>CM070623.1:61886704-62271704 GCA_036346255.1 Ampelocalamus luodianensis | reverse complement strand
GAGTGACAGATTTCTAGGTGTTGTTCAGTTGCTTGATTTTTTTTTTCAGCAAACATTTCCTTTTTCTTTGTAAGCTTTTACATTGTTTGTTTATCTGTTCTGTAAGACATTGTACTTGTGATGAATATGAGAGCAATCACCTGATCATGCACACAAGACCGCATAAAGGAAGCATCAACACCAATATGCTTGGTAAGCTCATGCTTCACAGGGTCACGGGCAATACTGATAGCACCTGTACTGTCGGACAAGAGTGGAGTCGGTGTAGTAACAGAAACACCAAAATCCTCAAGTAACCACCGTAACCAAGTAATCTCTGCTGTCAAGAGAGCCATAGCACGTAACTCAGCCTCTGCACTCGAACGGGACACTGCAGTCTGTTTCTTCGTCTTCCAGGCAATGAGAGAACCACCAAGAAAAACACAGTAAGCAGAGATAGACCGGCGATCAGAGGGATCGCTGGCCCAAGTAGCATCCGAATAAGCTGAAGGCATGAATGAGTGGGAGTGTGGAAAGAAAAGACGGCGAGAGATAGTCCCACGAAGGTATCGCAGAACTCGAAGAAGGTGGCTGTAGTGGACCTGAGTGGGAGCAGATACGAACTGACTCAGAATGTGGACAGGATAAGTGATATCTGGACGAGTAACAGCAAGATAGACAAGACTCCCAACAAGATGACGATAGCGAGTCGGATCAGAAAGAGGCTCGCCATCAGAGAGTCGGAGGTGAACATTGAGTTCCATGGGAGTCTCAACAGTACGCTGATCAGTGAGAGAGGCGCGATCAAGAAGATCCTGAATATACTTCTCTTGGGACATAAAGAAACCATCTGGAGTGGAAGTGACCTCAATCCCAAGGAAGTAACGAAGAGGACCAAGATCCGACATAAGAAACTGCTCACTAAGACGAGCCTTGACAAAGGCAATGTACTCAGAATCATCTCCGGTAATGATCATGTCATCAACATACAGAAGAAGAAGAGTCCGACCACGAGACGAAGTGTGGACAAAGAGCGCAGGATCATGATCACTAGCTGAAAAGCCAGCAGTAGTGACCACAGAGGAAAAGCGCTCAAACCAAGCACGAGGGGCTTGCTTAAGGCCATAGAGAGAACGACGAAGACGACAGACCATACCCTCAGGAACAGAATACCCAGGTGGCGGAAGCATGTAGACCTCCTCACGCAACTCGCCATTAAGAAAGGCATTCTTGACATCAAGCTGAGAAACAGACCAGTGGCGAACAGACGCCACCGCAAGAAGAGCGCGGGCGGTGGTCATGTGAGCCACGGAGCAAAGTCTCGTCGTAGTCACGACCATGCTCTCTTTGGAAGCCACGAGCAACAAGACGCGCCTTATAGCGCTCAAGAGAGCCATCGAGCGAGTCTTGATCTTATAGACCCACTTACACGTGATGGGGCGAGTGAGATGGAAAAGGAACAAGATCCCAAGTACCAATGCGCTCGAGGCAGCAATCTCCTCGGCCATAGCATCCGCCACTCGGGATGAGTAACGACATCACGATAGGAGACAGCTCAAGAGTAGCCGCACGGAAAAAGCCAAAACAGGCGGGAGGCCGAATCGACCGACGATCGCGGAGGCGTAGGGAGGAGAAGATAACCCATCGGGGAAGATGGATCATCGGGAGAAGATAGAACATCGGAGAAGATGGCTCACCGGAATATCCTCAATACGAGGTCGACGAGTGTAGACGAGTGTAGTGGGAGGAGCCGGGAGCCGGCGGCGGGCGACAACGGCGGAGAGACCACGGGAGGAATATGTGGAGACTCGGTGGGGCGGGTGGAGAAGGGCAAGACAGATATAGGTGTATCCGGAAAGGTCAAAAGGACGAGACTCCACGAGGAAGCCGGCCGGAGGAGAGGTAGGGCGTGGGTAGAAGGGCGAGACTCATCGAAAGTCACATCCCGAGAAATCCGCATCCGTCGACCAACGAGATCCCAAAGACCGATATCCCTTGTGCTCGGCCTCAGTATCCCGAAAGACACACTCAACAGATGGCGGTCGGTTTGGTACGTTCGAGGCGAGAGAACATAGCAAGCGCACCAAGCGAGCGAAGGGCGAGTAGTCGGGAAGAAGACCACAAAGGCGCTCAGCGGATCGCACCAAGAGCGTAAGAGGTGGATGTTAACGAGATAGGTGGCGATGGAAACGACCTCGGCCCAAAAGTGAGGTGGAATAGGCGGCAATCATTAGGCACGAGCCGTCTCAAGGAGATGACGATGCTTGCGCTCGGCAACACCATTCGAGCATGAGCACCGGGACGGAGAAGCGAGCGAGTACCTCGCTCGATGGAAGCTACGCAGTAACGAGAGGTACTCGCCGGTGAGTCGCCACGAAAGACACGAATAGGGGTGGAGAAGCGTGTATGGACCATAGTGGCAAATTGTTTATAGATAGACAAGACCTCACTACGAGAAGACATGAAGTATATCCAAGTGTGGCGAGAAAATCATCTATAAAAATGATATAATATCGATGGCCCTTTCAAACGAAGGAGCGGACCCAGTTATCTGAATGAACAAGATCAAAAGGACGCCGAGACAACGACTCACTATGAGGATAAGGAAGCTGAATCATTTACCTAACTTACAGTACGACAATCTAAAGACACATCTCTGAGATGACCCGAAGACCACGACGAACCATAGGCGACGGGCGAGATCCACACGGATGACCAAGGCGGTGATGCCACTTCTGGAAGGAGCTGGTAGGCGAGGTGACGTGGCCGATAGATCGGTGGCAGCGGTAGCGGCGGAAGGAAGGTGAAGCAGTCAAGCTCCCGAGACGCCGTGAGTCAAGGCGCCGAGGCCGAACCAACGAGCTCCGTGTGGCGGTCCCGAACACAACAAGAGTCGAGTCGAGAATGACCCGACAACCAAGATCGATGTCGCCCGTGAAAGAAGTCGCATGGTGAGGCGAGGAACATAAGCAATGAAGGAACATGAAAAGAGGAGTTGCTAAGAGGTCCTCGACTGAGAGACAGAAAGAGATGTACCATCGCGGTAAGAACACCGGCGGGAGAATCAAGGGTGTAAGGAAAGACAGTGGAAGAATCGAGTCATGTGAAACGATGCTCGTAATCAAGAATCCACGGATGTACCGATGTGTAGGAGGTGGTCTCTCGTGCAGAAGAGTCGATGAGAGCTGCGAGAACTCGCCGAGGAGAACTCAAGCGGCAAGCGGCGTCGAAGTCGGCTATCTCTGCTCGATGAAAAAATCTGCGAAGAAGTCGATCGCAGCGTCGATGTAGAAGCACCGATGCGGTGCTAGTAGAAGAACGGCGAGAAAGATGCCGCTTCTTATAGCATCGGGACTCAATGTGGCCGACCTTATTGCGATAGGAGCGGTGAGGCGACCACCGCCGGATGGAGCGACCACCACCACCGCTGCAGCATTGGAGAGCGGTGTCTTGTCGCGCGTGGAGCCGTCGGTGTAGCAGTGTGCGGCGGCGAGCACGGAGGAGTGGTAGCGAGCCAGCACCACTCAAAGTCTCCTCCGCACGTATCTCGATAAGAGCCTCCGGAGAGTGACACGAGGTGGCGTGCAGGCTGAGAGCACGCCACGCTCAAACTTCGGGACGGCGCGAGTAAGGAACTCGTGACCCGCCGAAACTCGGATCGGCCGCGTCTGACCGAGCAAAGAGCGGGAGGCGGCGGCCCGGCGGTGCGGAGAGAGTCAAACGACGCCGATGCAGAGCTCGAGTGTAAAAGCGTCCAACGATAGCATCACCTTGCTGCAGAGTGCTCTGGCGGACCACGGACGGTAGAGAGCATCACCGGAGGCTCGTGGCGCCGACGAAGATGAGTCCACATCCGAAAGCGATGAGAGTCCCACAACCTCGAAGAGAACCGAGCACGGATCGGCGATGAGGACAGCAGCGGCTCGGCGTCGTCGTCGTACCGAGAGTGTAAGCGGTCGCGATCCTTGTAGAAGTCCAAAGCCTCGATAGGCGAGATAGCCTCATCATCGCAAAGCGGCGGTCTCGGCCAGCCTTGTCATTGTCGTCGAAGCGGCAACAACAGCGTAAACTCGCGTCGGTGGTGTAGGCAAGGCGGACAGTGATATCGCCGAGAGGCGCCCGAGACGAAGACCACGCATGTGGATGCGCATGTGAGACACAAAATCGGTGTAATTAACACCATCGAATATCACCGGCAATGAGGAGGAAATAGTGCCCATTGGTAGCGGCTACCGGCGCAGCGACCAAAGCAACGAAGTCTAACAGCGACACCGGGCGCGCGGTTAAACGACGTAATAAAATTTTCTCCTTTTTTTTTTTTTTTTTTTTTTTTTTTTTTTCTTTTGGGCGGCTTAAAACCAACCGCACGAGGCCCGCTCGCTCGCGAGAGGACGGCGGGAACCTAGTTCCCAAGTCTCGATGGCGGCGGCAAGAAGGAAGCGGCGCGCTCCCCTTCTTCCGGCGACGGCCCCTCTTCAGCGATGTAGGCGCGGGTCGGCGGAGGCGGCGACGTCCGGCGGCGGCGTCAGGAGCCAAGTCTCGGCGGCGCAGAAGAAGGAGCGGCACTCGGCGGGCGCGCGCTCCACGCGGCGGCGGCGCTTCTTCGCGGCGGCGAGTGTCGGCGACGAGTGGCGGCGTCCGATGGGCGGCGGGAAGGAAGCGGCGCGGCGACACGAAGACGGCAACGTCCGGAGCGCGGCGGCACGTGCGGTGACGCGTCGGGTGGAGCGACCCGGCCCGGGGCGGCGGCGGCAGGTGGATCTCGGCGGGTGACGCGTCGGGTGGAGGCGCGGAGATGACGGCGGCGGCGGACGAAGCGGCGGCGGCCGACTCACGGGAGACGTCAAGATGACGTCAAGGGGATGAACTCCAGACCCGACGACGACGGCGGCGGCGACAAGCGAAGCGACGGCAAACCCTAGGTTGGCTCTGATACCATGTGATGAATATCGCTTGTATTCAATATGGGGCCAATGGGCCAGTATATATACACAAGTACATGTGGTGAATATGCAAAGAACCCCTTATAACAATGGGGAATAACACATATACATATATATCTCTAACAGTACTTAACTATGCTGATACTAATACTACCAATTAGCTCATGTCTAATATATCTAATGAATTGAATGGACAAACTTACATGCAAATACTACCAATTAGCTCGTGCCTAATTGTCATGTGGGGCCATCAATACACCAGGCGCCACCCTTGGTAGGGCATTGCGCCACCCCAAGCAACTGGCCAAACTAAGGACTAGAGATAAGTTGTTAGTTTGGTTTGTCATCAAGTAATGTTTAAAGATTAGTTAGAGTTTGTTAGGTCAGGATATCCTGGTCGCATGTGTTAGAAATTTTATTTAAAGGAGACTTGTTATCTCCTAGTAATCAAGAAAGAAGTTATCTCAGAATGTCTCATCTATCTTCGTCTCTTTCCAGTCTCCCATGTGCCCTTCCCTACTGCACACTTCTTCCTCGCCACCATCTCCCATCACGGCACCGGCTGCGGCCACCGTGGTTCAGGGCCAAAGCCACCCAACAACCACAACTACTTGGTGTGTACCAATTCGGGACGTGACACTAATATATCTAAAAAATTGAACGGATAAACTTACATGCAATTCTAGCTTTTCCATGAAAGGAGCAGCCTCCAGGAGACAAGCAAGGTCAAGGACATCAATCTTCCTTCATGGCAGGTCAATAATAGTTAACTTCAATATCAAATGATGTAGAGATAAATTTGGGAAGCCTGCTCAGCAATGTGGCCCTCTGTGTACAACAAATATGACAATAATGAAAAATCATCTTACGCAAGCTGAAACAAATATGAACATAAATAATGCAAATCAAAACAGCATGGGAAATGCAAACCTCGAATTGTTTGCAAATTAAAGAGAGCATCTCGAGATGAGGCAGAGTACTGGGGAGTTCATTGAAGATGAATCCAAGAGCAGAATGGTAAGTCGATAATTTAATATAAACATTCGTTAGCTGCAAAGGTGCAGCAGGTTCCAACCTATTAGCAGGCCTCTATAGTCGAGTGCTGTCAAGCCACAATTTAACTCTATCTCTTGAAGTACGGGGCAACTCTCAACAAGCAAAAAATTAAGCTGATTCAGGTGATGAGGAATCCTTAAACTAGTAAGCATCTTACAATTGGCATTTGGCAATACGGAAGTACTCCAGATGATTGCATTCAGACAGCAAACGTTGAACATCTTCATCGGTAATATTCACATCTTGCAGGACAAGCTTAGTAAGTAAGGTTTAGAAATCCCCTGAAATCAGCAGGCACCTTTAAAGAAACAAACCAACGCAAGTGTGAGTTATTCTTGGTATTGAGAATCTGAAGAGGGAAATGATATCACACTATTTTAGGCCCGAACTTCACTGAACATAATTCAAGAAGAAGCCCCTTTGCCTTCAATGTAATAGCATAGTTCACCCATCTATTGATATGATCCGCATGTTTGTTATGAAGAGCATAGCGAATTCTGATTTGCTCAGTCCCTACCGTCGTGTTGTTAGATAACTGCATCAACACTCTTAATAAACTTTCGCCTCTTGAGGCTTTCTCCACGAATAGAACAGAATATTTCCCTGTCACGCTTCGACAACACCGTGCTAAAACAAAAATCCAAATTGGTGCGGCACAACCAAATACGATTCCACTGACTTAGTAATATGCTTGTCCTTACGGCCTCTTTAAAGGGCAATTTAGATGTGATAGAGCATAAAATATCCTACAGCACAGAAATGAATGATTCAACATCAACAAGACTAAAGCACCAAGCTCTGGTAGTTTAATTCCAGTTTGCTTCAGCTTACCTTGGGTAGATTGCTGAGTTGAAGCTTGGGCTTCTTTCTCTTGGCAGTTGCTCCATGGAGATGTGCTGATGGAGTTCTCTTCCTATTCGCCATAGGGCTACATAAGCTTGCCCGAACGTCAGGGCTCTAAGAAATTGCTAATTGATTAAAGAAACAAATTTTTGGGATTATCAGGGACTCGGGGCGAGTGCTATGACGCGTCCATTAGGCCTACAGGAAGGGCTGAATGTAGAGGAATCCTCGTGAACAAGATAATGGCTGCTAAATCCTAAATCGAGTTCACAACAAAAGATAAAGGAAATTCAACAGCAAAAGACTTCAAAAGATTCGATTTTAATGCAATCGCCGCAAAAAAAAAAAGATTCATTTTTTCTTATATCCTCTATCGCAGGCCGGATCTGGGCGTTACTGGGAGCTGGGATGAGGCCGAAATTCTAAAAAGAAGAAATAATCTTGTTTTACTTCGGGGATGGGAGGGTAGACGTACTGAAGACGGAGTGGTAAGCAGTTGTGGCCGTGAACACGGCGCTCCGGCGACGAGCCAATGAACACAGCCGTGCAGTCGACGGCGCGGCCAGGATGTGAACCAGAGCACAGGATAGACGAGAGAGGAGTAATATAAATTAAACCTGATCGTCGATTCGTGAAGGATATAATAGATTTTTTTTATTAAATTTTTGGGTTATCGGATGTGTATTTAACTAAGGTTGAAACCATCTCTAGTGCCAGATGATCCCTACATAAACAATTATAATTCTCTCTCTTAGGATTCTAATGGCACACAAAAAAACAGAACGGTCACGAATTTTGAGATTTTTGACAGCTCCCCGGCTCGCGGAAGACTGAATTGTTACCGAAAAGGAACCAGCTTGGTCCAAATAAAGCCTACAGGGCCAAGAAACTGCAGCCGGACCGAACATGAGTAGGCAATTGAGACCACATCTCCCACTGGTAAACCAAATCAAGGCTTTTGTTCCAATTCAAAACATCAGTAATCACACATCACAGATATCATCTGTCTATGTGAACTGCTTGTTTGGTACTTAGGTGGGTCAGTGGAGATGTGAGAGTGCAACTGCAAGTATGCAACCACCAAGATTGAAGTTGTGGCTATCCGCATTTTTATGCGCATGTGTGCGTCTCCATGGAAAGTGTATCCTAGGCCGCAGATTCTATGTGTGTGCAGAGTAGACGCATTCGCATGTGGTGATATGTCTGCTGTGTGCGCATGTTGCAATCTCATGAATACTGGACAATAGGAAATGTATAAGGTAATGTAACATCGATCATTTTCTTCTTGAATGAGCAGTTGTTAAGCTCCTAATTACTCTAGGCAACATCTAGGCCCAACAGCGTGGAGCCCAATACTCCAACAGCCCATGTGGTAATAACTAGAGTTTCTCTCTTCTTCTGTTTTTTTACCCTAGAGAATACAACGGCAGCCCATCACGGCTCACGACATTTTGTATCCACTAGGAGACGCAGCTCCGCCAAACTTTCTAATTTGTAGCTTAGTTCATCACTTCATTGATCTGTAGCTTAGAATTTTGCGTTTTATTGTCCCCAATTTTAATTTGTGGTTCTCAATGCATTAACTAGGTATAATTAGCTACAAACAAATTAGACATTGCTGTAAAAAGAAGTGTCAAGATCTAATTTATCTTTTTATCTTTTTCTTTACGCTTCAGTTGTTCTTGTTCAGTCATGAAGAGGAAGAAAAGTACAATTGATTGCTTTTTTCGAGAGTTATTTCAAGCTTTTGTTTCTCATGGTAGTATATATTGAAAAAGGAACTAGTAGCTAGCAGCCAAGTTCAATACGATGAAATTATTAACTTCTACACTCTGCTCGGTGGTCATAGGGCCAAATTTAAATGTTTATACATGTAACCTTTTGTGTTACCAAACATACGTGGCATTGCTTAAGTTATTTAGCCCATGATATGTTGGAGATAAGTACAAACGTGTAGCTTTCTTTTGCATCGCCCAACATACGTTACTTTGTGTTGTTATCTATCGATGCTACGCTGTCATCTACTTTGCTCCTTATGCTTAAATCTTGGCTGTCTTACAGCATCCTCTTGTCCCTTTTTTTGTACTCATCTTAAAAGTAGGATTAATTATTTATATATCACTAGAATTTTACAATTTTTTTGATTGTGTCGGTAAGGGATATGGCAAACTTTCGGTGGTATATAAGGAATTCATCCTTAAAAATAGCTATAAATATCTTAGGACGGTAATCTCCCACTATTTGGATATAATTAAAGTTCGAAGCATCCATTAGTCGATATACGCAATGAACGTGGAAAAATAGGACGAACAGTAATGGCTTGTTGGCTGGTCGGTGAAGATTTAGGAGAACGACTTCGTTCACCAGATTTCAATCCAACGGGCTACGGCCTACGGCGTGCAGCCGCAAACCGGGGAAGCGGTCGCATTTCTCAGAAGCTGCATGCCGTGCAGGCTTGCAGCGGCGAGCCCATCCAACGTGCACACTGCACAGACCACAGCAGCCCAAGACGGCAACGCTACAAAACTCACCTGGCCGACCCACTGCTGCCGACGGTCACAGCTTCGTATTCCCTCCTCGCCAAGTTCCAACGCCCCCCCCCCCCCCGGCCCACGTAGAAACTGAGACAGATCGATCAGAAATCAGCAGTCCCGGCCCGAGCCGAGTGGCCATCAAACCCAGCACGAAATAGATCAACACGACGCAGTAAGCGTACACAGCCACGTATGAAATGCGCGTATGTATATCCATCTCCTGAGCGCCCATAAGATGCCTGTGACTAGACCTTCATGGGTGGCCCGGTCCGGCCGGGCTCGAGACTTGATTTCTGGCTCAAAAGTTCGAAAGCCTGCTAAATTTAATAAAAGTTAAAAAAAATATTTCTTTATTCTCAAAATAAAAAAAATTACTTTTTATTCCAAATAAAATTAGAATAATACTTTTTAATCAGAAAAAAGATTTTTCATGCCGGACCGACCTGTTCGAGGCCAAGCCTGGAAAGCCCGGCCTGATGTTTGAACGGGTCTACCTTTGACCCATGCTATTTGTACGCTCAGCTCCTCTCCTAAGCGCATGTACAACACAAAGTGTCTTGAGTGGTGGTCTCATCTTCCACCTAGGCACACATCACTCAAGATATCATTCAAACTCTCACCCATCTAATACATGATAGCTTCAGGTGAACCCACAAATAATTTTGCATTTTAGCCCTCTATTTTTTCGTTTCACCTTTACTACTATTTTAATTACCACATTTGTTCAAACTTTTATAGTAGGAACCTTAGAACCAAAAAATAAACCACACATATACCCTTGCACCATGTCGGTCTAATACTAAAGAGCTCTTCTACGATACACTCAATTTAATACGAACCGTCCATTCTTTTTGATCCAATAGTTCAGATTAGTTATGATTTAGTTATACTACACCTAGTAGTATGAGTAGTAGAATCCTAAGGAGGTAGAATTATAATTGCCCATGTGGAGATCACGTACCACAAGAGTAATATTTTCACCCTAGTTGAAAAAGTTCATAATACCCTTACAGAAGATTATAAATACAAAAAAAAATTATTATACCCTTAACAAATCAATGATCATATTTAATTTATACTACCACCATAGACTAGAGCCTTTTTATTTTTAATCCTTTTTAAAAATTATTTTAAAGATAGCATCTTTCTAACTTTATTTTCAATTCTGACCCCCTTTGGTCATGCCATGATCCGTGGCATGACCAAACTGTGCTGTCACACCACCGATCGCGGCATGGCCAAATTGTGCTGCCACGCCACCGATCTCTTTGGACGCGTCTGTTTTTGGGCTAAGTCCTGTCACGCCAAGAGGGGTGGTGTGATAGCACAGTTTGGTCACACTGAGGTTTGTGCGCGTGACAACGTGTTTTTGCCACGCCACGCATTGTGACGTGACCAAAGAGGTCATAATTGGAAATAAAGTTAGGAAGATGTTATCTTTAAAATATTTTTTAAAAAAGGATTACAAAATAAAAAAGGCTCCTATATACTACCATTAGAATGTATCATATAATTTCTCAATATTAACCCCTCCCCTCTCCCCCGTCCTGTTCACCACTTCACCTCCACTACTACAAAAAGGCTAATGTTAGACGTCTCATCACAGACGATTTTTCAAAATCGTCAGTGTTAATGGTAATCACAGACAGTTTTACCAGCACGACCTTCTCTATTACTGGATACGCTAAGAACCGTTTGTGATGAGATAATATCACAGATGGTTCGTGATATGAACCATCTGTGATATGTCATTTCATTACAGACGGTTTGTATTAAAAACCGTCTCATCACAAACTCTCTGATTTAACTATGGCTTTCTATTTTTTTTAATCTTTGTAAGAAGTAACTGGCCACGCTATTTGGCTATATATATATAAATACAAAAAAAAATCGGTTGAATTTGTATTTACTGTCTTATATATATGTAAACGGTCTCGGTATAACGACAAGACAGTATTACTGACCGATGAAAAATAAGTAATACATGTTTATGTGTCATGTTCTGAATTGAATTTGCTACCGCAGACGGTTATTTACTAGAACCGTCTATGATGTGTATTTATCACAGGCGGTTTTTAATCGAGAACCGTCTATGATAATTACGTATCACAGACGGTTTGTAGTTGGAGTCGTCTATGATATGTTCAATGCTTCGGCTCCCGCGCAATGCGTCTCTTCGTTTCGCGCGCCGACGTTACGATGTGTCTATTTATCTATGGCTTCAGTTGGAAGTTATTCTATGTTTTATAAGAATGATCATCCGCCACCGAAAGATGAATCCCGACCACATCGCTCTACTCACAATACCATTGAATACGTACGCAGCGATCACCATGGTGAGCACACGGAGCATGAAGACGAGGACCAAGCCGAGGAGGTCAGCGATCGCCTTCGTTCTTCCTCACGATGTCGTCGTCGACATCGTCGGCTGCATGGCCGCGAGAGCCTACGAGCCACGTATGTACGCGTTTATACCTACAAAAATATGTACCACTATTTATTCTGACGTCTTAAATTTTGTATATATGTACGTATATTGGAGTTGCAAGGCCATATATAAGGCGTCCAAGAAGGACGCTGTGGGGAGGCGCATGGCACTGGAGCGGAAAGAGACGATGAAGTACCTAGACAACGAGCGCTACCACACCGTTGTAAGCCACTTGGCCGATGCTGGCAATCCGGAGGCATGCTTCATCGTTGGCCTCATGCTTGTCTTCGCGCCCCAAGACACACAAAGTGCCCTCATGTGCCTCGAATGGGCGGCTGTCGCCGGCCATAAGGCCGTGGTCTACGTGCTCGGCCTCCTCTTTTACACGACTGGCTGGTGAGGCGCGCGATGTTGGAAAGCACTACATCAGCTAGCTCGAGGGTGAGAAAATTTCAAGTTATGGTAAAATCAGAGAGTTACGGTCTGTGAAGTTACGGTCATCACAGATGATTTTTGTATGAAGTCGTCTGTGATCCACAGTGCGGGAGGGTGAAAATTTTTGAACGTGTGTGTGGGAGGTAAAATATTTTGGCACTGTCCTTATATATTATAGCCACCCCAGCCTTGTCTTCCACCAGTCTCTCCCTCTCTCCTTCCCACGCCGAGCTCCAACGACCACCCTCGATTCCCTATCGCGGTTCGGCGAGGAGACACAACCGATGATGAGGAGGAGGAGGGATGCGGAGGAGCTCCTTGTCTGCCGCAGGAGGTAGACTGCCGGAAAGTACGTGTACATCCCCAAAACATACACAATTTGTTGGTTGTTTATTGTAGAAAAAAATGATCTTAATTTTGTGTTACCTAATGTTGAAGCGCCGTTGAAGGTTTTTGGTCGTCTCTTCTTCTTTGCCGACGAGCTTGAGTCAAACTCGGACGACATACAAGAATAGCTTGTGATATGCTGGTGGGGTACAAAGAGGAGCTCATAAGATCAATCCAAGAAGCCAATGAATTATTCAGGAGCTTGGAGGCATATATGGTTTTTAACTAGTTTAACTTTATTCTTTTTTCCCATTCGAAGAGGACGTTGTGAAACATTTTGGTTTCTCTTTCCTGTAATATTTTTGCCATCGAATTTTAATTGGATTTTAGTTGTCTTGCTAGAGGTTGTATATGAAAACTACTGTCTAGCAATGGATTGATTTGGCTCAAAATCTGATTTTTTTTTTGCAATAGAAAAAAATATCACAGACGGTTCTTATTCAGAACCATCTGTGATAGTTTTTTACAGACGGTTAAAAACTATCTGTGATGACCTCATGTCATCACAGACTCGTAAAGTTAGACGGTTTAGAAAACCGTCTGTGATGACAATTTTAAACCATTTGTGATGATCTTTTCTGTAGTAGTGCTCCCTCCCTACCTATCCTGTCCGATCGCCGCCGCCTCGGGTGGTCGTCACCAGCGCCGCTCCTTGGCCAGATCCGACCGAATCTGGTCGTTGCCGGCGTTATCTGCCCTCGCCGTCATCTTCCTTGACCAGAGCGCAGTCGGTCGCCGCCGTCGTGGCCCGGTCTCGGCGACACTGGCCTGTCATCTTCTTCACCGTTCGCTGCCGTCCAACACCACCGCGCTATCGTCATCATTCACCACCTTCGTGCCGTCATCGTCGCCGTCGTCATCCGCCACGGCGCGTTGATGGGCGACGACGAATGCGACAGCGGCATTCCCCGCGCTGTCATCCCATCAACACCGATCGAGTAGATTCGACGCCGCCGTGGCCCGTCGGCCGGGGAAGATAGCAACGAAGGTGCCACCCCTCTCTCCTACCTAGGACCGCCCTTTTTCTTCCCAAACCACCAAAGCTTCTACAAGCCACTCTGCAAGCCATCATCTTCCCTTCCTGCGAAGCCACCGTCCACCCCGCCCTACGTGGAGAAAGTACGGTTGTACCACGCACAACACGACGCAGCAAGCGTGCAGGATGCATACGTGTCGAAGCATGCGGCGACGTCGCAGAGTCGCCACGTATCAATTAGTACTGTATCGTGCGCGCTACGTGACACCATACATAGTTTAAGCCTTCAAGGCATGCGTACACGGCCGATTTGGAACAAGGAAACAAAAAGCGGAGCACAAACATTTCAATGATAGCTAGCTGTCGTGTCTTTTGACCTACGTACGTACGTAGCATGAGGCCGTTGTGCGGGAGACTTTCTTCTCCCTGTAGCGTGCAACAAAGGATGGAGAGAATGTTGCTTGCTCGCATGAGCCAAGCATGCCAAGAATGATTGCTTCGCATGGGACAGCCATACGAAAGACCCGGTAGACCTCTCTTTTGTACAGCGGTGAGCTTACAAACATGCATCACAATATTAAAATCTCGTAGGAAAATGCATTTGCTACAACTGCCAGCATGAACATATACACTGGCATGTACTAACACACAGCTTCCACGATGAGTATGCTCATTTCAGTACTGAAGGTATATTCACAGATGCTTCTCTTATGATCGATGAAGCCAGTACAAGCAGGCTGAGAGTTCAGAGTTACAGTGCCTCTTATATTTGTAGATAACTTCTTGAGTAAACATGAGATCGAACATTTATCCCCTCTGAACCATACACCAGTAGAGGGCTAAGCTATGAAACAAAAGCGATCGAGCAAGTTAAGGAGAAAAGAAAAGAAACAAAAGCTACAAAGACGTTCCTGCTTCCATTGTACAGGGCTAAGCTATGATGATGCCACTTGCAGAATCATGTCAGTTGAAAGAAAAGCTCGAAAGAAGCTGAGTGCAACAAAGCTCAGCGATGACAAAAGCAGAACAAACCAACCAAAGCTACAAAAGGGAAAGGGAAAATGCTTGCTGCATCATTTTGTTAGCAGTCTCCTCCTGTCTCTGACTAGTCAGTGCCTCCTGCATGCTGCATGCTGCTTCCTATGTTTGCATCATACCTCTCTTTTCCCCTTTATGTTTTGTGTGCGAGAACTATGTCAGTTTTGATCTCATCACATCAGGATCAGGCCTTCTTTGCCATGCAAAATGACACCACCCCAAATCATTCCATTCCAAAGATTGGTGTCTCAAAGGCTGCCACATTTGGGTAGTATCCAAAGGGGCTTGGTGTCATTGAGCTTTCATAGGACCCACTGAAAACTATAGGTGTGGCAAATGGTATGGAGCTTTCTGGCTGATCCTGTTGTTCTTGCTGCTGTTGATGTTGCTGATGTAAGGCACCATTAGTGTAGCAATATGCCATTGCACCCGCTCCATTGGCATTAGCAAAATCCAGGTTTACTCCGGAACTGTAGAGACCAAAGCCCAACCCCTGCAGGTTCCCTTGCTGGTGATGCTGGAGCGCTAGCAATGACAGGCAGTCCTGGTCATATTCCAAAGGAAGGGCGGTGTACGCGAGCGAGGGTGGCGCTGTGCTGGTGTGGCGGGCCGCTTCGACGGGCATAGCGTCGGAGGAGCTCGACGGAGTGGACTCCAGGGCTTTGCTGCTCCGGTTGCCCGACATGCTCCCGATTGGAAGGTTGCTGTTGATTATGCTCTCGACGTTATACCGGCCGATCTCGAAGTTGGTAACAGCATTCAGGCCGCGGAACTTGATGGCCGCGACGTCATACGCTTCCGCAGCTTCCTCCTCGGTACCTATGTAAACAAAAAAGATGTCATCAGTTGTTGGAGTAGCACATGCATATACAGAAAATTAAGGAAGTGACATTCTTCACTATCTAAGCTTTTGCAACAAAACCAAGATACGTTTGTCACTTCAAAAAGCGTGATCAGTGTAATTCATATGAAATATATTGTTCATGGACGTAATCAAAAGTACTAAGTCAAAATTGGCTACAGGATACTCAACTTTTGTGCCCTTAGCAGGACACAAAAAATCGTGTCTTGGCAAAAGATACTAAAAATTTGTGGCTATTTGCTGCTAGCCACGCCTCTCAAAAAAATAATATATTTGGCTAATTAGAAGAGATACTTTGTAAAATGACCTTAATGCACAATGACGGGCTCGGTCGGTTAGTCCGGTTCAACCGCCTCGCTCGCTCAGTAGAAAATAACCTAAGGTTTAACTACAATTCTAATGGTTTTGGACCCGCACACCGTACAAAATACTAATGACTTATTATTAGCTAACTAATTGCACTTAACACTAATTATTTTCCTGACTAAGCTAACTACTTTGCTACAGTTGCTCTTCTTCCCAAATCAACAAACATAGGAATCTCCATGGGCGCGCTCGACTGAGCTCGGCGTCGGCCACGGAGAAACTAATGGTGCGACGTCGAGGTTGGAGGTGCACCAAGTGGGCTCGTCCACAGCAGCCAGGTTGTTAGATGTGATGGAACTAGCGAGCAGTGGGCCAAGAGGAGGGAGTTGCACGATTACGAGGAGTGCGGCCGGTGTGGTCGCGGGTGCAGGGCTGGCACTTTCGGCGTGGGCGCAGTGGGCGTGTGTGCGGTCTCGTGTGATGGCATGCGACGCGGGTCTCTACGCGGCTGTTGCAGCGCATGTGGATGCGCGGCTGACCTAGGCGGCTACAACAGCGTAGGGAAGGTGGTGGCATGGGTCGACGAGACAGTCGGTGGGGGTGCGAGCGCGTGCGCCATGTGGCGAGGGAGGCGGCCTCGTCGGCATTAGAGCCGGCGTGAAGAGGGGGAGGCAACAGGTGGTGGCAATGGAGCTCACGCAAAGAGGGGGAGCCAGGGGTGGCGGCGGCTTGAGGCAGCTGGATCCAGCAACCCACAGTCGGATCTAAGATGGTTCGGTCGGGGAGGAAGATGGAGATCGAAGGGCAAAATAGACATTTCTTGTACTTTCTGTCCCCCCTCCCGCCCAGTAATAATATAATAATCGTCTCAGTATCCTACAGCAAATAGACACAATTTTAGTCTTCTGGCAAAGTCATGGTTTTATGGTATCTATCAGCTAAGAACGCAAAAGTTGAGTGTCATGTAGCCAATTTTGACAAAGTATAATGCACAAGATGCGACCAGCTTTCAGTTCCCTAGACAGCAATGCAAGTTGCAACATTAAGACCTTGGACTAATCTCCTACTGACAGAAACCATGGGTGTGGTGAGCTTAGTAAAATATAATCAGTATAATAATGGCTGTTTCAGCAGGAAATAATATAATCACCGGCCACATGCTTTGTGGAAAGCCGAGCGCTAAAACAGTAGCAATATTCCAAACACAGGTTGTTACATGCAGATGCAGTGCACGAAGAAAGAAAATGTTCAGGTTGCAATCTAACCATACATGCATGGTCATGGTTTCTTCTTTTCCTCCCCTGCATAAAGCCCCAAACTACCATGCATTGATGCATGGTGCAAAAGATGACAAATTTGAATCAAACGTGGGCATGCCTGTACACTCGCATACATCTGGTCAAAGTAGATGTTTTTGACCTACATAAAATATATCGAAGAATCTAGCTGCGAGGCCTGTACGTACAGATTATAAATAAGACGGAACCTACGTGCGAGGCTTAGTATTGTAATGTGAGGTTAAATAAAAAGATGATTAATGCTCGCTAGTTGGGGGCCCAACACGTGCTTCCTCCTACTTGAAATTTCATTATCAACAATGAAATATTTTGTATGCATAACAGTTAATCCAATCATAATTCCACATATGGAGCTATTTTTTTTTAAAAAAAAAAAAAGATCATGTAGTTTGGCGTCTGAGAAATTGAACTTGGATCTAGAATGCTTATATATATAGTTATATGTCGATATTATATGTAAGCACTGCTATGCAGTCACACTTGCTGCTATGGAAATACAATGTTAACCAGTGGATCGATGCAGTATACTACCAAGTAAGAGAACATGCATCCAAGTACGAAACAAAATTCAAGCCCAACATATCGCATACACAACAATATATACAACATGAAAATGCACCCTCACTGAATGTTCCGAGGTAGAGGTCCTTGTTACCAGCCACCCTTCCGATCCTTGCTTGCCATCGCCCATGCTGGTGATGTCTACATGATTGCATGCAAAACAATACTTAGATGACAACAGGCAAGGCCAAACATAACTAAAGTGAAATATATATAGAGGAAATATGAACCTTGTCACACCCCTATATACAGAAGCACCACGAGAGAATCCACTACTCTTCCTGCACCACATCACATTTTTCTCTCCCATCAAATCCACTTGAATAACAAAGCTATGAAGTATATATAAACGATGAAGCATGCATAAAATGGCCATGCATTGATCAATGAGCATGCATAGAATGTTAGTAGAAGAGTGATCACCATTAGCCTATACCTCCTAAGTGAAGCTACAAACTCCTGGCGTGTCATGTGCTTCATCTCCTCTAGCTCCTTTTCATACTCGGCAACCTAACAGAAGAACACTTGCCCCATAAAGACACATCCAGCACATAGATACGCCCATGCTTTTACTATACGCACTCTTGCATCAGGAGTTCTTTTAATCATGCGTGTAATCTATATACCTGTCTGTGTGTGCTTACCGGAAAGTTCGTGGTGGTGATACGACCCCAGTACTTCAATGCGGCAAGATCATACGCCCTCGCCGCCTTCTCCTCCTTATCATAGCCACCTGTTTCATGTAGTACAAACACTTTGCATCGTTCACTGCATCTTTCACATAATAAATGTTTCGAGACTGAGAACTAGAAGTCTCGGTTTCTTACCCAAGTACACTAAAGAAGACACCAGAAGCATCAACCATTAATGAGAAACATAACATCAATTTGACATGTACAAAAAAAATCGAAAAGCTTGAATTAGCGACACATATAAAGGGTAAATTAATATAGAAGATAATTAAAGGCATTATATTAGCGAAGATGGTATGTGTGCTCACCTTGGCGGCCCTTGCGGCTCTGGCCTTCACGTCGGCAGCTGTTGTCCCACAGATGCGCCTCGTACCTACCCGTCCACCGGTGCCTAAAAATCACCAAAAATAGCCACTAAAATTAAGATGCAGCCAAAGTAAAACTTGGTAAATAAAACTTGGTCAATCTCTCGAAAGACAAAATCTTGAACTTGAAAAGAGGCAGCTTATTTCACAGAATCAACAACTTAGTTCTATCATTTCAGTTTTTATCGATGATTTGTGTATGGATCGATCTAAACCATGATCACACAGAAAAAGATAATAGCAGCTACGCCAAATAATCTCCGCTTCTATGCATGTATTCATATTTGCACCCACTTTTAACTATGAACGAAGTAGAACACATGCACATGATACACACGGTCATCGACCAGGAGTGCATGAAAATATATATAGCTCAAGCACCCAAGCGGGGCATCTTTTTGTAGGTTCTTGGCCTATAGATCGATCGATCTCTGCTTACCGTGTGACGCCGCGGTAGATAGACGTTCTCTGCCCGAATGAGTCCACAGCCTTCTTCTGCTCCGGCGCCGGAGCCGCCGAAGCCGGCAGAGCCAGCTTCGCGTCAGCCTGCTCCAGAGGAGCCGGCGGAGTGGGCGCCGTTCCAGCCGCTCCGCTCAGGAAGCCGGCGGCTATGAACTTGAGATCCGAGTCGTACAGCTCCGCGGTCGCCGCCTCGATCGTTCGAGAAACCGGGCCGCCGCCGCCGAGGAAGTCCTCCAGCTTAGGCGGCGGCGCGGCCCCGGCTATGGCGGCCAGCTCCGCCGCCGCTCCCCTCTCCTCCTCCTCCATATCACCTGCACACACCCCATGCATAAGCACGACGACACTCCATAAATGACCAAAACACCCTTACCCGCAGCAGAAACACAGAGATCGATGAAGAAGCTAAAAGCAAAAAATCGAGGTTACTAACAGTGGTGAGCGAGGGAGAAGTTGAGCCAGGGGTAGTGATGCGAGGTGTCCATGTCCATGTCCATGGCCAGAATGGTAACTTCTCGAGGTGAGTTTTTTTGAGAGCAGAGAGAAGCTGTAGGCGAAGGGTTTTCTTGGGAGGTGAAGAATGGGGCGATGGTGAAGGCTGATATAGAGGAAGGAGAAGACACGGTAGCCTAGCCGCTGCTGATAGAGAGAGAAAGTGGGCGCACGGGCAACGAGGCGCGGTATATTTATATGTGTATTTCGAGGAAGTGCATGTATGTAGAGAGAGAGTAAAAGGAGAGAGATGCTTTTTAGGTCCTTTTGTTTAGGCTAAGGTTTTTTGGTTTATAGTTTAAAGCTAGTGTTTTGGTTTAATTAGTTTATAAGTCTCTAAGCTTTTAAGTCAACTTTGTTGTTGGTAGTTAGACTTTTTATAAGATGTTGGCTTATTGAGTTGTGTGTGAATGATGAAAGGTTTGAAATACCCTTAAGGCCAGTCTCAATGGGGATTTCATGGAGGTTTCATGCACATTTAATACAGTGACACATCAGCACTTTGCATGAAATGGGGAGGAGAGAGAGGAAAATCGTTTCACCATGGTGAAACGAGGTAGCGTCGTTTCCAATGTCTTGGTAACCGAGTGAAACGAGCACTGAGGCGTTTCGTTTCATCGTCCCCGATCTCGTGCGGGCGGAGCCGCGTGCCATCCTCGCCATCTTCCCGTGCGCATCCTCGCCATCTTCCCGCGCGCCACGAGAATCTTCCGCGCGCCCAGCCCGTATCAGCCCTTCGCCACCTACTTTACCCGCCCGCCGTCCCTCTCGCGCCGTCGCCATAAATGCGCTAGGGCACGCTGCGCGAGATCCGATCGCCATGGATCCGCCGCCGATAGAGATTCGAGCGATGTGCGTGAGGAGGGAAGGCGCGCCAACGGCAGGCGAAGAGCTCCGTTCTGCGCCGTCACCACCTCGAGTTCGTCGTGCGCGCCACCGGTTCCTCGGCGCCGGCGATTTCCTCCCAGTGCGCCGACTCCCCCTACCGCGCGCGGCGCCCCGGTGTGCCTGCCGTCCTCCTAACACGCGACATCGACCATGCCGCCACGGCCACCGCAAGGAGCGGGATGGGCGCCATACCCCAAATTTTGCATCTCTTCATGAAACCCACAAGACCCAAATTCATGGTACATTTGATTTCGATCATCTTTGCATGTTGATTTCCATGGTCGCAAATAGTTTACAATAGTACAAATGATATTAATCCTGCAATTTGATTTCCATAGCTCACTTGTAGTTGATTTGTCACGGATGCACGCAAGTAGTTTTAGTGATTCGATCTTGCTCTGTACTTACTTGATCTTGCTCTGTAGTTCATTTGATCTGCAAGTAGTTGAAGTGATTTGATACTGCAAGTAGTTCAAGTGATTTGATAATGCAAGTACCTCTGTAGATGATATATTGCTATGAAAACTATGGTTTCACAATCTTTTTTTTCTTTGCACTGAATATTATATTGTGGTTCTTGTTCAAAATTTCTTTGTATAATCTCTGAATTTCAATCTCTGAATTTATCTGCATCCATCCATGCGAATTTATCTCCATGGCTCACTGTCTGATAGCATGTCCGTGGTCAACTTGGTTAATCTGCCAAATAACCCCATTGTTATCTGTAGTTGATTTTCAATCTTGCAAGTGCAAGTTGATGCACATAACTCTCAAGAAAATTATTTAGTAGAAGCGGTTTGATTTTCATGCGGTTTGATTATGTACAAATTTCAGGATGTATCCACGGTGGTTTTCATTTTGTTGGTCGGACTATGCCCTTCAATCCGATATCTCCACGGCCACCAAGTGCCTATGGGACACCAACACTGAAGCTATGAAACAAGGCACTTGGTGAACATTGAAATTGATAAAGACGACAACAATGATGCAAATAGGACAAAGAAAGAAAAGATATTGGACACATGAAGAGGAAGAGAGACTGTAATGATTGTTCTTAGTACTTTTTGTAGGCGGTGTTTGGTTTTTCTACAGACTTGTTCATATTTTCTTATTTTGTATTTTGTAGGCGTTGCTTGGTTGAATGCTTCTAAAGACCCAATTAAGGGAATGATCGAAAGGTGATACATTTTGGAATGAAGTCACATTGTGTTTAACAAGAAAGGGAATGGGAAGCGTACAAGAAATGAACCAATTGAAGATTCACTGGTCTCGTTTGAAGGCATCAATCACTGAATTCAATGGGTTTTGGACTACAGTAACTAACATGAACACAAGCGGATACTCCGACGACATGTTGGAGGACGAGGCACAGAAAATGTGGGCAAACAAGTATGGAAAGCCCTTCACGTTGGTGCATTGGTGGAAGAAACTAAAAGATGAGCCAAAATGGTGTGCACAGTTTCAGAAGACTGACAAAAACAAGAGTGACATAGTTGATATTCCAAATGAACAATCACGTCCTATCGGCAGGAAGCAGCAAAGGCTGAGCGCAATGGAAAGCGCAAGAAGGAAATATTATGGAAGGAATTATCATCCTTGAGGACAACATTGAGAAAATTGTTAAGGTGCAAGAAGATCGTAAGTTGGAACGGGAAAAGGTGACGAAGCACCAAGATGAAGATATCGGATACAAATCTCAAAGTGCAAAGGAGCAAAAGGAAGCAAAGATGTTTGAGGTTTATAATTGTTTGTAACAAGACACAAGTCGATATGCGAAACTCAAAAGGCTAGCCGAGAAAAGCAATACGCAAGATTGAGGAAAAGTTGTTTCTTGATGAATAAGGTTAGTTACGAATGTGTCTACTACTATACTTGAATCAACAATTATCTTGGCAATTGCTCATGATCAATTAATTTTATTTCTGCGGTGCACTTGTAGTGAAAATTTTTCGAATCCATCTACTCGATTTATTGCGATCGATTAGCTACCGATTATAGTGAGAATTTATCATCATATTTTTGATCGATTAGCTACGATTATCTTATTTATTTTTCTATGCATCTGAATCGAAAGCATGGCGATTTCTTATATGTCAATGCATCTAAAGCGCAAGTATGTCGATTTCTTATATGTCAATGCATCTAAAGCGCAAGTATGTCGTTTCTTATATGTGAATCGTGTACTTGGGTACAAAGGTGGTGGATGGTTAGCCGAATGGCGCATTGTCGAGGCCTTAGGCCAATGGTCGAACTACTTTACTCCAAAGGTGGATCTTGTTGTCGGCAAGGGCTCGATCCATGCGCAGTGTGTGCGCACTATTCGACAATTGGCTCTGGTAGTCTTTGCGGATGAACTAGATGAATACTTGAAGATTGGAGAGACCACTGCAATGGAGGCAATGAAGAATTTTGTCAAAGGTGTTAGAGATGTATTTTGTGACAGTATTTGGCGCCCACTGTGGAGGATCGGCGTATACTCAAACTTGGTGAGAGACGAGGTTTTCTGGAATGTTCGGCGATGTTGATTGTATGCATTGGCAATGGGAGCGATGCCCAACGACATGGAAGGGTCGGTTCACTCGTGGTGATCAAAAGTGCCGACGATGATTCTTGGCGGTGGCATCACATGATCTTTGGATTTGGCATGCGTTCTTTGGAGCAGCGGGTTCTAACAATGATATTAATGTTTTGAACCAATCTCATCTATTTATCAATGAGCTAAAGGGCAAGCACCTAGAGTCCAATACATGGTCAATGGAATCAACACAACATAGGGTATTATCTAGTGATGGAATATATCACGAATGAATTTGTATTTGTGAAGTCAATCGTATGCCCATCTCTGAGAAGGACAAGTTATATGCAGAGCATCAAGAAGGGGCAAGAAAGGATATTGAAAGATCCTTTGGTGTATTGCGTCGTCGGTTTTCCATTTTAAAACATCCAGCTCGTCTATATGACCGAGATCAACTCCATGATATTGTCCTAGCTTGCGTCATACTTCACAATATGATAGTTGAAGATGAAAAGGAAGAGGACATTGAAGAAAATCTAGATCTGAATGTGGCTCCTAGTTCAACGTGTGTTGAAGAACCAGAAATCTCTCCTAGTGAGACTATTCCGTTTGACAAAGTTTTACAAAAGGATAGTGATATTCGAGATCGATCTGCTCATTTCCGGCTTAAGAATGATTTGGTGGAACATATTTGGAATAAGTTTAGTCACACTCGAAATATATCTGGAGTTTGACATACAATGTGTAATCATTTTAATATATGTGTAATGTTTTTATATGCGTGTGCGTTCATGAGTATTGTTATCAATTGATATATTATATTAATATATTATACTATATTTGGAGTTTGTTGGCATGTAGCCGTACGTGCATGAATGAGTTTCATCCATAGTATGCAGAAGTGCGTTAGATTGATCCGAACACAACAACAACTACAAAATTTATTTAGCATATTTGATCCCAACAGAACACAAGAATTAAATGCTACAATAAGTCTATGAAATAGTGCAATGAAACTATCCAGTCTCAATAGACATTTTATTGGGAGTTTCATGTTCAGCTTCCAAGACTAATAGTGTTGGAAACAGTGACATGAAACCAAGCATTGAGACTGGCCTAATGGTTTAAAGGGTCAAGGGTCTTGTTAAGCATGTATTTAAACTGATTTTTTTTATGGGATCTGAAAATATGACGATACAAACATTTGTACATATGAAACAAAATAGACATCGCTCGTAGTGCATGCGTGTATTTATTTTGGACATTGCGTAATGGAAGAAATGATTATAGAAAAGCTAATATCAGTCAACCAAACAAAATAACACAGTAACAAAATAATATTTAATCATATATGATGCAATTATCTTGTCATCGCAACATGTATATATATCATATTAATGTAATCTATTTACCCTCTTGCGGTCATTAAAGAAGTAGCAATACTATTACGAAAGACACCCATATCTCCATCATCGGGAAGCGGCGACGGCGTCGGGAGGATGAGTTGGGGCAGGGGAAGCGGCGCCGTCTGGAGGGTAGATGGGAGGCGGCAGCGTTCGGGAGGGGCGGCGATGGGGATGGGAGACGGTGTCGTTCGGGAGGGGAAGGCGGGAGGCGGCGCAGTCGGGAGGGGAGGCTGGAGGCGGCGGCGTTCGGGAGGGGATCGAGCAGCAGGAGGCGACGGGTTGGGGAAGGGAGCATCAGCGTCGGTTGGGAAGGAATTGATTGGAAAAAACGGAACAGTTTGTAATTATATATCAATAGCAATTTGAGGGTAATTTTAACGAAGTTCGGTGGTAACGAGATATTCTATTCCGCAAAAGCCAAAAAAAGCACCTCTCCCATGGCTTATGGCTTTTAGGCTTAAATTAGCTTAAACTTATTTAAGTCGAACAAAAAAGTCACCCTTTGTTTAGACTTAGGCTTTTTTTTGCTTTTAAGCCAGACAAAAAGCCTAAACAAAGAGAGCCTTACTCCGTGGTTTTGGTTTTTTTTTTTTTGCTGAAGCGTTGCGTTTGCATGGTGCAACAGTAGCATAGCGATAGTACTGGGAACTAAGAAGGTATCGCGGAGTTTTGGCTCATTTGTCGTTTTCAACCAAATAACAAATTTAGCCTCTCATCCAAAATGACAAAAAATAATACCTCTATCATATTTTTCATGTGGGGAATCCACCTGCCCCTCTTCCCATGCACGGTAACAACCCTGGAGCAAGAGTGATCAGCATTTATGGGCGTTGTAGCAACACTTGTGACAGCAGAGACACATTATGACACACTTTTCACCGCTTTTTGCTGCCACACACAGGTGGAGCAGCGGATGCCCCAGCCACGCACGGGAAGAGGAGTAGATGGCTTTCGCGCACGGGGAGACGGTAGAGATGCTATTTTTGTTATTTCGGATCGCGAGTGACTAGATTTGCTATTTCTCAACTAATAAAAGAAGTGGTTTACCCCGCGCAGCGGGGATCGTCCCACCACTCGTACAAAAAAAATCTAATGAACCTCGTGCGCACTAGACCACCGTGTTAGCTGAAAAATCATCGTCCCCTCCCCTCCCTCGTTCTCTCCGTCCATCTATGTCCCCTCTCCCCAACTGTTCTATCTTCCTCATCCAGTCTCCACTATCGACACCATCGGGGGCATTGGAGTTGCCTGAGTCTCTGCCATTGTCGCTTGATTCATCGCTCCGCCGCCATGAGGTTGATTGGCGATGACAGCCTCCAGATATGAAGCTGCGACGCTGGTTCCATATCTCGAGCGGTGAGGCGGTTCCAGATCTCGAGCGGCAGCTCCCGGCGTTGCAGGCGAAGGCGCAAGCGGAGGCACGGGGTCGATGTAGAGGTCATCGTGGCACTATGATCCCAGTGTCGAGGTCGTCATTGTTGTTGGTGGCGCTGGGATCCTGACGTCAGCTTCCCATCATCTCATGCGACTCCAGGTGGTGGCTCTGGATGGCTTCAATGGCCGCAGGCGGACAACCGGCGGCGTGGGTTGAGGCGATGCCTCTCGGTGGTGGCAATGGATCTCGAGTGGCGAGGCGATTACAGATCTCGAGCAGTGGCCAGGTGTGTCACTGGGAGTGCCTCGCTGGCATTGTCGGTGTCCGTGCTGCTCGTGCCCAGGGAGATCCACGAGGGACAGCACCACAGCACGCGGAAGGAGCACTCGGACCACTTGTTCCTCCTCATCGACAATGCCACGACCGCCCGGGGAGGAGGTGGTGTCGCCTCCTTCCTCGCCTCCCACTGCAACCGCTCCTTTGACCGCGCCCGCACCTCCCCCTCCCGCGCCGCAACTCTAAGCTCATCCTCTTCCAACTTTCGCTCGCTCTCGTGGAGTATGTTCTGAACTTGTCGATGAAGCGGCAGCTGCAAGCCATTGAGTCCGGCCTGGTCGCACAGCTGGTGTACGAGGTGGGCCTCACGACACCTGTGTATGCCATGGGATGTGTGCTCTACCTTGCTGTGTGGGCGCTCGTTGCGGCCGTCCGTGCCCGGACCGCGCCGTAGCACCACCACACGCGACATTTCCATGGGTGTCGCTGCTCCTCGCGCTCACCATGGCATATGTCTAATGATCCAATCCCATAGTAGGTCCTTAACTCTCTCTCTCTCTCTCTCTCAATGTGCCTCCTCCACCGTAGACAGGGGCATCCTTTTGATTTTCTTTTCATTTTGCTCCGTATGCATGCTACATACAAATGGTGCTTGGGCAGGGCTGATATGATGTGCTTCTACTAAGGTAATTAGGGATGGCGGCTCTATATGTTCTTTTGATGCATGCAGCGAGTGTTGTGTTCTGGTCTACAAATTTATTTTAACACTACTAATGCATGCTTGAGGTGTTTAAAGTGTGCCTTGCTAGAATGCTTGTCTGATGCTTGGTGAAATGTCTCAACTATACAACAAATTAAAGTGGTTTTAAAGGGTATGAATCTCTACTCACTTTGTCTTTATAATATTTTTGTTCATAGTTGCTGCGACATTTAAATTATTATTGTCGCTGTTCAGATGATTAATGTTTGTATTTTGACTTTTTTCCCTTAGGTTTTGAATGTGGGTGTTGACTGTTGACTATGTTGTTAGCTTCAACTGACACTTAACAATGGGCAGCAGGGCAAGCAAGAGTAGAGGCATGTGTAGTGCTGATGCATCCCATCTGTCCATCATTCAGTTTTTGGAAAAGTAAGGTAATTTCTTCCTCCCATTTTCCCCCTTGAAGCAAGTTACTTATCTATGTTTATTGTGTCTCACAGGAAGTGACACATGAACCAAGATCAAACGGGTATGTAGTTCCATGTCAGTTCAATCTACCGATCGTTTTTTGTACTTTGATCAATTTCTGTTGAGCACATTCTTTCTATTGCCGTATGCACTTAGGTCTTATACACCGCAATGATTTCATAATGTAATATATGGGTGGCGCATCAGCTGTTTTTATTTTTATGAACGTCTACTATTTTGATAGCAATCAGGAATGTGCTAACATTGGCCAAGAAAATTTCAAATATATATTTTTTCCTTCAAAGTTCTTTGAAATCAAGTAACTACATGAATCGAGAATCTATTAGAAGTTCATACTCTATTTTTTAGGGTATTAGTTCAGGAAAAGTTACTACTCCGATGCATAATCTCATACTCCATTTTCCATTAATGGTTGTCGTTTCATAAGCGTGTATGTCTTTTTTTTGCAGGAGTCTATTGATTAGTTAAAAGAGAGGTTTTTCATTGAGTCATTTCAAGAAGAAAATTTTGATTTGATCAGTTTTACCTTCTTTATATTTATTATTCGATGATTTTGAGAACATGTGATATAATTTATTTGAGATATGTTGCAACGCTCGACAGTCATTAAAAAAAAAAGGCTAAACGAGCCGAAGGCTCCGGTATTGTGTGGTACGGTGATGGTGAGGTGGTGTTTGTACGCTTTACAGGTGGCGGCATGGTACGGGCGGCGCGGGCGGTATCCTTGACCGCCTTGGAAGCAAAGGACCGGCTGTGCTGTGCATGCATGCTAGCTCTGGACGGATAGCCTCGCTCTCTGCATAGCTGCATAGGCCACTCTAAAATAACCGGCCGCTCGATCTGGCCTCTTCATCTTTTTTTACTGCTACCGGTCAGCTTTTTACTTCACGGCGATCATGTGTACAAAGCGTATTTGCGTGTCTTGAGTGGTTCAAAAGGATTTACTAGTAGGACTAATCCATTCGTTTATGTCGGTGAGTTCGATCGGCAGAGAGAGTAAAAAAGAAGATACAAATCCTCCATGCTCGCGTGGCACATGGGTAACAGGAGGAAGCTCCAGAAGTACATGTGTACAGACAAGAATAGCTAGAGCCTAAAGCCATGGACATTTATCTACCGTTTTTTCTGTCCACACTACACGCTGCCGTAGATCACACACCACGCAGCGTGCGTCGGACGTCGACATGAAACACCGAGCAAAACGGTAGCCGAGCTAGATATCCAACGGCAAGAAGCTGGCTAGCACACAGTCAAATATGTCAGGGAGTAAAGCTACATCATCGATCGTAAAGTGATCAAGAGGAGCAGCGAGCGGCACGGTCCGTCCTTGCAACGAACACCGAAATTCAGGAGTCATCACTAACCTGTTGTCGTCGGACCGATGCATGAATAGATATAGTATCTTTATCTTTATACTACTAAAAAATAGGATTTGGTGGTCGTCCGTCCCCCTTCTCAACACCCATCATCGTTCACACGTCTCCTAGGGATATAACGAGCACTGACATGTGGGCCGGTTGGCTCCCCCTTTCCCTTGATCCAACGCCTCCCATCTCCACCCCATGTCTCACACCCTTCTTCTGCCACCTCTCGAAACCCCGATCTTCGGCAATGTCGCTCCACCAGCGGCCGCACCAGAAGCCGCCAGTAGTCGATTCCCTTCTCGTCTCCACCGCCACCCCCTCCCTCTTGTCACGCTCCCCTACCCCTTCTCCCTCCACGCGCTCCTCCTCCTCCTCGCCTTCCTCTTCCCCTGGGGCCCTACCCGCCCTCCGCCCTAGCCTCCTCGTGGCGCGCCTACACACTCCAAGAGGCCGCAGCCTTCGTCGCCGCGACCGACAACAGCACCATCATCCTCTTCACCGTTTCCGGGCCCTACCCATTCCTCTCCAACTGGCTCATGAGCGTCCGCCACACCGGCCGCACGTCTTCCATCTCCACCCCCACGTCTCACACCCTCTTGGAGAAATAAACCATGAGGGAGAAGGGGGAGATAGATAAGCACAACACCCAAGCCTCGAGCCCGTGGCTCGGCAACGGCTAGGATGCGCCTCTGCAGCTCTCCTCCGGGCTGAGCGCCGTGGTGGGAGATTCAAATGGCGCAGGATTAGGGATGGCAATCGGGCGCGGCGGGCACGGGTAGTGCTCGCCTATACCCATGCCCGCAACTCCGATTTCCCCCACGGGTATACCCGCGAAGGACGACGGGCGAAAAACCTCGCTCATACCCGTCGCCCGCGGGCACGCCCGTTTACCCGCGAACAATACACCACCACCCATGGGTACCCATCGAGAGAAGGGTCATGAAGCACATTCCATCTCATATTCTGATTCTGACTTTGTTAACTATTTCCTTCAGTTTAACTGTCTTTGCTTGTTGTACCTCGGAAACTTTACATTTCAGAATTTAATCTGTTGAAACAAGCCAACTTTTATTAATCTCCAGCTCACTAGAGAAGCCGAGTAAAAAACCACGTACATCAGTGCACACACGAATTTAAAAAACAACCCTGAGCCAAAAATTGCCAGGAGCCAAAACCTGGTGAGCCAAAAATAGCAAAGGACAAACACATTTCAGAATATTGAGAGGAACTTGTAAATAAAAAACTACTGCTTCTTATTTTTTGATTTAATAAATACATATGGCAGAAATCTCAGTTCTAGAATTATGTAAAATGGGTCAATGAATTGTGTACATAACTGTGTTTCAGATGGTAGAGATCTGATCAGCCTTATTTTACATTACAATAATGAAGTTGTCTAAGTCAGGTGCTGAATGCAGACCACAACAAGTTGATGTTATTCAACCATTGTTTATATACTAAAATAGAAGAAATGATTTGGCACCCATGGTGGTGCACAGTCGTGATCACTCACTGGAACCTAATGTCCGTTCTACTCTTGAGGCTGCTTGGAATCATGCAGAACTCAAGTTGAGTCAACGTGCAATGTCCAATAAGATGTAATAACAATAACAAACAAATAGCTGCAACTGGTAACTTGCCAGGGAGCAAGGCCTCCTAGTTTGACAGCTTGTTGAACAGATAGCCGAGGAACCAACTCAGGAGATGCTAAAGATCTCCAAGTGGCAGCAAAATCATCACATCCATTTAAGAACAGAAAGAACAACTAATAACAAAGTATCAAAAGACAGAAAATATGTTCCGTTTGAAATTTTGAAACAACAAAAATAATGACAACACTACAATCAATCGAACAAAAGGTTGACATTTGTTCATTTGAGACAAAATCATGAATACACTGCAAAGAAAAGAGAAAACAACAACTAGCATGTATGATATATAAATGTATGATAGTAACAAAAATCTGGTACAAAACACAAGCTACTGGCATCTACTCATCAGGTAACATTTGCTCAATTCTATAGAAGCCATAGCCTGCAATAGCTAGCATTCTTCTCCACAAGTATGAGATTGCGAATTACACACAAGCGCGGATCCAACAGATGAAGAATACACTGCAAGTATATGGCTCATATGAATCAACATCCAGTTTTCACTTCTTCTATTGCATCAACTTCTAATGCTACTTGGGGGAGAACTGACATCACAGACCTACAAACATCGATCCAATTTTCACTTGTATGAACACCCCAAAAAATTTCTACCACCAATTTGTACCTCCAACAACACATATCTCAAGGATACATCCATCGTCACACTGACAGATCTGCCAAAGAACGAAGGGGGGCAAGCAAATCGCCATGGGAACTGACCTTCAAGGCCGTCTCAAGAGAGGACGAGGTCACCGAGGGATGAGGTCGCCGAGGGGAGGAAATCGTTGTGGGAAGAGGTTGCAAGGGGGCGGTGAGAGGGAAAGTCGACGCATGCGCCGGGGGCGACGTCGCCGAGGCCCGAGGAGACGAATCAAAGGCTCACTCGCTGGTCGCCGCCTCCATCGTGTGTTCACTCGCTAGTGTTTGAGACTTGAGAGGAAATGGGGAAAGGCAGTGGCCGTGCGACTGGCCGGGAGGAGGAGGAAGTCGAGTTGGTGTTGAGGAGGCCGGGCGGGAGGAGGAAGATCTGGATCAGAGACGGGAGGCGTGGTTGGCCGGGAGATTTAGTGGGACTGGGGGAGGAAGAGGGATGGGGAGAGGCACGGTCTGGCGGCTGGGAGGCTGGGAACCTGGGACTTGACCGAGCCGAGCGAGTGCTAGGGTTTTACACAGTAGCTCTGTCCTACGGTCCCAACTGTCAGTGTAGATGGCGGGTAATCGGGCGAAGCGGGCAAGGGTGGAGCTTACCCATGCCCGCGCCCGTTTACCTGATGGGCAAGAAATTGTGCTCGTTTTTATGCCCATGGGCAAAGAAAGCCGCTCATACCCGCCTCCATTAGGGTATTCACCTGCGGGCACGTGAGTAATCGGGCATAATTGCCATCCCTACGCAGGACTGATTGGTGAGTGGTTTCCTTTTTCTTTTTTTTTTCCAGTGAATTTTTCGCGTGATTTCTTGTTGCTGTTAGCTCGGTTTCTTGGGGATCTTTGTGCTTCTGATTGGCCCCTGAGGGAAACATCGGATGTTGTTGCGGTTTTGCAGGTGCCGAAGCGGTTTCGATTGCAAGAGGTTGGATTTTGGGCGGTGGAATGCACGTACGGCGAGGTGGCAAGGTCAGTTTCTCCTGGCTCCTTTCTTTACCAATTCGAGATTCGTTCCCTTAATTGCGTCCGTTCTTGATTACTTCAGGGGTAAAATTCGGTTATAGTTGGCGATTTGTTGGTTTCTTGGGAGCAGGGAGATTTCAGTTGGTGTATTTGATTCCTAAAATGCTTGCTGTTATTTGCGGTTTTTCTTTTTGTTGTGATCGTTATGTGCTTTCTCACTGCAGATTGAATCCTTATTTTAGGGAAAAGAAAGAAGGGAAGTTTGCAAGAATCCTCCTATTGGGTTCTTTCTATCTACTGGAATACCCATCCAGCCTTTAGGTTTGCTGCTAGTGAGGATTTTGAAGGCTGCTTTGGTCATGTTGGGGTACCAGCACATGATATTCTCGCTTGAGTCAGCAAGCTCATCCCTGGCTTTGGCCCCCTCTGATGAGCTCGCTTTTGGAAGCCGAAAGCTTGAGATCGGGAGCTTGGAGGTGGTGGGGGCGTAGAAGGGAGAACAAAGGGAGGGCTTGGTGAACCGTTGCAGCAAAAAGAACAAGGTCGCTGGTGGTTCGGGGAATCCTGAAACTGAAGGTTGGTGCTCCAAAACACAGGATGCCAATCAGATTGGCGAAACCAACACAAGTGAGCTCATAAGTTCGATCGGGCAGGAGTTGGCCATTACCTGCCTGCTCCACACTCCCCAATCCTATTATGGCATGATAGCATGCCTTAACTAGTCTTTCTGCTCCATTATGAAGTCTGGGGAGCTTTATAGGTTGAGGCGGGAGGCGCGCATTGTCGAGCACATGATCTATTGCCCATGCAATGTGCTCGAGTGGGATGGTTTTGATTCGTGCCGCCAACACTGGTTCAGCATCCCTTCCATGTGCTCCCATAGAGTGCTTCATGCTTGCTGAGGAGTCCATTGCTGTGGGCACCAATATCCTTGTCTTTGAGAATTGGGAGGAAGATGGAAGCCTATATTGTGCTGAAGTATAGCCTCCTAAGTAACTCTTGGGAAACATGAGATATGATGAACATGAGATAGACAATGGTAGATTGAGCTCTACTGAGCTATATGATTTTGAAATGTGGACATGGACCACTCTTGCAAGCATGAATAAGGTGTGGAGGATGTGCTCTGAGACGTATAATGTGACTGGATCCCTTTATTTTCATTTGTGATATGATTTTCAAATGCTGTTTAGCACCATTTAGTTCTTATTTTCATAGGTAGGTGCATGTAGCCACATATGGTTAAGTGAAAATATCCGAGTTTGTTGATTTTTTTTCTTATAAGAAATATGGCTATGAGATGATATGTCATTACACTATTATTTGTGAAACTAGGACAGTCTGGTCATTGTGTTGGGTGAATCATATTGTTCTTTTATTGGCATAGTTGTGTGTCCATGTATGGCTTTTGTAACATCATATTTTTTTATAACATGGAATGCTACTATAATCTCGAAGATACATGAGGAGCGTGGACTTGTGCTATCATTGATCAAACGAAACAAAAATAGGTGTTCTTTGCCCATGTTTAATCATCAACATTATCATTTCTTAGTTAGCCTATTGATCCATGGCTTATATTACCAGCTGAGAACATTTTCTACAGGCACTGATATGTGGATTATTAATAGCTCTAATGATTGGAACTTATAATATGATTTGATTGGTTGCTTTATACTTGTGATGTGTTGTAGGCTTATATCTACTAGGGACAAGGGCTATGGTGAAGTATCATGTCGTTTTTTCTTCTTGGAAGCTAGCATAAAATGCTTTGTTTTCACTAGCTCAACTTACAATATTGTCGAACATGCAAAAACTAATTATTATTTGATGAAGATTTAATAATCCTCAATTAATTAAGTTATTTATCTGTAGTATTATAAATAATAATGTCTCTTATACAACCTTCAAAGGTAACCCTTAATATTAACAATGAGGGAGATTATATACACCTAGTGACCGTAAGCTATACTACGATCACTCTACATAGTCGTAAATTCCTCTACGACCACTCTATATAGTCGTAAGTCCTACTACGATTACCTCATGGTCGTAAGTTCTTCTACGACCACCTATTGATTATAAGTCTTATTGCAATCAACTTATGGTTGTAAGTCTTACTACGACCAGGTCAACTACGACCATCCTATGGTCGATAAAGTCTACAGACATGTGGGTCTAATCGACTAGAGATATTTATACGCTGTGTTTAATATATACCGTAGTTAATATGTACTGTTATTCTTGATATAACTGCACGTATTAACCCTTTGTCTCTGACATAACTAGAAGGCGACGTGGGGGGTATGTCTCTAACACTAACCACCCTTAAACGTGTACATTGCATCAAATGAAAAGACGCCTCTCTATGTGGATAACTGTCACCCCTTCATGCGCTATATAAGAAATAAAATCGGTGGACAGAGGAGGACAAAGAATAGACAATGAGACACAGAAGCCATCAAGCCCTAGTTTTAGCGACTTCCTCCCTGTTGTAAACACAATCAATACAACAACACAAGAGTAGGGTTATTATTCTCTCAGGAGATGGCCTGAACCTGTATAAAATCCATGTGTTCTTTTCTGTGTGATTTCGCTCTAGAAGATACCCCAGCATTCATTCATAAGATCGATACTAAACAATCAACATTATTCTACAAATATTTTTATGTCCCCTGTTCTGTTTATATAGACTTGTAAGACATGGCTTCCTTGGACCGGTGTAGTTCCCCTTCCAAACTGTAGGACAATTCCATAACAATGTGTCTTTCAAGGATGCAAACAAATACTGGCAAGACTACTTGTTCTACTAGAGAACTCCATGGATAATGTTGGCATATAAGGTGAGATCTGCCAAATATTTCATTTCATGCTTATACTACAGATAATTAGGTATACATTCATCTAATCTATTGTTTGTTGATTGTATTTTCTTTGTTTCTAGATGCATGGTTAGCTATACATCAGATCCCAAGGTTTCCAGCTTTTCGATATAGAGGTGGGTGGTGTTTGATTAATTAGTAATGGTAATAAATTTTTAAGCACGACTAATTATCACCTATGTCCAAAACATGGATTTGTTGGCAGCTTCCATGATGTTAGCTAGCCATATCTCCTTTGTTGAATCCTTAGGATCTTATGGTTGAGCAAACGAGAAGAACAAATCTTCCTTTGTTCCTTTTTATAGATTAATTTTGATTGTTGCAGGCCACCTACACATTGTTAACTTTCGAAGAGTAATGGGATTTTTTCGACATTGCCCTTCTACAAAAAGTTCATAAAAAATGTATAGCAAATTTCTGGAAGAAATTTTTCTTTTCCGTGAGTATTGTTTACGATCTAAAAAAGTTTAGAAAGCTTTGGTGTATAGCGTAGAATGAAATTTTTTTGCCTCTTCAATCCTCCATTATGATGCTTATGGAATCACCACATCTACATCAGTGTGCATGTCATTTGCTTGTTGAAATGCTCAAAAGATTTCCATTTTCCTCCTCTCAAGTTTCAGGAGCTGTTGTCCTGTCTTGCCTAGGAAGCATGGTTGGTGGGTCATGCTGGAAATATGTGTTGTCATGGACAACCTTTACAAGCTTGGTTGCCATGTATGCGGAGACGGTGCGACTAGGTACAAGGAGGTTTGTCTCTCCTCTTTGCTAATTTGATTGTCTATTATACTTTAGTATTTTTGCCAAATCTTAAAGAATCTTTAATGTTTTAGATGTTCATGAAGAACTCTAGCTATCCAGGAAAAATGGCAATAAGAAAGTTTATGAAAACGGTGAAGCTGCACCTGCAGTTTGTGATCAGATGTTGTTGTACTCATTTTCAGAGTTAATTCAATATTTTGAATAGGACAAGAGGAAGTTATTTTACAGGAGTTAATCCATCCTCCAATTGTACTGCCTTTGTCAAAACCATATGAGGTTGACTTTCCAATAATGATAGAAGAGGAAATGATGGAAGCTATCTATGAAAATTATGTGGTACTAAAATTCTGTGTGGAGAAACAGGCTTCGGTAAAACTAAATGTAATATCCCGAGTTTCTTTTGAGAGTGCAATACAAATTGAGAGAGAATTAGTGTAATTCTCCAATAGTGCTAGAATTAATTTTCGGGAGAGAACAATTAATCGGTAGAAGGTTTCTTTTGGAAAAACGTTTGTCAGGAGTTTAGAGGGTTTTCTGTGTTTTCTCGGCAGCTTTGGGCACAGGCCTTGGCCCATGAGGCCTGGCCGGCCATAGGGAGGTGCCACCCTCCCCAAAACCTAACCGCCCCTCCCCTCCTCCTCCTTGTGGCCGCCTCCATCCTCCTCTCCCCTTTGCGCCTTTCTCCTCCTTCCTAGAGGCGCCCAGCCCTGGTGCTGCATCTCCCCTAAGCGAGCCACCGTTCTTTTGGTGCCGTGTCGTTCCTGCTGCTAGTGCACGAAGAAAGGAGGGGATCTTTGCGGGATCGCTGTTCAAGAAGGAAAGGAGGCCTCTCAAGGAGCCCTCATCTTCTCCTGGTATTTCAAGGGTAAAGGTTGTTGTTTATGTCGTTTGGGTTGATTTTAGAATGCGTTTTGGGTAGGAGTGATTAAAGTAAGTGCTGTCAGTTATAGAATCAGATTGCTGTTCTTTGTTGTGCGGTCTGTTTCGGTATTTTAGAGGCCGAATTAGAGATGTTCATCTCCTGGAGTATTGTAGGTCTTGTTCTTAGCTTTCGGTGGCCGCCAAGATCACTAAAATCCGACGAACGAGTCAAAAGTTATGATAGATTTAATATCTGCTGTCCAGAATCCTGACGAGAATTAGCAGTCTCTGTTTAGGTTGATATATGGCCTAGTTAGAGGGTGATTCAGAGGTCTTGCCCATAACAAATTTTGAAGGTGATATCACTAGCTTTCAGGATTGATAAAGAACACCTCATTTGGAGTTATAGATCAAAAGTTATGCACTTTTCTTTGTGACTGTCCAGATTGTATGTCAGTCTGTCCAGATTGTATGTTAGTTTTTATCTCTAGTTTTGACCCGTGTGCCACTTTTTGTTAAAGGCAAAATTTGAATGTTGTGCCAACTAGGTTATTGTAGGTAATTTCATAACCTTTTCATATTGTTAAAGAACGTCCAATTTGGAGTTGTACAACAAAAGTTATGGATATTTTATTTTAGCCGATTTTTCTGTCAATTAATTCAGTCAACAGATTTGAGCCGTGGGCCAAATTTTATTAGAGGCAAAATCTGAACTTTTGCCCAACTAGAGTATTGTAGATATGTCAGTCAAGAATCCATGTAAATTGGTCTCACCTCATTCCGAGTTCCAGACCAATAGTTATGTCAATTACCGTGCTGCTGTCCAGAATTAAGTTATGTAAGAAATTGTTGATTTCAGTTTAAGCTTTGTTTTAATGACTAGAGTCATCGGGCAGAGCGATGTTTAACGTCGATTAGTAGTGTTGGGTATATTATGTCCTTATTGAAATTATTTTACTTGTTTAGGAGGTGAAGCCTCGGGTTTAGGAGTATCACCTTTGCCGACTAACGCGTCGCATCGTGGAAGGCAAGTACATTGCCACCCTTAATGATTGTGATTGATGAATGTTTATATTGTCATGCTGTGATTTTTGTATGATACGAGAGAAGATGGATTGTCTATGTTCTTTCATATGTGTTGAATCCATGTTTTGTTATCATGTCTTTCAATATTCAGTATTTCATTCTATGCATTCATTATGCATGTTTCATCCACGAAAGTGGATTGCAAGTCCCACCATTCGGTGTGGGCGGTGTTGGACATTGTCATGTCCGTCACGGAGTGGATTTGAAAGACACATTAATTCGAATGGGCATGTAAGACCCATTAACTCCAAGATGGGCAATGTTGGACACCCGTATGAAACGTTCTTCATACGGAAGTGGATCCCGCATTTTGTTAAGATGCGGGCTTGAGTGAACACCGACGGTGTTTCACGCTATCTGCGATATATGCATGTGTGCAGTCCATTCCTTTGATTTTGAGCATTCATATCATGTTTTCATTTATGTCGGTTGTGATGTGATCGAACTCGATGATGAGTTTGTCTTATTCATATTGAATGATTATCTTATTGATAAGCTGTACTTTTTGAGTCATGGACTCACTCTTGCGTTGTTTGTTTATTTTAGGTAACCCACGATGTTGGCTCTTGGGAGGAGTAGACACACACTACTTGTTCACAACATCAAATTCATGTTCAAGACTAAATTTTAGTTCCATATTTCATTTGTTAACGATGAACTGTAATAATTAAATTATAATTGGAGAAGGAAGGATACCTTCTCCACGGATGTTGATTTATTATGCGTGTGAACCTTCTTTATTGATGTTCGATATTAAATAACTTAGAAGGTGAAGGAAGGATACCTTCACCATGTCTGTTTATCTTAATCTTGTCTTTAGTTGATATACTTGTTTCAAGTTCTTAGTATTATGGATGTATGTTAGATGTTTTAGGTGACATCTTGGCTTCAGGATAGCGAGTGTTCTGTTGGTATCGAGCGGGCTTTAGGTCCGTGGTAATTAAGTTATTAAAATGACACACTTTGCACGATGGGTGGGGTTGAAAATTACCCTTGCTTCCGCATAATATCATTATTATGTTTCATTTTGTTGAGCAATTGTTGAATTGCTACGTACTATCATCCTTGTTGGTAATATATGATGTGCTATGATATTTAATATCTATGAACTAATACTATGATTGTCATGAGATGATCTGTGTAATCATAATTGAGTATTTGGTGAGGCGTGATGTTATCAAATGATAAGAAGTGGAGGTCGTGGTTGTTACTCAGGATTCACGAGTTACACCACCGTTCGCAGTAACGTGGTTAGAGGAGTAGTTACCAGTACCATAGTTTCGGTGTTAAGCGTGAGTTGCTTTAGAAAGTTGTTCTCTTTCTTGATTTGAATTTGGCAATTCTTGTCTGTGGTGGTTGATGAACTTCTCAGGATTTGTGGTCCATGATAGTTATGGTTTTAGTAGATCCTCTTGGTTCTCTGAAACAAATATTGCCTTTCAAGCTGTTGAGTTGTTTCTACTACTTGTGATCGTTGTCAATTGGCAAGATTGATGTTTTCTTGGTTGCTCCTTCTTTCTCATTGAAAAGAATGACTCATTTACTCATTTGATAACTTGATTAGTGAAGAGTTTTCCATTGTAAGTTCGGTTGCTTGGGAAAGCTTTGGCTTTATGTGTTTCTTTGGATTACTTGAGCGTTGAGGTTTGAAGTCTCTCTTTTCTTTGTAAGGTGTTAGAATCCTTTTGTGATGTCTTGCCATGCTTAAATTGAGAATTTATGATTAGCGAATAAATTGTTATGATATGAGTTACCAAGTTGGGTTATTAGCATAGTGCAAATCAATTACTCTTAACTACCATCCATGGAAGTGAAACTGATTAATTTGATATGTCCTTGTATTTGATTCATGGTGTATGTTAAATAAAGACTGTCAATATCTATTCGAACCTATAGATCTTACATAAGAGCTAGATTTATCTATTTCTAGCATGCTAAAATTGTTGAAACTTGTATAAAGTACCGGATGGGTGTTTGGTGTATCGACTCATGAAACCTTGTTTATAGGAAATTATGTTAGTGAATCTTTAATCATGTTTTGAAATGATTTACGAACAAAGGTGAAATGTGAATCTATGTTTATAAATGGTTATGTGATTGCAAATAGAATTAGTACCGTATGTATACGCGTGGTTAGTACAATCATCATTTGTTAATGAGTATTGAAGAAAGTGTTGAGCAACACCAACAATTGAGTAGATGAATTTATTAAGTAGTCTTTGTTAGCGTGCCTTGTGATATTGTTATTGCTTAGCATAAACTTGTTATGATAAATTTGTTTCAACCTTGTGGTTTGTATTCCCTTTGGGAAGTTTTAGGATGGAGTAATAAAGTTTGATGATTCTTGGTACTATGTATGTTGTCGATGTTATTAAATAGTCAAAAAATGTGAGAATGAGGTTAATTCTCGTAGTAATTTGATCACCCATGGTGATATTTCCTAAATGATCAAATTTCAGAATTTGTATTCATGATCTTTTGGGGGTTCAGGCTTTTATGTAGTAAATGAAGTTTATCGAGTCACGTTATGTTGCAAAGTTATAATGGTTCTTTAGTGATGCAATTGCTTCGATCTTGAATACTTATTTGTTCTTATCTGTTAAGATTCGATATTCTCTTCTTGTGAGGCTTATGCTTTCAACTGTGGACTTCACTTATGTTCTATAAGTTCATTGCTTAATTGGTTTCTTCCTTGGTCCCGTGTTCAGTGCGAGTGGTAGATGAGTTTTCTAGTTGGTGAAAATCGTTTCCATTTGTCTCTTCTTTCGAGAAAGAATCAACTCATTCTTTTCACGTGGGTCTTTTGAAATGTTTTCTAATTGTTGTTGTGAAATTGATGTTAATACCCACGAATTTGATCGCCCTTGGTGATATCGTTCGATGTGAATATTTCAAGTTTAGCTTTAGTGATATTTTACGTGAGCTCTTAAATCATCCGTAAATCAAATTATTTTAAATAAATTAAGGTATTGGATTGTCTGTTGCTTCTTAAGAGAATTGTGTGGTTTAACTCTAAAGGCTCTTTGGTTTGAGTTGACAACGTGAGGTTGCAATCAAAGAAGTTATGTTGGGTCCTTTAAGAGAGATTAATCGCTTGTTTTTCATGAAATCTGTAATTGGAAATGTTTGAGTTTGGTGTCCGAGATTATTTGGATCTCATGTTTCTTGTGTAGTTGAACTGCTTACGAACAAATATGACGTATTGAAGAATTTTTATTGGTTCTTAATTAGTCCTTGTGGTTTGGACTAAAGACCTTATCTTGTTCGTTGTGGCAAAGCGATGTTAGTCAAAGAATTAATTCCAGTGTTAAAGGAAAGAGTGCAGAAGGAATATTTGAGAATTTGAGTCAAGTTTTGTAACTCGTGGTTATTTGAGTTGTTCATAAACTTTTTGCTCTTTTCACTCAAGAGTTGTCGAGTTTCAATCGCAATGTCATTCTTCTTGTTGGTGGTTATTTGCTATTCCCTTTTCGAGGGATGCGTGCACTCCACTATGAACTAAATTTTCGTTTTCCCAGATCTTCGTTACCAGATTATTTCTTTTGGTCTCGTGCTCACTGCGAGCAGCAACATTTTTCTGTGTGGTGAAATTTGTTCTTGTTCGCCTCTGTCTTTTGAGAAAGGATCAACTGTTTTGTGCTGTAAAGTTTTACAACTCGTAAGTTGTTGTTTGTTTGGTGGTGGTTAAGTGATTGTAGGGGTGAGATTTTGCTACCCAGCTATTGGAGGAGTAATAGAAGATGAGTTGGTTTGACTGATCCTCTTGGAGGAAGTTGATTCGAGATGGAATGTATGGTTTCGAAGTAAAATTGTATATTGTTCGACTAAGTAGGACCTATGGTATAGTGTAGTTCCAGAACCTTGGTTCATGTTGGAATGTTGGGGGTTATCAAATGTATGGAAACCGTAATCAATTTTATAGAGTAACACTATTGAAAGTATCGTGATGTTGTATGAATGATTCTGATGGCGTCAATGAGTGAGTATGTCGGAATTAGGGGAATCTTAGAGATTTGATCCGATGATTTCATTATTTGTTAAGAGGAATTCGTTGTAGAGGTCTCAGAGGTTAAATTTGGGCTTTCCATTTTCATGCTAAACTTTTGGTCGCCCAAAGATTTGTGTGTAGAGAGATAGAAAAGCTGGAGTATTCTCGGTAGTGGAATAATTGTCGATAGAACCCTTACGATGTAGTTCATGGCGGGTGTACTGAGGATTACGATGTGTTATTCTGAAAGTTGGAGGTGATGAGATTGTATGGGTTTTTAGGTGCTTTGGTGCCTTCTATCAAATTAATGTCATCAGTTGAATGAGTTGTCTAGAGTATTCATGGAATCAATAGGGTCTCTCTACAACGGTGTGGAAGATGTATTTGGTTTAAGCCTAACTTGAGGATGTTAAATGAAGATGGTTGAGACCGTGTGGTATGCGATGAATTCGAATTCCAAGGTTGGAGAGATGTTTTATTCCAAAAAGTGAAACTAAGGAAAAAAAATGTCTTCTTGATTAGTGAAGCGTTTTCTTAATTCTCGCTTGAGCTTTGTCTTTGTTGACCAATGTCTTTCGTAAGTCGAGTTTGACTCGATTTTGGTATGTGTGGTTCCTATCGGTTCGGGAAGAATAAGGAAGTTCGATTTGGGCATTTAAAATGATTTCTCCTTTGGTTTTCGTGACGTTTATTCGCAAATTGCCACTTGGAAAGTGGAAAGGTTTTCTTGATGAAATTACGATTTGGATTTTACTCTTGATGCCAGTTGGTAACGTATAGTTGTGACATGAATCATTCTTATTCGGATATGTTTTGCGGTAAAAGAGTTTCGATAGTGTGTTTACGTTAAAGGAGGTGATCCTTGCTTTAGTGAAGAGTTCGATTGAAAGGTGGAACACGAGTTTCGTGTTCTTCGTGCTTGTCGTGTGGTTCGGTTTCAATGGGAAGGTTAACCCAAGGTACATTGGGTTGTTTTAAGCTAGTTGGCGTATCGCGAGGATCGTCTCGGGTCCATGCGTGGAGTACGTAACGTCTTGGATGTTATCGTGTTGGGTGAGTACAGGAGATCCGAGTTTGAGTTTTCGTTTGCGCCGTTGACCATCGAGTGAGATCTTACCTTCGAGTTTTCTCCGGCGAGTGTACACGAAGTGCCGGTTGAGTGTTAGTTCGGGCGTCGCGTTACGTCGTTGTGTTGTGGTATTTTCATCGAGGATATGCTACTTGGGAAGTTGGAGTTTCGTGTGCGTGAGTTTTAACCGTGTTGTTCACAACGCGTGGTTTACCGTTGTTCGTTCTCGATCGTGGTTGTTCTTTCGCGTGAGTGGGGTAAGGATTCGAGGTCGAATCTCATAAGAGGTAGAATGTAATATCCCAGTTTCTTTTGAGAGTGCAATACAAATTGAGAGAGAATTAGTGTAATTCTCCAATAGTGCTAAATTAATTTTGGGAGAGAACAATTAATCGGTAGAAGGTTTCTTTTGGAAAACGTTTGTCGGGAGTTTAGAGGGGTTTTCGTGTTTTCTCGGCAACTGGGGCTGGGCCTTGGCCCATGAGGCTGGCCGCCGCCATAGGGGAGGTGCCACCCTCCCCCAAAACCCTAGCCGCCTCCCCTCTCCTCCTCCTTGTGGCCGCCACCTCCATCCTCCTCTCCCTTGCGCCCTTCTCCTCCTTCCTAGAGGCGCCCCAGCCACAGTGCTGCATCTCCCCTAAGCGAGCCACCGTTCTTTTGGTGCCGTGTCGTTCCTGCTGCTAGTGCACGAAGAAAGGAGGGGATCTTTGCGGGATCGCTGTTCAAGAAGGAAAGGAGGCCTCTCCAAGAGCCCTCATCTTCTCCCTGGTATTTCAAGGGTAAGGTTGTTGTTTATGTCGTTTGGGTTGATTTTAGAATGCGTTTTGGGTAGGAGTGATTAAAGTAAGTCCTGTCAGTTATAGAATCAGATTGCTGTTCTTTGTTGCGCGGTCTGTTTCGGTATTTTAGAGGCCGAATTAGAGATGTTAATCTCCTGGAGTATTGTAGGTCTTGTTCTTAGCTTTCGGTGGCCGCCAAGATCACTAAAATCCGACGAACGAGTCAAAAGTTATGATAGATTTAATATCTGCTGTCCAGAATCCTGACGAGAATTAGCAGTCTCTGTTTAGGTTGATATATGGCCTAGTTAGAGGGTGATTCAGAGGTCTTGCCCATAACAAATTTTGAAGGTGATATCACTAGCTTTCAGGATTGATAAAGAACACCTCATTTGGAGTTATAGATCAAAAGTTATGCACTTTTCTTTGTGACTGTCCAGATTGTATGTCAGTCTGTCCAGATTGTATGTTAGTTTTTATCTCTAGTTTTGACCCGTGTGCCACTTTTTGTTAAAGGCAAAATTTGAATGTTGTGCCAACTAGGTTATTGTAGGTAATTTCATAACCTTTTCATATTGTTAAAGAACGTCCAATTTGGAGTTGTACAACAAAAGTTATGGATATTTTATTTTAGCCGATTTTTCTGTCAATTAATTCAGTCAACAGATTTGAGCCGTGGGCCAAATTTTATTAGAGGCAAAATCTGAACCTTTGCCCAACTAGAGTATTGTAGATATGTCAGTCAAGAATCCATGTAAATTGGTCTCACCTCATTCCGAGTTCCAGACCAATAGTTATGTCAATTACCGTGCTGCTGTCCAGAATTAAGTTATGTAAGAAATTGTTGATTTCAGTTTAAGCTTTGTTTTAATGACTAGAGTCATCAGGGAAGCAGTGTTTAACGTCGATTAGTAGTGTTGGGTATATTATGTCCTTATTGAAATTATTTTACTTGTTTAGGAGGTGAAGCCTCGGGTTTAGGAGTATCACCTTTGCCGACTAACGCGTCGCATCGTGGAAGGCAAGTACATTGCCACCCTTAATGATTGTGATTGATGAATGTTTATATTGTCATGCTGTGATTTTTGTATGATACGAGAGAAGATGGATTGTCTATGTTCTTTCATATGTGTTGAATCCATGTTTTGTTATCATGTCTTTCAATATTCGTATTTCATTCTATGCATTCATTATGCATGTTTCATCCACGAAAGTGGATTGCAAGTCCCACCATTCGGTGTGGGCGGTGTTGGACATTGTCATGTCCGTCCCCACGGGAGTGGATTTGAAAGACACATTAATTCCGAATGGGCATGTAAGACCCATTAACTCCAAGATGGGCAATGTTGGACACCGTATGAAACGTTCTTCATACGGAAGTGGATCCCGCATTTTTGTTAAGATGCGGGCTTGAGTGAACACCGACGGGTGTTTCACGGCTATCTGCGATATATGCGTGTGTGCAGTCCATTCCTTTGATTTTGAGCATTCATATCATGTTTTCATTTGTAATCGGTTGTGATGTGATCGAACTCGATGATGAGTTTGTCTTATTCATATTGAATGATTATCTTATTGATAAGCAGTACTTGCTTTGAGTCATGGACTCACTCTTGCGTTGTTTGTTTATTTTAGGTAACCCCGATGTTGGCTCTTGGGAGGAGTAGACACACACTACTTGTTCACAACATCAAATTCATGTTCAAGACTAAATTTTAGTTCCATATTTCATTTGTTAACGATGAACTGTAATAATTAAATTATAATTGGAGAAGGAAGGATACCTTCTCCACCTGGATGTTGATTTATTACTGCGTGTGAACCTTCTTTATTGATGTTCAGTATTAAATAACTTAGAAGGTGAAGGAAGGATACCTTCACCATGTCTGTTTATCTTAATCTTGTCTTTAGTTGATATACTTGTTTCAAGTTCTTAGTATTATGGATGTATGTTAGATGTTTTAGGTGACATCTTGGCTTCCGGATAGCCAGGGTGTTACACTAAAGGATAGTGTGCACATACATACAGCGGCGGATCTACCGTCCCTCCGGCACAGGCGGTTGCGGGCTTCCTCCTCCGTTACTTCTCTCGGTCGCAGCCGTCGTCTTCATCCCTTCGCTCGGCGGGCCAAGGCACGATCGCCGGGCTTCCTCGGCTTCTTCTCTCGGCGCGGGCGTCGTCTTCATTCCCTCGGCTCGGCTCGGGCCGAGGCACAGAGGGGCGGCGGGAGGGCTGGGCGCAGGGGAGCGCAGCGGGCGGGCAGTATAGGGACTCACAAGAGCCAAGCGAGGAGGAGCTTCAGCCGAAGCCTTCACCAAGAGAGAGAGAAATAGAAAGTGGAAAAGAAATAGGAGGAATGGGGACAGTGTGGAATGAAGAAGAAGCAGTCTGGGGACATCTCAGCCGAAGCATAGAGAAAAGGAAATAAAGAAAAAGGGGAGAAGAGATGAGTGGACAGGGAAGCTCTCGGCTGGGAAAAGGATAGGTAGGTGAGAGAAGGTAATTGGGTGGGAGAGTAGTTACATGAAGAAAAAGGGGATTAGGGAAAAAGGATTACGTGAGGAGTAATTAGGTAAAGTTTATTGAAGGTTAATAATAGTAAATTAGCAGTAGAAATAAATGACAGTATTAATAATGTCGGTACTGTATAATTGTGGATCAGACGAATTTAATTAAGGGTTTGCTAGGGAGTACTCGAGTGTTTTTTTTGGGTTTGTGAGTACTTAAGTTTTTTTTACCTATGCTATGCTTAGTGATATCTTATTAGGGGAAGAGCAAAAGTGATCTCATACATTGAATCTAGATCTAAGAGTTCAAAATTTGAGTACTAGTTAACAAGAAAATACTTAAGTACTCCCTAGACACCACCATTTAATTAAGCCATGAACGGCTTTATGTTTGTTGATCTAGGGACAAGATTGTTCAAAGGTAATCCAAAATGCACGTCATTCTCATTATTTTCTTACTGCTATTTCAAATTCAGAAATCTTGGAGCTATACAAAGGAGGTATCAACCCACAATACAAGGAAGGATTGCTGCATCTGTGGATCATAATCAATGATAAGGTTGGGAAAAAGGGTCTACCAGTTTACCAAACTACCTTTATCTCGCAATACTGTGAAGTTTCAAACTAGAAAAGCTGCATCTTATGTTGCTGTTTTAGCATTAATCACACTCAGTAAAACCAACAGAAAAGCTGCAATCAGTTTTGCGTAGCACAATCCCTCACCTCTCTGTTTTCCTTCCTCTGAACTTCTCTGCAGTTCCACTGTTCATCATCCGAAAAGAACTTGCAGAAGTTCAGAACTCTTATTTTTCTCTGGAATTCAGTAGATTTCTAACATCCCGCACCGCGCGCCCTATGGTGATGGCCAAGTTGGCGGCTGGGGCAGCGTCACCATCCCAGGCACCAATGCCTCCTCGCGCTCTGGGCTTGCGGCTTGCCCAGGCTTCGAAAAATTTCTGGCTCTGCCACTGCATACATATGCTTCTTGAACTAAGAGTTGTGATACTACCAGCTCATGTTAAGTAGTTCTCAATTTTGTTATTACTCGATGTGCTACTTGTGTTCTGCAATTTCTATATAAAACAAGTTTTGGCACTATACATGTAATTAACTGGTTTAGTTACTCTGTACATGGAGGAATCGATTTTCATGCTTGCTATTGAGTGATATAGATAAGTCGGTAGTATTCAGGAGCCTTTGTCATTAACATATGTTGAGGCAATCCATATTTGATTAATCAATGCATGGATGCTTTTGTTCGTGCATGTATAATGTCAATGAGGTTGACCTCGCCCATTATTTTTTTTGAAAGCTAGTGTGTAATGTATTGGAGACAAAGAATTTCTTTAGTAGCCTTGGTTTTATATTTGTCTTCATATCTAAGACAATCAATTATCATTCGAGATACTTATATATTGCTTCAGACAAATATTATTTGATTTGCTCAATATTTTTGTTCTAGGGGAAAATGCTTTACTCTATATTGTTTTCACCGGCCTGAGTGGCCTGGCACGAGAACGACGATGTAGGCTAGGCATGGCGACACATGTCAAGGACGACAGCGGAGACGCAACACGTGCTATAGCGGAGCATGGTCAAGTGTGGCGACATAGCCAAGGACTTGGTGTAGGCTAAGCACGACAACAGATGTGCGGCTGTGAGGACCCCGGTTTATTCGGCTTGTACTATTTAACCATCCACTTGGTCCTAACAGTACAAATCAAATAAACCAAGCCTCGAGATATGTATACTTCCTAATGCAGATATACACCCCGCTACAAAATCATGCATCAATTCCATTCATACACATAGAGCCAAGCAAAAGCAACAAGCGAAAGACATAGATAATATAAAGAGAGTTATTACAAAAGAGAGGCCGACTGCCAAAATTCATAAAGATAAGTAAATACACAGCGGAAGCAAAATGGCCATAAGATGGCGATGAACAAAAGCCAATCGGTGTGCCTTTACCTGAAGGCAACCAACTGGACCGCCAAGCTAATCGTCCCAAACAACGCAAGAACATGACTCACAAAAGTGAGGCCCTTGGGGCTCACCTTCTTCCTCTGCACAATTAATATTAAGCAAAGCGGATGAGTACAAAACTTGTTTTTGTACTCGCAAGACCGACGTGTGAGATAACGAACTATAATTAACTACATGCAAGCTTTATTTAAGTGGATGAGGCTCTGACTTATTTTCACATAAAGCAAGTTTTCATTTACAATAAGGTAATAGATTCAAAGCAAGTTTGCAATTAACTTTTATCGCTCAAATAAAGAGAGACAATAATAACATAGATAGAGAACAACACCAACCTAGAAGTGACTAACCCATAGTCACCACAACCATAGCATGAAGTACCCTTCATACCACCCATGTCAAGTTTAAATTTTTAAAAGGTTGTAGTCTAGTTCTTGCACGACCTACCAAGCATGTCCATAACCTAGGGCGAGGCTATTCGAATAGTTTTAACCTCGCAGGTGTACCAATGTACCCACACGATAGACCGCCTTTCCACCGACCACGGTTAGCATACTTCCTTTGGTATGCGAGCACGGCTAAGTCTACAAGACGCTTCCAATGGACGATGCTAATTAAGAGCCGCAACCCACGGGAGAAGGATACATTAGACAGCCTAACCGGACAGCTAATGCTCCCCTCGCACACCACAAACACACACACGCACACACCCACCGACCAGCTCATAATTAGCACCTCCCAAAGTACTTAGTCAAGAGAGGTCCCATATCCCCCCTCGTGTGGTTAGCACGCAATAAGCGCTTGGCTTAGTGACACAAGTAACTCGGTCCTTGGGGACTTAGGCACCATTCCACACACCAACAGATCACATCAACATACCATTGTGCCCAAGTCAAGATATAGTTTTGTTTTCACTTTTGATTTGTAAATCAATAAAACACAAGGGTTGGACATAATGGAGTAGTATAAGTAGTTGTGTGATCAAGATCACCGACTAAGTCGATGATCGCCCAATACTACCGATACTAGGCATGGCTAAGCAATATTTATTCGAAATCTACTAAGTGACAAAAGCTCATCCAACGAACTCTAATCACAAAGAAATAACCTAGGCTCGGTAGTAGAGGATAATTATTTACCTACAGATTATGCAACTAGAGGATTAACTAATCAATTTAACAACAAAATAGCAATGCATACATAGAAGTTAAACAAAATATTAGACTTTAAAAGTAATGGGATTAATGGGAAATGATCAAACCGCTTGCACGCTTGCTTGTTGCTCAACTTGTTATGAGGGTCGTTCTCGGATTACCGCAAATATCGAATCCTAAGCGAAAGAGCGAAAATAACCAATAAGACGAGCAATACTTAAACAAAAGAGCAAGCAAAAATTATCCAAATGTGACTAAATTTATACACAAGGTACAATACAAACATACCTAGACATAGAAACTGGAAAAACTTAATTTGGATTTGTGGTGCAAAGATATTCTCTAAAAACCTAATTTCAGCCATAATTAGCATCAGTAGCAAAAATATTTTCTAGAAAGACCTTGAAGTGAAGCTTTTATGGTAGCTACCTACAGTATAGTGGTAACCCATATAAAATTTCGGGTCATTTGGAGTTAAAATGATTTAGTTATGATTTTCTAAGTTTTAAATCTAAGACATGATTAATTTCAGTATTAAAGACTACTGCAAAACCTATACTAAGCTAAAGTACTTTAACAGATGCATTTATAGAACTTTAGTTTGTTAAATTTGAGCTGCAGAGAAAAAGTTACGCAATTTTTGAAGTTTAAAACAATTAATATGTGCAAATAAAAGCTTTTGGACTAAATCTGAAAACCCATAAATCGGGAGGTCGTGGGCGTTGATCAAAGATCGCACGGCTCACGATCTCAGATGCTAAAACCCGCACGAGCACCTGGGCGCAAAGACCTCATCGCGCCAAGGGGAGGTCTTAGCCGTTAGATCTAGACTTGATGGTCTGAATCTAACGAGGAGGTCCTAGACGGCAAGATCTAGCGAGGAGGTCTAAGCCGTAGATCTTGAATCCAATGGCTACGACCAGTGCACGCACAACGCACGCAAAGGAGGTCCTCGCGCCTAACAGAGGTCGTGACCGTCAGATCAAGATCTGGCGGTCCCGAGCACTAGGGGAGGTCTAAAGGTCAACGATTGATCAGACGAGATCTTAACGGCTCAGATCTCCCATAGGAGGTCCTAGACGGTTGAGATCTACCCGAGGAGGTCTAGCCCGTTAGATCTAAATCTAACGGTCCAGAGCTGGCAGGGAGGTCCTAGACGGTCACGATCTCCAGTGGGAGGTCCTGAACGGCTAAGATGAAGCGAGGAGGCCGGGACGGCTAGGATTTCACCGAGGAGGTCATGGATGGCCATGATCTTCGCGGGAGGTCCTACGCGACAGTGTTCAACAGAGAGAGGTCCGACGGTTCAGATCTCCGTGGGAGGTCATGAACGGTCCAGATCCGAGCGGAGGGAGGTCCTACGACTTCTTCACAAAGGGCCAGAGGTGGTCTTTTTGCAAAGAGGACCCTAAACGTAGTTTTGAAGGTTCTCTTTACAAATGACCAGGGGTGGTCTTTGCACAAGAGGACCTTGGTGGGGTGGCTCAGGTGGTTTTTCAAAACGACTAAGGAAGGACTTTTTGCAAAGAGGACCCCAAGGAGGTCCGAGAGGCGGTTTGACAAAACGACCAGGGTGACCTTTCGCACAGAGGACCTCAAGGAGGTCTTTTGCAAAAGGACCCCAAGGAGGAGGGTGATCCTAGCGGCTGGGATTTAACCTCACGGAGGTCTTTAACGGCCAGATTTCACGGGGAGGTCTGGAGTGGTTTTAATGGCGCAGACCTCCTGACAACGACAAAAAGGCGGTTAAGACAAATTAAATGCTCCAGATGATTGACAATAAATGAAACTAAAAGGGACACTTAATGATTTCCAAACTTTAATTCTAAACCCATGGCCCACACGTGGTGACTCCACGGCACAAATTAGGACACAATTAATGCACCAATGATGAGCAATGATTTGAGCAAGAAGTGGTCCTAAGAATATGACGAAACGGGAGGTTTTGAACCGACAAAACCCGAAGGCAGACAAGGCTTGTCGCCGGCGATGTGGACCTCGTCGGCGGAAACCAAAGGCACGAATGAGCTCCAAATAGGACGGAGGACCTAAGGGTGCCAAAACTACACCAACAAGACCACCAACCGCGCTAACCGAGATAACCGCCGGGACCAATTACTACAAATCAAAACCGAAGAGGTCTAAAAGAATAGGGATTTCGACATCAAATATCGACCGTGGAATGGAGGAGCTAGAGGTGGCCGCAAGAGCTCCGGTGAAGGTGGAGGTCGCGGAGGTGAAGAAGACGACGCTCCCGCCACGAACCACACGCTCCTACTTTATCAACCTCTGTGAAGGTCAAACAAAGCAAGTCGAGAGGCTCGAGGTGACCAAGAGAACAAAAGGATTAGCCAAAATTGCAATAATGAACCACTGGAGCTCAAGGGTCGCGGAGAGCTCCAAGGTCGAGCAATGGTGACAGAGGCTTTCGGGTGACTTGAGCTCAAGAGCAGAGGAAGAAACTAGGGGTGCAGAATGGATCCAAAGAAACTTAAGGAGAAGCCCGGGATCCATATATAGCCGAGCGCCAAAAATGAAAACAAGGTCACACCCACTGGTGCACTGAGCTAGGCATCAACGACATGATGGGAGCAGTGTCGGTGACTTTTGAGCAAAGGTGTCGCAGACATTTAATGTTGGCAAGACATAGCCGCTTGTCACCCTAGAGTTGACAAGGCACCGCTCCCCATCGCCACGCACAAAAATTGATAATGCCCGAGTGCCCACCCGACGCTGAGAGAAATAGGAAGATCGGTCAAATGAACTCAACGGCTAAATCAGGCCACGAGCTCCACCAGGGAGGTCGTGGTCGTTGGATTGAAACCAAGGGCCCGCATTTTGGGCTAAGTATTAGAGGTCCTAACACTTAGGGAGGTCCGAGCCACAGATCTCAAGATGGACGGCTCAAGATCACCCAAGCGCTAGGGGTGGTCGTGGAGGGCCGAGGAGGTCGCCTGGGTGGTCTTTGCAAAGGTGCAAAGGAGGTCCCGGGAGGCCCTCGAGGTTGTCTTTGTAAAAGAACCCGAGGAGGTCGTGCGGGTGGGAGGTCCTTTACAAAGACCCGAGGAGGTCTTTGAGCGCCGGATTTGAAAATCCAATGGCCCGCACCACTGCGCCCAACTCCGACCGAGCCCGACACGGCTAAGCGGCTCTGTGTGACCAAGACTGGAGGTCCGAGTCCAACTCGACTCGGACCAGGCTTAGGGTTTAATTTTGAACCGGGATCTTGAAGGGACTTTTAGAGCTAGCAAACTAGCTCCAAATTCTATGAAATTTTGGCGAGAGCTTGTCGACATTGAGATGGACCTTGCATAAAATTTCCAAAGGTTTTTATGCTGAGCATTTCTCTCCGTAAATTATACAATGCTTTGAGCTAGGGTTTGACTACAAGTCAAGCAAGTTTGACTGACCAGAAAACTCTTCAAACAATTTCTCAAAATTTGTGAAATTTTTCAGAGGGTCACATATCAACCCAAGAACTAAGGAAAATATTTCCCGGAGATGATCAACGGACTTGTGACTTTGTATCTCCATACTGTGCAATAATTGTTTAGTACACACAGAAATACATGATGTAAGGAAAAGTTTTAATTTCTACTAATTTTCTTACATTTGAAACACAAGTTGAAAATGGGGATGTTACAAACCTCCTCTTACAAAAATCTCGTCCCGAGATTTGGTTCACTCGGAAAAGAAAGAGGGGTAGTCTGCACGAAGACGATCTTCTCGCTCCCAAGTAGCCTCATCCTCGGAATGGTTTGACCACTGAACTTTAAGGAACTTGATGGTCTTGTTCCTTGTTCTTCGCTCAGCCTCCTCGAGTATGCGAACAGGGTGCTCGCGATAGGTCAAATCCTCCTGAACATCAAGAGTTTCCAACGGAGCTTCCTCTATTGGAACACGGAGGCACTTCTTAGCCGGGACACATGGAACACATCATGTACCCCGCAAGTGCAGCAGTAACTCCAACTTGTAGGCACGGCTCCTTTCTTCTCGATAACACGGTATGGACCGACATATCGAGGAGCTAACTTGCCCTTGGCACCAAAACGCTGGTGACCTTTCAGAGGAGAAACCTTGAGATAAACGAAGTCATTGGGCTCAAAGCTCAACTCACGACGACGGCGATCCGCATAGCTCTTTTGCCTGGATTGAGCTGTGCGTAAGCGATCACGAATGAGCTGGACTTGACCTCGGCCTCATTAATTGAGTCCGGGCCAAAGAAAGGTCTTTCACCGGTCTCGCACCAGTTCACCGACGGTTCTACACTTTCTCCGTATAAGGCCTCGAATGGTGCCATGCCGAGACCGGCTTGAAACCGTTGTTGTAAGAAAACTCGGCGAATGGCAAGCACTTCTCCAAAGGCTTCCCATAGGCAAGGACACAAGCTCGCAAAGATGTCCTCCAAAACTTGGTTGACCCTCTCGCCCGACCATCCGCTTGGGGTGATACGCATTTGTCGAAGAAAGACGAGTTCCCATAGCTTCTTGCAAGCTATGCCGAAGCTAGAAGTGAAGATGGAACCACGATCAGAAATGATCGTCTTCGGTACCCCATGCAAGCTCACGATCCTGGCGACATAGAGCTCCGCTAGGTGATTGGTACGAATCTTGGTTCTGACCTGGTAGAAAATGTGCCACTTTAGTTGACACAGAGAAACTTACCAAGTCCAGATAAAATAAGGATTGGCAGACTGAGAGGTCTTTCTAGATCCTAAGGTTGATGGAACAAGGTTGTTGTTAGCTGGTGGAGCGATTTGTCTGGTCAATTCCGCCAACAACGGGATCTCAGCTTGCTAACTAGCTATACAGAGTCATCCCTCCGCAGCCAGCTTCTTAGATGGACTATGGCCATTTAGGCCACAGAAGTAAACTTAAGTTGTGACGACAACGATCCGCGTAGCCCTTCTGTCTGGTTGAGCTGCGCGAAATCGATCTCAACTTAACTGAAGTTGGTTGTTCCGATCTTATCATTTTGCTTGATTTGGTTCACTCAAAGATCCGATCACGAGCAAACTTGATCGATGCGCCAGGTTGGTTGCACAACCAAGGCGGCAATAGACCCGTGCTCAACCACACCCGAGTTGAGACAATAAAAGTCTTCAAGGAGGGTAGGCTGCAGTTCCTGGAGCAACAATGCATTGCAAAACACCTCTCGACTAATTGCACCGGCAGCAACATTAGTCTTGCTCGGATGGTAATGAATCCCCATGTCGTAGTCTTTGACGGTCAAGATTGATCCAACAAGAGGTCCAATGGCTCCGGATTAGATCAAGGAGGTCTCATATGGTATAAAGAGGTTCAAACGCTGGTCTTCGCGAGTTTGCAGGACTCGGTACCATCACACCTCCGGTAGCACCGGTGTTACATGGCGGTAAGGGATTCCCAGAACCTATGTTCTTAAGAGTTTGTTTCTCTCATGAAGCGGGGTGACCATGAGTTGAACGGAGGTAATACCGCATAGCGGTAATACCTAGTTGACGCGGTATGGATATTCCAGAGAAAAGGGGTACCGAAAGAGAGTTCTAGAGAAGACAAAATGTAAGGGAGGCCAGGTAGTTCCAAACCACTCAACACAAAGAAATTCCAAATTTGATCTGTTGGAGTTTGTTTTAGTCATTTAGGACTCTTTCTAAACTTAGGTTAAGTTTTGAACTCTCATCAAAACCAAATGGTTCTATTTTATTTTAAATGCCTTGAAAAGGTTTAGAAAACAAGGCGTTACTAATAACTTTGGTTAGCAACACCACTGGCGGAAGTTGATGAAAGCGAAAGTTAACGACTAGGGAAATGAGATATCACCCTAACCGAAAGCCAAAACAGCAAGCATACAAACTTTAAATGTTTCCAAAGAAGCTCCAAATCAGCAAGGAAACTCCAAAACAAGCTCAACTTCTCAATGCCATTAACCCGTATTGAATGAACGAGTAATAGGGTGAGAAGATAAAAATTTCAGCACACTACGACAAGTCTAACACTACTAAAGATCAAGGTTAAGGCGACAAAATTAGCGTTAGGTACTTAGCTAACTAGTATCACATCTTACCCACTTATTCCCACAAGTTTTAGTTGATTATCCTCTCATTTTCTACCCTATTTAGAACCTTTGAGCTTGCTGTCCGGAAACTGAATGATCGCTGTCCAGATTTTGCATCCAAGCCTCCTAATTGAAATCTTCAACTTTGGAAACTTCAAAACCTTGTAGAGGGCAGCTAACACTTCAATTTGCCAAACTCATTGGTCCCAAAACCCAATTAACCGATAACAACTATCTTTAGAAGAAGATGAGAAGAAAACAATTTTTTTAAAAACTCAATTAGAGCAAGAGGAGATAGAAAGCTAAGATAGGTAAGGAATAAAATCTGAGAACTTACTTAAGCTTTCATAAATCATTTGATACTTTGAAATTAAGTTTTCCAAAATATCCTAAAGACGATCAAGCTTGGGTTACTACGGTCGGAATGGCTCTGATACCAACTTTGTGAGGACCCCGGTTTATTCGGCTTGTACTGTTTAACCATCCACTTGGTCCTAACAGTACAAATCAAATAAACCAAGCCTCGAGATATGTATACTTCCCAGAAATGCAGTATACACACCCCGCTACAAAATCATGCATCAATTCCATTCATACACATAGAGCCGAAGCAAAAGCAACAACTGAAAGACATAGATAATATAAAGAGAGTTATTACAAAAGAGAGGCCGACCGGCCAAAATTCATAAAGATAAGTAAATACACAATGGAAGCAAATGGCCATAAGATGGCGATGAACAAAAGCCAATCGGTGTGCCTTTACCCACAAGGCAACCAACCGACCGCCAAGCTAATCGTCCCAAATAGCGCAAGAACACAACTCACAAAAGTGAGGCCCTTGGGGCTCACCTTCTTCCTCTCGCACAATTAATATTAAGCAAGCGATGAGTACAAAACTTGTTTTTGTACTCGCAAGACTGACGTGTGAGATAACGAACTATAATTAACTACATGCAAGCTTTATTTAAGTGGATGAGGCTCTGACTTATTTTCAAGATAAAGCAAGTTTTCATTTACAATAAGGTAATAGATTCAAAGCAAGTTTGCAATTAACTTTTATCGCTCAAATAAAAGAGAGACAATACTAACATAGATAGAGAACAACACCAACCTAGAAGTGACTAACCCATAGTCACCACAACCATAGCATGAAGTACCCTTCATACCACCCATGTCAAGTTTAAATTTTTAAAAGGTTGTAGTCTAGTTCTTGCGACCTTACCAAGCATGTCCATAACCTAGGGCGAGGCTATTCGAATAGTTTTAACCTGCAGGGGTGTACCAATGTACCCACACGATAGACCGCCTTTCCACCACCACGGTTAGCATACTTCCTTTGGTATGCGCACGGCTAAGTCTACAAGACGCTTTCCAATGGACGATGCTAATTAAGAGCCGCAACCCACGGGAGAAGGATACATTAGACAACCTAACCGGACAACTAATGCTCCTCGCACACCACAAACACACACACGCACACACCCACCGACCAGCTCATAATTAGCACCTCCCAAAGTACTTAGTCAAGAGAGGTCCCATATCCCCTCGTGGTTAGTACGCAATAGCGCTGGCTTAGTGACACAAGTAACTCGGTCCTTGGGGACTTAGGCACCATTCCACACACCCAACAGATCACATCAACATACCATTGTGCCCAAGTCAAGATATAGTTTTGTTTTCGCTTTTGATTTGTAAATCAATAAAACACAAGGGTTGGACATAATGGAGTAGTATAAGTAGTTGTGTGATCAAGATCACCGACTAAGTCGATGATCGCCCAATACTACCGATACTAGGCATGGCTAAGCAATATTTATTCAAATCTACTAAGTGACAAAAGCTCATCCAACGAACTCTAATCACAAAGAAATAACCTAGGCTCGTAGTAGAGGATAATTATTTACCTACAGATTATGCAACTAGAGGATTAACTAATCAATTTAACAACAAAATAACAATACATACATAGAAGTTAAACAAAATATTAGACTTTAAAAGTAATGGGATTAATGGGAAATGATCAAATCGCTTGCTCCTTGCTTGTTTGCTCAACTTGTTGCGAGGGTCGTTCTGGGATTACCGCAAATATCGAATCCTAAGCGAAAGAGCGAAAATAACCAATAAGACGAGCAACACTTAAACAAAAGAGCAAGCAAAAATTATCCAAATGTGACGAAATTTATACACAAGGTACAATACAAACATACCTAGACATAGAAACTGGAAAAACTTAATTTGGATTTGTGGTGCAAAAGATATTCTCTAAAAACCTAATTTCGCCATAATTAGCACAGAGCAAAAATATTTTCTAGAAAGACCTTGAAGTGAAGCTTTTATGGTAGCTACCTACAGTATAGTGGTAACCCATATAAAATTTCAGGTCATTTGGAGTTAAAATGATTTAGTTATGATTTTTCTAAGTTTTAAATCTAAGACATGATTAATTTCAGATTAAAGACTACCGCAAAACCTATACTAAGCTAAAGTACTTTATGTATGCATTTATAGAACTTTAGTTTGTTAAATTTGAGCTGCAGAGAAAAAGTTACGCATTTTGAAGTTTAAAACAATTAATATGTGCAAATAAAAGCTTTTCTGACTAAATCTGGAAAACCCATAAAATCGGGAGGTCGTGGGCGTTGATCAAAGATCGCACGGCTCACGATCTCGATGCTAAAACCCGACGAGCACCGGGCGCAAAGACCTCATCGCGCCAAGGAGGTCTTAGCCGTTAGATCTAGACTTGATGGTCTGAATCTAACGAGGAGGTCCTAGACGGCAAGATCTAGCGAGGAGGTCTAAGCCGTAGATCTTGAATCCAATGGCTACGACCAGTGCACGCACAGCGCACGCAAAGGAGGTCCTCGCGCCTAACAGAGGTCGTGACCGTCAGATCAAGATCTGGCGGTCCCAGCACTAGGGAGGTCTAAAGGTCAACGATTGATCGACGAGATCTTAACGGCCGATCTCCCATAGGAGGTCCCGGCGGTTGAGATCTACCCGAGGAGGTCTAGCCCGTTAGATCTAAATCTAACGGTCCAGAGCTGGCAGGGAGGTCCTAGACGGTCACGATCTCCAGTGGGAGGTCCTGAACGGCTAAGATGAAGCGAGGGAGGTCGGGACGGCTAGGATTTCACCGAGGAGGTCATGGATGGCCATGATCTTCGCGGGGAGGTCCTACGCGACAGGTGTTCAACAGAGAGAGGTCTGGACGGTTCAGATCTCCGTGGGGAGGTCATGAACGGTCCAGATCTGAGCGGAGGGAGGTCCTACGACTTCTTCACAAAGGGCCAGAGGTGGTCTTTTTGCAAAGAGGACCCTAAACGTAGTTTTGAAGGTTCTCTTTACAAATGACCAGGGGTGGTCTTTTGCACAAGAGGACCTTGGTGGGGTGGCTCAGGGGTGGTTTTTCAAAACGACTAAGGAAGGACTTTTGCAAAGAGGACCCCAAGGAGGTCCGAGAGGCGGTTTGACAAAACGACGGGTGACCTTTTCGCACAGAGGACCTCAAGGAGGTCTTTTGCAAAAGGACCCCAAGGAGGAGGGTGATCCTAGCGGCCGGGATTTAACCTACGAGGTCTTTAACGGCCGTGATTTCGCGGGAGGTCTGGAGTGGTTTTAATGGCGCAGACCTCCTGACAACGACAAAAGGCGGCGGTTAAGACAAATTAAATGCTCCAGATGATTGACAATAAATGAAACTAAAAGGGACACTTAATGATTTCCAAACTTTAATTCTAAACCCATGGCCCACACGTCAGTGACTCCACGGCACAAATTAGGACACAATTAATGCACCAATGATGAGCAATGATTTGAGCATTAAAGTGGTCCTAAGAATATGACGAAAACGGGAGGTTTTGAACTGACAAAACCCGAGCGTGCACAGCGGCTTGCCGCCGGCGATGTGGACCTCGTCGGCGGAAACCAAAGGCACGAATGAGCTCCAAATAGGACGGAGGACCTAAGGGTGCCAAAAACTACACCAACAGCACCACCAACCGGCGGCTAACCGGAGATAACCGCCGGGGACCAATTACGGCCGAAACTGAAAACCGAAGAGGTCTAAAAGAATAGGGATTTCCGATACTGAAATACTGACCAGGGAATGGAGGGGAGCTAGAGGTGGCCGCAAGAGCTCCGGTGAAGGTGGAGGTCGCCGGAGGTGAAGAAGACGACGCTCCCGGCCACGAACCACACGCTCCTACTTTATCAACCTCTGTGAAGGTCAAACAAAGCAAGTCAGAGAGGCTCGAGGTGACCAAGAGAACAAAAGGATTAGCCAAAATTGCAATAATGAACCACTGGAGCTCAAGGGTCGCCGGAGAGCTCCAAGGTCGAGCAATGGTGACAGAGGCTTTCGGGTGACTTGAGCTCAAGAGCAGAGGAAGAAACTAGGGGTGCAAGAATGGATCCAAAGAAACTTAAGGGAGAAGCCCGGGATCCATATATAGCCGAGCGCCAAAAATGAAAACAAGGTCACACCCACTCGGGTGCACTGAGCTAGGGCATCAACGACATGATGGGAGCAGTGTCGTGGTGACTTTTGAGCAAAGGTGCCGCCGGACATTTAATGTTGGCAGACATAGCCGCTTGTCGACCCTAGAGTTGACAAGGCACTTTCCCCATCGCCACGCACAAAATTGATAATGCCCAGCCCACCCGACAGTGAGAGAAATAGGAAGATGGTCAAATGAACTCAACGGCTAAATCACCGAGCTCCACCGGGAGGTCGTGAGTCGCTGGATTGAAACCAAGGGCCCGATTTTGGGCTAAGACAGAGGTCCTAACACTTAGGGAGGTCCGAGCCACGAGATCTCAAGATGGACGGCTCAAGATCACCCAAGCGCTAGGGTGGTCGTGGAGGGTCGAGGAGGTCGCCAGGTGGTCTTTGCAAAGGTGCAAAGGAGGTCCTGGGAGGCCTCGAGGGTTGTCTTTGTAAAAGAACCCGAGGAGGTCGTGCGGGTGGGAGGTCCTTTACAAAGACCCGAGGAGGTCTTTGAGCGCCGATTTGAAAATCCAATGGCCCAGCACCACCGCGCCAACCCACCGAGCCCGACACGGCTAAGCGGCTCGGTGTGACCAAGACCTGGAGGTCTGAGTCCAACTCTGACTCGGACCAGGGCTTAGGGTTTAATTTTGAACTGGGATCTTGAAGGGACTTTTAGAGCTAGCAAACTAGCTCCAAATTCTATGAAATTTTGGCAGTAGCTTGCTGACATTGAGATGGACCTTGCATAAAATTTCCAAAGGTTTTTATGCTGAGCATTTCTCTCCAGAAATTATACAATGCTTTGAGCTAGGGTTTGACTACAAGTCAAGCAAGTTTGACTGACCCAGAAAACTCTTCAAACAATTTCTGAAAATTTGTGAAATTTTTCAGAGGGGTCACATATCAACCCAAGAACTTAGGAAAAATATTTCCCAGGAGATGATCAACAGACTTGTGACTTTGTATCTCCATACTCTGGTGCAATAATTGTTTAGTACACACAGGAAATACATGATGTAAGGAAAAAGTTTTAATTTCTACTAATTTTCTTACATTTGAAACACAAGTTGAAAATGGGGATGTTACAGCGGCGTAAGCTAGGTCAGAGCTCAGCCAACTACCACACGCTGAAGCCAAGGGTGTGGCACAAACCAAGCTCAACGACGATGGCTTGACATGTTGGATAACATTTTTTTATCTATAGCAACGCACGTGCATTTAACTAGTAGTATACTAATATATACATCATAGTGACCAAAACATCAGATCATCTCTTTTCAGTTTTCTTTTCCTATAACATTTACTCACTTCTCTTAGAATTAAATTTGAACAAGAAACAACAAGTAAGCAAGGTACTCCACTATGTGCCATTCAGACCTATATATATAGACTAGAGCCCGGTGTGCGCCCTTGGGGCGCGCGAAGGACACGTCTACGGTTGTACTGAACAGAACTATATGTCCAAAAGTTACATTTATGGTTATACTAAGACTAATTGTATGTCCAGTAGCATTTGTGTAATAAGTATGCTGATTGTAGAACATACTAGAGACCAAATATGAAGCACACAACAAATTTACATAGTAATGTGAAAGCAAAACATATGTATGGGTATGTTTGGTCATAAATAACCGCTATTGGGAAGGTAGCTTCACATGATGGTATAGGCACCAAATAGACAGATAGAAATATGGGTTCGATATGAACCACTTTCAGGTAGGTCTATATGCAAGTACAAACAAAAGGAAATATGCACATCCCCAACAGAAGTCTTATGGAAGATCAGACAAATGCAGACCACATTAAAACTGAGCATAGGTTCTATCCAAGCCGAAACAAGTTCTTTCAATTATCCAATTTGATGTATCTAATAAGCAGATGAAATATTTTTCAACGCTCGAAAAAAGTACAAAACGTGGCAGGCGATAAGGTCTAACAATGGGATGCAGTTTGATGAGTCTTAGTTTGTACGTAAAGCATCGTGTGTAGGAAAACACAAAGTATTTTACGCTTATAGACTCTGAAATGTACCAAAAGCAATGTCTGATCGTGATCTGGTATAGACGCGATTGTTTGAAAACATTAAAAACAGAGAGCGTGTATCAGTAGAGAGAAAACATAGAGGCTATAAAGTATGGCAGTATATATAAAGCAGTACAACACTAACAGAAACAAACCATACATTTTCTAAGGGTAGATTAGATACAAAAAGAGTATGGTGAAGCCAATTGGGAACACAAAGCATGGACTCTTAGTATAGGAGCAAAATATAAGGTATGTTGTGGCAGAATGCTCCATCGAAGTCACTATAGGAGCAGAAGAATGGTTCAAATTAGTACGTAAGCTCTGGGAGGGAATAGGGATTTCGATAGGTATAGGTAAAGATCCTAGTATAGATAGAATACCTAAACTTGGTTCTTTGCTTCTTCTGGACAATTCTCTTTGGTAGGTTCAGGAGTAGCGATATCGTCGGATCGCGCACACGTTAGGCTGAAAAATATTGTGCAATCTGTGATGATGGAACATAGACAGGCAAAGATAGATAGGAAAAAATGCACTGCACTAAGCACATGAAGATGAGTATGAATATTAGTAAACAATAATTGAACTCTTTACCTCGTAGGTTCTGAAATAGATAAACATTTGGTGAGGTAGCATCTGTTGAACAATATGGCTATGGCTATGCGATAGCACTATGTTGGTAATAAGAAAATATATCTGAATAAAAAGATGATATCCCATAGCCAAAGTCATATGAAGACGACGAGATCTCTCCATAGATATAATTGTTCGTTGGGTCAAATCTATGTACCATGTTGAATGTTCCTGTACCTATGAATGCTGCAAGTTTTGAAAGGAATTGTTGTCTACCGCCGCAAATACGTATCAATGTGACAAAATAAAAGCATATAAAATTGCTAAATCAATTCCATGAGATGTGGTATCGACCATGTATAAGGTATGCTAGAACCATAAGAAGATGACTCCACTAACAAACCATGTATAAGGTATGCTAGAACCATAAGAAGATGACTCCACTAACAAACTTACATAATAGAAAGATCAACCGGCAGATAACTATAGCACCATGATGGAGTAGGATGTACATAACGACCGGAAAGCTACAAGAACCTACATAGTAAGTTATAGCACATCGAAGATACATGGGACAAGATGAGCATCTGTAAGAACCGCTGTCTTGAGCAGACTTCCTACTGCATTTATTGCAAGAGAAAAACCACCATGTCTGACCGGGGCTTAGTCTACCAATTGTGGCAGTGCATCTAAATCCAGTAGGCTACATGTAGATACAAGAAAGCTATTCAGGGCGTGTTTATAAAGGATAATCATATAATAAAGATAAAAAAAAACTAAATGGGAAAAACTATCCGAGAAATCAAAAGGATTTAGGTCAAGTATTTCCTTGAGTGTTTTTCTTCTATCTGGTCGGAAGGATTATTGGTTCGCGGGATCTAATCACGTAAAGTGACACGGGATACAAATTCAAAATGGTATTGCATGCTGTGTAGCAGAAAACTGAATTAGATAGGTGTGTAGGAGCAAAACAAACGATACATTAGTAGAAACTATGTTATTTCAACAACGAACTGTATAATCGTAGGCTTGTAGTTGTAGAGTTGTATACGTAGCTATGAGGGTTGTAGCTTTTGGAATATTTGAACATATATACTACCGACACGCTGCATTTCTAGTAAGTCCTTCCTCCTCTATAAAGCACCGAACAGAAGTAAATATATATATATATATATGGTCCGAATGTTGAGATGGTGAAAGAGGACGCAAACTATTCCAAATAAGTAACAGTATAGACAACGAAAGTGAGCGAAGCAAACTATGTGAATAAGTATAAAGATATGGTTTGAACAAAAGGAATGATGAAGAAAACATAGAATCTATGCACAAGACAACAACGCAGATAGAAAAATAATCGTATGCAATAGAATACATAACAACACATAGAAATGTGGGTATGGTTGTGGCTATATGTTAGTTGACTCTAGTCGTTACTACATATCTAGGGAAATAGTTGCTTGTTGTATCAACGTATATAGAACACGTCAGTAGACGAAGCTCATCTAAATGTGTTAAGCCATGTATTGAGCCGCCCCTTAGATATGTTTGAGTAGAGTAACCTTCAAAATACAAACATCTAAAATGGGGAAAATTCGTCCAAAACTGTCCTAGAAGGAAATATATAGACATTAACACCAGTGGATTTATTTTGTAGATCCAATCGCATAAGGAAGTATATAGATAATAACACTCACGTCGAAATAATTAGAGACCATTCTAGAAGGTAGCAAGACATACAAGCCGAAGTGCACAAAATATAGACATTTATCAGTGAGTTTTACACTGAATTCGATGCACTATCTAGAATGTAAAGATGCAAATCATACTGTGTAACACCTACAAAAGCTCAACGACCAACGAAACAGTATCAACACTATAAGTGGATGGCACCATATGTATCTAAGTTTGGAAGGCAAGTGCATATAGGTCAGTATGTACTTAGCTGAATCGGGAAAAAAAAGAGTTGTCTACTATGGCTATATAAAAAAAGCATACTAACCAGAACAATAGCAGTGAAACGATTATGCACTATTGTAGAAGGCAATGTTATGTACAAAATTATTACAACAATATATTGGTAAGACTGCTATAGAATAGCTCTAAGGGCATAATGCTAAATAGAACTGCAAAAACACTATGAGCAAATTTGCAGAATCTATATGTAAACTTGTAAAGCGAGTGCATGTAGGTTTGTATGTAGATTACTGAACAACCAAACGTTCGATACAGTATGACTAAGTACGCAGATATAAAGCAATGAAAAGAAACAGCGGAAAAAGAGAGCACACACTATCGGGACCAAAGCTGGCAACGGCGAGAAGACAACAATGTCTAGATGAAGCGCGAAGAAAACAACAACACTGCAAAAGTAAGACGAAGCAAACAGATAAGGCAGAGCATATGGCAACACATACTAGACAATAGTACAAAAAAGAAGAGAGAGCATCAGACCAAGAAATGAAGGAACCAACAAAACTACACAGAACCAGATAGTGCGGACAGAAGTATCTGCAAAATAGGATAAATAAGTCAGCTGATCGAAGAGGAAGAGCAAAACTAAATAGAAGACGAACAAAAGGATGTGTAGAAACCCACAAAAAAGAACAAAAAAGGAAGCAAAGTAAACAAAAAACAGTGGAACATCCCCAACAACAATTGAACAATCAGCAATAGGAAATATAGCAGGGGTGGAGAGAATCGAAGGAAGAGAGCGGGCGAACTACAACGGCGACAACCGGAAGAGAAAAGGCAAGCGTACGATGAGAGCAAGAGCAAGATGGAAGAGACAAAACGGTGGAGAAAGACGAGCCGAGTGTTGTGCGATGGGGAAAAGAAGGGACAAAAGCGAGTAGAGGCGAAGCAACCAACATGGGAAGTGACGCAGCGACTCCACGTAGCGCGTCGAACCAGACAGACCACGTGCAAGCGCAGCGCAATGCCAAATGCACCGTGTACGTCCGCAACACCGGATCGAATCCGACATCAAGCAGTCCAGATAAAACAGGCGACGTGACCACTCTCCCCACGGGCCCAGCAGGCCTCCTTTTACCTTCAAAGATTGGTAATGTATGCATTGACCCGTAAAAACCTGATAGCAGTAGAAGAACAAACCGTAAAACATGGTGTGGTGGAGCATCTTTACAGTCGTGTAACCCTTATTCCTTAGGAGAGCAGAATCGGAGGCTTTATGCATCCGCATGGAGGAGGCAAGGAAGCGGCAACGGGGACACGAGGGCCCCTCGTCGACGTGTACACACCTCTGGGCCTTTTCTCCTTGGCAATTTCTCCGCAGACGGATATGCATGTAGGATGAATTATGCGATGCACAGCGCGCCTTCCACCCGTCAGCTCGATCGCCGCCAGCTCCGCCGTTGGGTACTCGGCACGTACGTGTGGCCGGTATGCACGCACGGTGATGCGGCCAATGTCCTTGGGCCATCCGGTTGGTTGTTGGTTGTTGAGTTCACACGCCGTACATAGCCGATCACCAGGATATGCTTAATTTGTTTGGTGTATTTTTATGCATCTGCCTGCCTTTCTGAAAGAGGCCTAATCCTCGTGTATCGTGGATTGAAATAAGCTCATGTACGTGCTAGCTCTTGTTGATCTGCTACATTCCTCTAGGTGGTACGAACTCTCAAATTGATGGTTGACAATGCATGTGCATGCCCGGAGAATCTAGTTTGTTGCAGAAAAAATATGCGAGTTTTTCCTTAATTTTCCCAGTAATTAATAAACGTTAAGTTATCTATTATATATTAAAAACCGATGACATGCCTTATACAACCGTTAAAAAAGAGCGAAACATGCTAGAAATTTTTTAAAAAGGAAAACATTGAACCCTTAAATTGATGAACCCTAGTTTTAAAGTCTTAGAGTCAATCGTTGGTTTAGAGATATATTAATTATATAAAAAAAGAAACAGGTAGTACTACGTTTAATTAATGGTTGAGTGTGTAAATTTCCTCGATAGACCCACCTCTTAATCCTCTCTTTCACACATAAGGAGAGAGATCTCAAAATAAATTTGCCAATTAGATATGAAATCAAATATTCCAAATTCAAATTTAAATTGCAAGAAATATAAATTTTAAAATTTAAAATTACGTAAAGTTATATTATACTACATCAAACCGCGCAATTGCGCAGCCCAATCTGCTGGTTACTATTAAAGCTACATATAAATCCTGAAACGGTGGAGCAGTAAGTGTACAAATGTTCGCCCCAGAGTGAGAGACCATATGGAGGTCATCCCATGTGTGTGATGAGTAATTGAAATTGGTTTAGATAAGTCGAGTTTGGTTTGGGTGGTTCGGAGTCGAGTTGTTGCGTGGCGCAATCGGGCTCGGTCAGACTTTGGTCAAACTTGGTCGTACGAGATTAGGTTGCATATTCTGATTTTTCGACAAGTTTGAATTTTGTCATGGTAAGTATGATGGTATTTACGCTTTCATGTATCGAGCGGTGCTATTTGATGTGTTTCTTGTCTGTGTGACTGCAGGACATCGGGTGGAGTCGTGGCAAGACACGGTGGACCGGACTAGGTGCAGGTGGAGCTGAGGTCGGGATGTGTCGAAGATGACGTGGACTCGAGGTGGTTGCGAGGCGTGTGAGACAAGAAGCGCGGAAGCTTCCCGGAAGGTGCAGGAGGGGCGAAACGGGAATTTCGCAAGGCTGCACAAGCGGGAGCGGGCTCCGTTGAACTTAGCGGGCGTAACGGGGTGGAGACCCGTTAGCCGTGGGTTATAAATAGGTTGGAGGAGATGCATGCCCTGGTGAACACTTCAAGGGATTTTGGGGTTTCTTTTAGTCAAAATAGGCTTTAGAGTTTGTTTTGGCTTTAGGCTTTAGTGGTTGAGAGTTGTTGGTGCAGACAGAGTTGTGTTCCCTCTGTGTCCCCTTCGATAGTTTCTTGAGAGTCTGTGTATTCTTCCCCTCTCAAGTATGTATGGGTTGTGTTCTTGAGTTGGAGAGGGAGAGGATGGATTGAGGAGCTTGTAATCTTCCTTGTTCGAATGTCCATGCATATGGGGACGTATCTCTTTGTATTTCGCTCTTGATTCAATGAATGGAAATCTGAAGTTTTCTTCTGTTCATGCTCTCTGTCCTCTCTATTTGATAATTTTAGGGTTTTCTTTGATCCGCGAGTTTTTGCTTGATTTCCTTTCTTGATCTAGCTTGCTGTGACATGTAGGAACACATCTAGGATCATCTTGATCATCAATCACCCACGAGCAAGTTTTTAGATCATATTTCGTTTTTGACTCGGTTTTAGAGCACCTTTCGTTCAAACTGAGAAAGATAGGAACTTTGGCAACGATCTTCACGATCGTCGCATGGAATAGGTTCCTGACATCCTTAGGAAGGTGTGTCTCAAGTTTCATGAAGTTTGGAGTTGTAGATCAAAAGTTGGATCAATTTTTGATTGTGAAATCGCGTTGAAATTCTGTTTCTGGGCTGATTTTACTGTTCACTAAACAATGTAGCTCCGAGTACCGAGTACTGTAGCTACGAGTACTATTCTTTCGAGAGCTATCCGTTTTTCGAGCACCAGCTACGAGTACTGTAGCACCAAGTACTATTCATTCGAGCTCTATTCTTTATCGAGTACTGTTCAGCGAGTACTGTAGCATCGAGTTCTATTATTTTCGAGTGCTAAGCTACGAGTACTGTAGCACAACATTGTAGCTTAGAGTACTATTTATTTCGAGTGCTAGCTACGAGAACTGTAGTACGACACTGTGGCTACGAGTACTGTAGCATCGAGTACTATTCTTTCGAGTTCTATTCGATTCGAGTACAAGCCACGAGTATTATTTACCGAGCACTGTAGCTTCGAGTACTGTTCATCAATACTGTTTATGAGGCTGTCTTCTTGTGTTTGTGGTCGTATTTTTTTTTGGGTTTGAAGGGGATTCAGTTCAAGTCTTCTGTTTTACTAGTATATTGATCTTCATAGCTATTGGAGTGAAGTATGTGATGAATCTGATCAAAGAGAAAAATTGAGTGTGCTCCTATTCACCCTCCTCTAGTCGCCTATTCAGTCCTACACAGAGTATGCAATTACCGTTTACGTACATATAGGCATGCAAATTAACGAACCAACCTTATCGGTCTGTTTCCCAAGCAACGTGCATGGTGCAGGTATATATCAGTGAACTTTTATGTGACAAAATGTGTTGTATTTTCGCAAGTTCTTATAGAAGCCGTATGATCAACTGGTTGGAGTATATTATAAAAAGAAGCTGAAACTAAACAAAGGATCAATGCTGTTTCATACAAAGCCACGGATCCTTCGGCGCAGCACGTGCCAAGCGCGCGGGTGGCGAGCAGGCCGCGCGCGCCGCGACGTCGGCCGGCGGCAGCACGTGAGGGAGGCGTGCAGTACCTTGGCTCTACCGCTTCCGCTTCAACTCACCGGAGCGATACTCTCTGACACGCGTTCCCCAGCGCACGTGCGGCGCGGCGGGGCCGTGCCCGCCGTTCGTAGTGAATCCAACCGGAAGATCATGGAATCTGGTCAAAATGTCCAAACCGGACTGGGCTTGAGAGAGAAGAAGACGGTGGGCATCACGTGGACGTACGTTGCATTTTTAAAAAGTAGCAATGGAAGGAGTACAGCAATTCGCTTCGCGTACGAGTTTCACATTGGCATCATATTCAACACACAATTGGGTTTTGGGATTGAATGTACATGTTCATGTGGCGGCCGGCTGGAGGAGGTGTGGTGATGGTCACGGCCTCACGGGTGGTGGTAAAGAAGACAGCGAGGAAGAAGAATGGCATAGCGTTTTTTCATATGTGAATGGCCAAAAAGACATGAAATATGCATTAATACACAAATAGTGGCAAACACTGACTATTTCCGCGAATTGAATAACAAGTCATCAAAATTAACCTAAGTTATGACTGATAGGGAAAAAATCCTATAAGACTTGGTCCACAACTCCATCAATGTAGATCAACTTTACTATGTGACATGTGTCTTTTCACGAATCTCAACGCGTGACATGCTAGTCTTCAGTATTCAATTCGTGAAAATTCACATCAGTGATTTATGGGGTTGTGCGTTTTGAGATTCGTGAAAAGACACGTGTCATACGGTGGAGTTGGTCTACATTGATGGAGTTGTGGACCAGGTCCTATAAGATTTTTTTCCGACTGATAGTGTTTTCTAAAACGCCAATGAACCCCGGCAAATTCTGAATTTTCCCATGAAGTAATGGATTGTGGCCGGGTGGCCGTACCTTGTTTAAATCTACCTTAAAAATTATGAGGCACACTTTCCCCCCAAGAATCGAAGCACTGCTACCCTAACTGAAATGCAAAATAAGGAAGAGCTGCACCCCCAAATTCAGTTCATTTTGTAAAGGAAAAAAACAATACAAACATTGGCATGAGATAGACGAAGATACATAGCATGTTGTTCTAAAAAAAGGTTAACAGTAGACGAGAGCCGGTAACCGTAGCGGCGCCACTCTACACCAACCGAAAATAGGTGTCCTACGGTCTACGGATAACCACGGATCCTCTAGCCGGGAGGGCACGTCATCGAAGGTGGGAGTGAAGGAGATAGGGACGACGAAAGGCGCCGCGGCCGCATGCCCTCCTCTCGTTGCCGTCGATAATGAGGAACGGTTGTTGGTTAAGCTAAGCAGTACGCGAGTGATTCTAAAGGGATATGCAACGCAACACCTAAGCTTTGCTTCCCGTACTAACCAAGCTTAACCTATGGTTAGCTAGCTAGCTGCGTCAATCGATCGATCAGTCCGGGCAAGGGAGTTCAACGCCTGCACGTGCCTCGCACGACCTTTTTCCCGTCCTCCCGACAGACTGAACCACCACACCTCTTCGTGATTTAGGTGCAGGGTAGGTCTCAAAACTACTAGCTGCAGAATCCTCCAGAAAGCTGAGACACGGCAAACGAACAATCTGATATAGTGATATATATTCTGAATTCTGATGTGTACTATGACATATCCGCTCAAATATGTACGTTTCTGTCAGCGCAGGGAGTGTGTGTATATGTTTTTGTCTTCTACCTATTGCAAGTTGGGTTCCCTTTCCCTTTGTGCTAGCTCCGCGAAACAAGCCGGAAAGCAAGTTTTTACAGAACGCAAGCTGCTTCTTTCAGTTCAACTGCTGGCATTCATCATGTGTGAAAGCAGTAGCCAGTAGGGCGGCAAAATGTGACTAACTGAACACTAGAGTATATATTATTATTATATATGATTGCTCTCGGGCAGTATCTTACCACTAGAACGAAGCTTGGAAGCAACCATGCATATTCTTGTCGATCTGGCAGCTTCTTGCCGCAAGACGAAAACCGTAGCGCCGTGCCGACAGTCAAAGATGGTAGCGGTTTTGTTAATTGTTGACAATGCATACATGCGCGGCGATTAGTGTGCCAGCTCGTTTCCTTCAGGGATAGATGCCAACCACGCATGTACATACCTGCAGCTAGCTCTCCGCGCGCTAGCTCACTTGCATGCAGAAAGAAAGGAGGCGACAGACGTGAGGAGAGGTGGCACATGTAAGCACTTGTACTACATTTTTGGTATAGTAGTAAGGAAGACCAAGGAGGCAAGGATTAAGCAGGAGTACTAGCTACAAAGTCTACCGCCTGATTTGTTATGGGATTATTTAGGCACGGAAGGCCACTGCTAAATTAAAAACAGAAAAAAAAAACACACACACACACACACTGTCTCTGAACCCTGCACTATCAACAGATGTCTTCATGAAACTTGATGGCAATAATTTGATCCCAGTTCGCAAGTACGGGAGAGAGTAGTAGTACGCATATTTATCCATGCAACTCGATGAGCTTCGTCACGTCCAGGCCACCTACCATATCGGAATGGCACCGTGTGTCTTCCATGAAGTTATCTCCTATGCATGCACTGACCTTATCAATGTATTGTATACTGCTTGATTTGACATTTTGAGGCCACGGGTGTCTACCAAATCAAGACCTTATAAGTTGGCCACTGCTAAATCGGGAACAGAAAAAGGAAACAACACTGTCTCTGAACCCACTATCAACAGATGTCCTCGTGAAACCGTGCGCCCACGCGACCACGCTCCGCCGTGCGTGGCGTTGGCTGGTATCGCGCGCCCGTGCTGGGCCAAACCGTGCGCCGTCTCGGTGTCTGCGGCCGCGAACGGGTTCCAACTCCACGGTACGTGCTGCAGTCTGATATCCTGGGGATGCCCGCGCCGTGGAGCGTTTCCGGGCTGCCGTCTGTGGCCTTGCGCGTTTTTTTTTGTGTGTGTGCGGCCGTCGGGGCTAACCCAATGGGGCTGTCGGGCCCATGTCGTCGCACCGGGGATTCGCGCGGTATTTCTGCCCATCCGAGCCCTGGGCATGCGGCACATGCACGGGCGAAATCCACCTCCACGCTCGCCCGTGCACGCATTTTGGACCTCGTGTGGCATGTTCAGGCGGCGCCTACGGGGCACTGTGGACGCTCGGTAGCGGTCGGGCTGGAACGAAGGGCCCAGCGCAGCGTTGACTTCTGTTATGGTCCCGGCGATGGGCATATTTTTGGTTTGCGACTGTCGGGTTGTTTCTAACCAAACGAGGCGTCGGTCCCCGCTGGCGTCGCCCAAGGGATTGTGCTTGCAGTTTGGGCCCATTCGGAGGCGATTCGCATGGCGTTTTTGCCGATCCAGGCCCGGGCGAAATGTAGGCCCATCCAAAGGCGATTTGCGCGGTGTTTCTGCCGATCCGAGCCCAGGCATGTGGCGCATCCAGGGACGAAATCCACCCTCTGCATCCAGAGGGACGATGTTTTGTTAGAAACCGCCCAGACCGGAGTCCCGCCCAGCGCGCTCCTCATCCCAAACCCTAGCGGGCGTAGCCTATAAATAGAGTGTGCTATTCATTGTAAAAGACGATCGATGGATGAAGGAATAAAGAGAAGCAAGAAGTCCCCTACATCTCTGTGTTCTATCTTTTATTCTGCTCTTGTTGTTCATGCATTGTTCTTACGATTCTACGCTTGTCACGAGGTAATCGCTTCGATTTGACTCGCCAATGACGGTTCCTCAACACGTTATCGACACGATCGACTCTCCTCGCGATCGAAAAGGTAACCGCCGATGAACGACACTCGTGGATTGAATCGTTTTTCTATATTGCTTTCAATTCGCAAATTTGGCTTTCTAGATTGGTTTTCTACGGTGCAAATCCGCTCTAATCTACCGCGAGCCGACTTGAAGTCGCCGCCAAGCCGATCGGTGGGTTGCATGAAAGAGTAGATGATGATTGTACCGTAGGTTGTATATGCGATCGCATGAAAGGCATCATGTGCGGCACCGCTGCAAGCGGTATCACTACCTCGCGACACGCACGGCCGGCATAGTCCGCCATCACGATCGCCACGGAGGCAACGACAGACCACCCGCTAGCACGCGGCAAGCACGCACATGTCGGCATGAAGCCGCGCCGCTGTTGCAATCTCATAATACATTATATTGTATCGCATACATGAACAAACAATAAAAAAAGGACGCCGACACCAGAGCCGCTGTCGTCGCCGATTTGGTGTCACACCGGCCACGGAAGATGGCACCGCCACGCGCGCCGACGGCACGAGGCGGCAGCGCTGCGCCCCGGAATAAAGACACGCGATCGATGAACGAAGGTACGCCGTGGTGAATAAGACCGCGGATGAACAGTCGCCGCATGAACGATGCGCCGACGAATGAACAATCGCGCCGCCGCGAACGATGACCGTCGCGGATGAACAGTGCACCTCATGAACAAAGATCGCGCGTGAGCGAATCTCGCATAAATGATTTGCGGATGAACAAGAACACGGATGAACAAGAATCTCGCGTGAACGATAATCTCGCATGAACGAGATTTGCGGATGAACAAGAAGCACGGATGAACAAGAATCTCGCGTGAGCGGTAATCTCGCATGAACGGTATTTGCGATAAATACCGCCGCGCGTGGAACTGTGATCTCACGTGAATGAATCGCGATGAACGATGTCGCGGATGAATGCGATAATCACATATGAACGGTGATTACATATGAACAAGACGTAAAAATCTCGCGGCGCCGCATGCGCCGTGTGATGTTCGCCCGGCCGTCGCGCTGCCGGGCGCGGCCGGGCCACCTCCCGTAAAGGTACCGTCGCCCTCGTCGCTTCTGCGCGCCGTCCATGGCTCAGAGCCACCTTGCACGCGCGGCCGCACCGCGCTATGGCATGAAGTAAAGGAAGGAGGAAGAAGGCTCCGGCCGCAGACCGCCGAATCGCGCCCGACCTGTCGTGCCGCACATGGCCGTGCGCACCGCGCCGCACCCGCGCACCGCCGAACCGCTACCGCCCGCGATCGACATGCCGCGTGCCGCCACGCGCCGCTAAAGCCGGCCGCGCCGGCCGCACCGTCCCGCCGCGCCTCGCCGCCTGCGACATCTCCGCCCCCGCAAGGCCGACAAAGACCGCGACCGCCAGCGCTCCCGCAATGGCCACGCGTTGTCGCCGCCGCTCGTAGCGGCCCCACTCACCGTGCCGCCAGAAGCGCGCTCGCGCCGCCCCGTGGCCGCCGCTGAAAATGCGATTTTGAAAAAATCATTTTTTCACAGAAAAGGGCTTCGAATCCTTTTTTGCATACTTTTGAACTTGAAGCATGTTTAACTTTGTTATTATTATTTCTATGCGATTTATTTACCGCATTCTTCGCTTTGATTATCTCGTGATTGTTTATATTGCCTTTAATCACCGAAAATAGCGAGAAATCATGAAAATGCATAGAAAAATACGAACACGAACACGAGTTCAAGAGCATTGTGAGAATTTTGCAACCATTTTATGCAGATTACAGCGGTAATCCTTTGAACTTTTGCATGAATATGAAGATGATCGCATCACGAATCAGAATTCGGAGAACTAACCTAGTATGGTCGAATTTGTATAAAATTTATATCGATCTTCAATTCGTGGTAATATAATCACGGATGAGCGGACCGAGAAGACCTCTACCTTTCACCCGAACGCGGTGCAATCCGCAAGCAACTATTGTCAAGACGGCTACATGAAGTATGCCGAATTAATTGACGTCATGCAAGTTGCAGAAACTCAAGATGATATTCTAAGAAAGAACTTCATCTCGCAACCACCTAGTAGCAATGTTGGCCATGAAGCCACTACTAGCGCTACAAGGTGATGAAGCCTCTCACGAATGAGAGAAACAAGAAGGGTAAGGTCGTAAGGTCGCATATTATTGATGTTTTCGGTCTAAGAAGAAGGGCAAATGATAGCATGAGGCATACCTCGCCATTGCAGTACAGAGGATTCACATCCATTACCGCACTTATGAATGTGAACGACCTAGATGCGACCCATCATCCCTCCTTTGGACATCACAGCCGCCACAGTAGTCGCGCCAAGAGGAGAAGATCGCGCATGGAGCCGATTTAGGCGTAAGTTCTTGAATACTTCGCCTATTAGATCCAAAGTGCACGCATTGCACTCGAATCTTTTATAGAAACTTGCAGTTTGTAATTGAAGCAGAATTTTGAATTATTGAATAATGGTTGCAAGCTCGGGAGAGCAAAGCATCAAATTCTTATTATGAGTCTGCAAGACTTATTTTCCGTTTTTATAATAGCAAGTTATGTTCGATATCCAAGTATTTTATTTATGTGTTGCTTGCTTTCTGCTACATATTAATGAAGTACATTATATTAGAACGCGTGTGGCGCCCTATGGAGGAAGTGTGCTTAGCATGTAGCGGCACAACGAATACCATTCTGAGAGAAATAAAAAATTTCCAGTCGATCAGCAAGAATGTTGGTAGTCTTACGACAGTCGCAGGCAGCGATACTTGTATAATAGGCTCAGGAAGGGCCATAATTATACTCCCAACGGGCACAACTTTGGTCATTGAAGAAGACTTGTTGTACCCAGAATCGACTAGAACTCTCAAGGATATTTGCGCTAACAGTTTTCATGTAGAGACTGAAGAAGAGTATGGTACAGAATACCTGCTCATTACAAAGCGTGAAGAAAGTAAAAAATAGCATTAGAATGTCTTCCTTCATATGAAATTGGGCTATACTACATTAATATTAAGGCACCTGCAGCCTATACTGCCTTGAAAACCGTATTTAAAAGCTCTGAACTTTTCTATCTCTAGCATGATAGATTGTGCCGTCTAAGTCTTAGGATGATGAGAGATATAATTAACAATTCACAGGGACATGATATGAATGTTAAGAATTTCTCGAATCAGGAAGATTTTGTGTGCCCGCATGTGCCACCAAAATTAATTACTAGACCTTTGCTCTGGCGAAGGATGAAGTCCTTGCATTCTGGACCGTATCCAGGAGACCTTTGCGGTCCTATATAGCCCCGTAAGGGTCATTTTAGGTATTTATAGTGCTCATCAATGCTTCTTCGAATAGTCGACGTATGTTTATTGTCTACGAGATCATGCTTTTGTATAGCTAAATCTGCAGATAATTAAATTAGAAACATTTTCCTCATCATCATGAGAAGTCCACATGAATGGACAACGCCGAGAACTTACTTCAAAGCATTTGATGATTATTGCATGAAAATGGGAATTGAAAGTTGAGCATTCTGTACCGCATGTCCACACCTAGAATGGACTAACAGAACTTTGAAGAATTGTAATTTACCAACTACATGTTGGGGACGTGCGATCCGCCGCAACATCTCTCATCAATTTTAGACTGTCGGCTTATAACATCCGTCCACCTATGCAACTAGCGCAAGGGTCAGCACCGAAAACTACTCATCTTCGCAGGTTTGGTCGTAAGGTTTATGTACTTATACCATCACCGCAGCGAACTGCAATGAGTCTTCTCCGAAAGTCTGGGATATACATTGGTTATGAAACAACATCCATAATCAAGTGTTTGGACCCTATGACTGGAGATTTGCATAATGCCCGATTCGTTGATAGTATATCAGATGAGATTAGTTTCCCGTCATTAGGGGGAGGAAATCAACCCTTGATAATAATGTCGGGAAATAATTGAAGTCTAGAAGACAATTGAAATCCAGAAGATAATTAAAATCTATGCATATGACCCGCGCACTAGTGAAGCAAATAGAGAAGTCCAGAAGATAATTACAGTCCAGAAGATAATTGAATTGAAGTCTAGAAGACAATTGAAGTCCAGAAGATAATAGATTTGCAAATATTAGCAAATTAACTGTCAGACCACTTTAGTGATTTGAAGAGCGTGACCAAGTAGCATTTGCCTGTACGCAATGCACCGGAGAGGGTTGAAATACTAATGAAGGTATCCCTAATCCCGTCCAGAGGCCTCAGAAAAGGACGAGAACTCCGGTCCCTCGAATCCGAAGTAACCAGGGACGCCTGGTGGAAAAGGATAAGAAGGACTTGACACAGCCGATCACCGAAGTGCCCCAGAACCAGAAGGGGAGCCAGTTGAGACTTGGCACCGGTATGGAACCTTCAGAAAAGGCGTACTAGAATTGAACATCCCCATGAAGGGAGACATCGATGGATGTGTGCGCACACATCGAGCTGAAAAACTAAAGGACTTGCCCGCAATTGGAAGCAGCGGTGAGCAAGTAGAAGCATTAGAAGAATCGCCTCTTGAAGAAATAGCTATAAAATTTATGACCTCGGGAGAATCTTTGAATATGACAACAGCCAATGTCGACATATACTTTGCAAAGAAACTTGCCACAATCATCAATCTTGATCTAGAGCTGACGCTCGTTGAATGAAAGAAAAGATCATATTGAAAGAAGGCAATAAAAATTGAATTATTCTCTCCGAATAAAAGAAGGGCGTTTGGGCACAGAAGCGTCGCCTCCCCTTGTGCACCCCGTAGGGCATAAGTGGATATTTGTTCAAAAGAGAAATAAAGAAGCAAGGCTCATTGCATAAGGTTTCATTGAACATCCAGAGATGATTATGAAGAAACCTATTCCCGATCATGGCGTAACCCCTTTAGACATTTATCTCAATGGCGGTGAACTTGAAGTTAGAATTGAAATTGATGGATGGGGTACCAAAGATACCTTTATGAAATATTGGATTCGGATTTATTGAAGATACCGAATGTATTAATGTCCCGAACCAAGATAGAGCAAATGGAAATATGTACAGTGTGAAACTCGTAAAGTCATTGTACGAACTTAAGCAATCAAAGCGAATGTGGTATAATCGCTTGAGCGACTTTCTATGCAAGAAAGGCTACATGAACAATGAGAATAAACCCGTGTATTTATACGATGATTCCATAATGAATTTTGTATAATCTCGGTGTATGAAAATGATCTGAATATCATCGAACCCGAAGGTATTAAGAAAGTAAGCTTTACCAAGTCGAGTTCAAATGAAAGATTTGGGTGAAAATCAAATATTGCCTAGGCTTGCACTTGGGCATGCCCTCAAGGAATTTTAGTACATCACCAACCTACACACGAAGGTGTTGGAAAGGTTAGACTTTGGAAAGGCATACCCTTTGAAGGTGCCAATGGTCGGAGAGCTTTGCAAAGAAGACAAGGACCCGCACAAACCTAGAAAAGAGGGGAGGAAGTCACGGGACCGAATTCCCATATTTAAGTGTGATAGAAACACTCATGTATTGAATAAATCAGACTAGACCAGCATTGCATTTGCCGTGAACCTATTAGTAAGGTATAGTACAGAACCTACCAAAGGCATTGGCAGGGAATGAAGGACATCTCCCGATACCTCTAAGGAAGCAAAGAACTTGGTCTGTTCTACAGAAAGGACAAAGACTTAACTATGAATGGCAATGCAGATAACGGGTACTTGTAGGACCCGCATACAGCCAAATAACAAACATGCTATGTATTCCTATGTGGTGGAACCGTAATTCCATAAAATCGTCTAAGTAGTGTCTTGTACCGATTTCGACGAACCACTCGGAAACAATAGCACTACACGAGGCCTCACGAGAATGTGCTTGGCTTCGGCGGATGATTCACTACATCCAGCGATTATGTGGATTGAATACTGCACAACTCCCACTATTATCTATGAAGATAATGTAGCTTGTGTTGCACAAGTGCGGATGGGTTATTGTGAAGAATCCTCTTACAAAGCATATCAACCCCAAGTTCTTCTATGCTCATGAATTGCAAAAGATGAACGTAATCAAAGTACTCCATACTAGGTCATGTGAGAATCTTGCAGATTTATTTACTAAGTCACTTCCAGTTTAGCTTTGAAAGATGCATATGTGAATTGGAATGATGAGACTTAGAAAGTGCAGAATCGGGGAGAACCTTCACGAACTCATTACTAAAGCTTGATCACGAAGACCAAGTACCCAAAAGGTAAATCCGGAGATTAAATGAAATTGGGTGGATTGTACTCTTTTTCCTTGACGAGTTTTCTGAAGTTTCTCGGCTAAGGTTTTTAATGAGGCAATTAAAAGCGGCATAGCGTAACATGATTAATGTACTCTTTCTCTAAATTTTTCCACGGGTTTTTATGGAGTTTTGATGAGACATGGACATGAAGGATGAGTGCCCAAGGGAGTGTTAGAAAAACGGGCCCAGACCGGAGTCTGGCCCAAGGTGGGCTCCTCATCCCAAACCCTAGCAGGGCCGTAGCCTATAAATAGGGGGTGCTATTCATTGTAAAAGACTGATCGATGGATGAAGGAATAAAGAGAAGCAAGAAGTCCCCCTACATCTCTGTGTTCTATCTTTTATTCTGTTCTTGTTGTTCATGCATTGTTCTTACGATTCTACGCTTGTCTACGAGGTAATCGCTCGGACTGGACTCGCCAGCGACGGTTCCTCAACAGTTTTCTTGCTCTGCGACCGTCAGGGTATTTCTAACCCAACGGGGACGCCCGACCCCACTAGCGTCGTCCTAGGGGGCCGCGGGCGAGATTTGGGCCCACATGGAAGCGATTCGCGTGGTGTTTCTGCCGATTCGAGCCCCCGGGCATGCGATGCATGCAAGGGAGAAATTCACCAGTCACCGCGTGTGCGCGCTTTGAACTGCGTGTGGACTATTCGAGCACCTACGCGGTACCGCGGATGCTCGACAGCGGTTGAGCCAAAATGAAGGGGTCAGTCAGCACAGCGTCGACTCCCGACGACGGTGCGTCAATTGCATTTTTTTGTCTGCGCCCGTGAGGGTGTTTCTAACCCAACGGTGATGCTAGGCCTCACTGCGGACACTCGACAGCTGTTGGGCTAGTACAACGGAGCCAGCGCAGTGTTGATGCCCGTTAACGGGTCCCATCGACGATGTTTTTTTGTCTGTGGCCGTCAGGGATGATTTTCTAACCCAACAAGGTCATCGGTCCCCACTGGCGTTACCCCGGGGAGCCGCACACGCGATTTGGGCAAATCCGGAGACAATTCGCGGTGTTTATGCCGATCCGAGCCTAGGCATGCGATGCATACAGGGCTCAAAATCCACTACCACATACGCGCGTGCGTGTATTTCGGACCGCGTGTGGTCTGTTTGGGCGCGAACGGGGCACCGCGGATGCTTGACATTGGTCGGTTAATATGAAGGGACAAGTGCAGCGTCCTGGAGATGCCCACAGATGGTGCTTTTTTGGTCTGCGGCTATCAGATGTTTCTAACCCAACGAGGTCGTCGGGTCCCGCTGGCATCGCCCCGGGGCCGCGCACATGATTTGGGCCCATCCGGTATCCGGAGGTGATTCATACGGTGTTTCTGCCAATCCAGACCCCGGGCATGGAGCGCAGGCAGGGACAAAATCCACCTCCACGTCCACACGTGCGCATGTTTTGGACAACATGTGATCTTTTCAAGCGCGTACAGGCACCGCAGGTACTCCACAACTATTGGGCTAGCACGAAGGGGCCAGCGCGGCATCGACGCTTGACGGTGGGGGTCTGCCGATGACGTTTTTTGTCGGAGCCCATTGGGGTGTTTCTAACCCAACAGGTCGTTGGGCCTCTAGCGTCGCCCCAGGGTCGAGCGTGTGATTTGGGCCCATCTGGAGACGATTCATGTGATGGTTCCGCCAATCTGGGCATCGGCCATGCGACGTATGCAGGGGGCAAATCCACCCCATGCCCCCCGCACGCTTTGGACCACGTGTGGCTTGTTCGGACGTCCACGAGCACCGTGGACGCTCGGTAGCAATGGCCAGGGCGAAGGGGTAAGAGCTTTGACATTACTAGCCCCGTAAGCCACCGTAATTCTAAATCTAACTCTCTTACCTTTGAAATTCTGTTTTTAGCCTCCAGGACGCGCCTGCTGCCGTCCCCGACCGCAGGAGCAACCTGCTGCCGTCCCTTTGCTGTAGTACTGTAGCATTTTTTTCTCCCAAAAATCTGTTTAAATATATTTTTGCAGGAATTTTTAAATTATGAAATTTTTTGTATAGCCTCCTGGCACAGTGTAATTTATTGTTTAATTTTTTAAAATTTATAAGTTACGATTTTTTTCTCTAAAATTCATTTAAATATACTGTTTGTAGGAATTTTATAATATATAAAATGAGGTCCAAACATTATGAATTTTTTTCCAAGCTCCTTATACATTGTACTTTATTGTCTAATTTTTTCATAATTTTATATGTTCGAAATTATCTTGACAAATTAAGGGTTTAGGTCTCGAAAATTATGACAAAAGGTTTCAGAAATTATGGTGTCATGATTTAATGTGACTTAGAATGTGAAGTTTAATACCACATGACTACTCTTTCCACATGTAGTACTAAACTTCCCACACACATGTAGTACTAAACTTCCCACATTCCAAGTCACATAAAATCATAAAACCCTAATTTTTGAAACCTTTCGTCCTAATTTTTTATATCTAAATCTTTAATTTGTCGAGACAATTTCGGAACATATAAAATTATAAAAAAATACACAATAAGTTACACTGTATAAGGAGCCTGGAAAAAAAATTCATAATATTTGGACCTCATTTTCTATATTAGAAAATTCCTACAAATATTATACTTAAATGAATTTTAGAGAAAAAATCGTAACTTATAAAATTCTAAAAAAATTACACTATGCCAGGAGGCTCCACAAAAATTTCATAATTTTTTGAGCTCAATTTCTATATTTAGAAATTCCTGCAAAAAATATATTTAAATGGATTTTTGAGAAATATGCTACAGTGCTACAGTGTCCTAACCTGCTGCGGTAGGCGACGGCAGCACCTTGTTGCTGCGGTTGGGGACAACAGCAGATGCGTTCAGGGGGTTAAAAACGAAATTTCAAATGTAAAGGAGCTAGATTTGGAATTATAGTAACTCAGGGGGTTCCAAAATTCAAGGGGCAAACGCAGCGTTGACTCCCGGCGGCCGGCTACTTTTTGGTCTGCGGTCATCTGGATGCTTCTAACCCAATCGGGCCATCGGGCCCGCTGGCGACCCCCGGCGGCCGCACTGGCTGTGGCACCACGCCGACCGCCGCAGAACGCACACTGGCACACGTTACTTGTTATACTGTACGGGCCTCTTCTATGCTTCTTAAGAAATGATGGTTTAAATCACTTTAAAAGATATCAACATGTAAAAATCACTTTAAAAGATATCAACATGTAACATTCAAGCATGTCTTGCGCCATCACCTAAAAAGGCTCATTTTTTCATGTCAATACAGTAGCAGTACCACTAGGTTCGCGTTTATCATGTACCGATATAACTCATATACAACGAAAAGTATTTTAAACGTTTCTGACTTGCACATTACCTTCCCCGTCGATGTACCAAGATAGAAAATGAAAAGAAAAAAAAGGAAAAGCGGCAAGTCGAGCTCCCTGAGCTACAATAGAGAATAGCAGCTGCCCTACAAAAAGATAGTAGTAGCTAAGCATTTGTTTTATAAACCAGATGCAAAATTTGTTTCGGCGGTCTTCTAATGTATACATGAGGTCCTCATCTTAAAACTGTATGATGTATCCCTTTGCTACAAATTTATCAGGGATAGACCAACTTTAAATTCTATCACTCTACAACAGCACTTATTCTTTCAACCATCCAAACAATAAATATAAGAGCCATGTTAGATGTCAAAAGAATTACACAGATTAACCCACTTCAATTTCTAAGCAATGGCACGCTTCATTCTGAAAACTCACGATTGGATTGGCATTCACCATGTCATACAGGCAAGACACCTTTACTCCTACACGCTGGAGCTATGAATGACCGATGGTGTCACCATACATCACGTAGGTACCTGCCTTCCATCTGTAAGCTCTTTACATAGCTCTCAGTTTTGGAGCTATCCAAAGATCCCTGAAACAAAATGCAAATGCAGTGTTAGGAACAATCATACAATAAACTTTTCACCGTCTCTCAAATGGTAAATGCACAACTCCAAAGAGTACATAACAGTGATGAAACGAGGTCTTTTTTACCTGCTCTTGAACTATTGTATGAAGAACCCTGTGTACGTCTCTAGCCATACCCTTGGCATCACCACATACATATATGTAGCCACCCTGAGAGATGATGTTCCAAATTTCTGTGGCCTGATAACAAGAGAGAAAATATAGTTGAGTTCAACCATGTAATGGAGATATATGTATAGAACTCTTGAAAAGCGACAGTGTGTAGCAATAATGCCAATCGTATATCCAACCTTCTCCACCATCTTATGCTGCACATATTCTTTGGTTGGTCCTTCACGTGAGAAGGCAACAATTAGCTCAGAAAGTAACCCCTCCTGAATGAAATTTTGCAACTCATCTTCATATATGTAGTCCTGCAAGATGGGTCATTCAGATAGAATTCCATCAATGGCAACACACCCATAAATGTATCTATTTCATTAACTAGCTTTTGATTTGTACCATATTGCGGTTCCTGCATCCAAAGAAGAGGATTGAAGTGCCCAATTCAACTCCAGATTCTTTTAGAGCTAATCTTTCCTGAGCAAGCAGGAACAGATAAAGTTACTAGGGCCATCTCAAATCCCAAGCGAAGAGAAAATACAGATTTCTTGGCAAAACAAACCTGCAAGAAGCCCCTAAAAGGCGCTAGCCCTGTCCCCGGACCAATCATGATAATTGGAGTGGATGGATCTGCAGGTAACTTAAAGTTTGACTGCCTCACATAAATTGGTGCCCAGCTGCATTCTTCGCTATATTCCAATGGAATTGTGTTCTACAGAGTAGACATTTGAGGAAGAATAAATCAAAATGTAGGAAACTTTCTTGTTGCAGGCAATTCAATGGCTTCATACCAAAAAGACAAATTTGCAATTTTTTAGAGAAATATACCTTCATCCATGTTGAACAAATTCCTTGGTGGATCCTTCCTGTTGGTGTAGGCCCATAAACTAATGCACATGTTACATGAATTCTGGAGGGAGCCATCCTGTACAGACACATTTAAGATGTCAGGTCCCACCCACAAGCACAACATGGTATGACAAGAAAAGCCAGATGGTCCAATATGATCGTGATCGCAAACAAAAGGAGATACATGTGTTAGCTTAGACAACGTCCGAAATCCAAAAGGACTTCATGATACGATAATGCAGCGATGTTGGAGTTGGAGAATTTAAGCATTGTGTGATCATCTTGTGGTGTTGAACCCCACAAAAAGAAAGGCTTTACAATTTTACTGCTCATTCTTGTAACATGGGTAGTAAATGGAAGAATGAGTAAACCAAAATACTTACTTTGGAGATGATGATATGGAGTAGTAGCGTGGTTGTAGACGAGGAGCTACTGCTGCAAAGAATACTCCCAGAGGGGGCTTAGCTGAAGGGAATGCATCCATAACTTCAAGAAGGCTCCTCTGGCTAGCTACTATCCATTGAGAATACTCATCCTGCGTACACAAGTCTAATAGTCAGCAAATAATATCTACCAGTTAAACATCCTACAACGTAAGTTCAAAAACAACAACCTTTCCAGCAGGAGAAGCCAAAAATCTTAGTCGTTCGGCTTCAGTCGGGTCAGAAGCATGAGAAGCTAAAGCAACCAAAGCAGCCTGGAAATGAAAATATCATTCAGTGATTGATCAAATGATCATAAGACAACATAGCAGTTTAAGGAAAAATGGCTAGCTGGTCATAAGGACCTTCTTCGGTGAATTGAGTAGATCAGCATATTGTAAAAGTGCACTCCGCAAGGTGCACGGAGATGGGAAAGGTGGGGCCAAGGAACCCCCTTTACGAGGCGATCCATCTTCTGCATCTGCATGGATGGAGAAGACTGTATCTGGAGAAAGACCAAGTAGCCTTTCAGCCTGCTCCACCGTTTCGATAGAATTTTCTGAATAAACACCAACATGGTCTCCAGTTTCGTACCTGGCACAAAGTTTTCAAAAATATAAATTGTTATCCTTTACATAAAAATGTCAAAACTACATAAGGAAAAACACAATGCAACACTTGAAATTTGGAAAACAAAACATTAGGTAACACTTGGCTCACAAGATGCTGCCTGAATAGTCTGAATTACATGAACATGAAAAAAAGGAGACATTTTACAAAGTTTGGGCAATGGATACTTACACAAGACCAGTGCCTGAAATATCAAATTCCAGATGAATACAAGAGCGATCCGAAGCTGGTTTATGGAGTTCCTTTCGAACAGCAACATTAGACCTTGACAATCAACAAAGCGATGAACTATATCATAAATACTGAATTCTAACTAAATAGAAGGAAGGCGCTGGTAAATCCTTTCGACATATGAATACCTGCAAGGGTGATGAATATCAATAACACCATTGCCATTGGCAAGTGTCCAGGATTTATCTTGGAATGATAAATGTGATTTATCAATAAACACAACTCTGTATTCAGGTATAGCAGCAGTGTAAGGGGTTGATGCACCAGCCATATTGTTGTCGTCACAGAGCAGCTGGTCCAATTCTGGCCATACTTGTTCTTTCCTAGATATTATAAGAAATGAAAAGAACAATCATCATTCATACTATGATTTTCAAACTGCAGAACTATAAAATAACAAAATGGCATTTACAGAACATATCAGCTTTATGTAAGCCAAAAGATAAAATAATATTTAACTAACAATGTCTCAAACAACATACACTATAAACTAATGTCCATTATGAATATAATAAATTTTACTACAAGCTAGGCATGACATTCAAGCAGCAACCAATTTGACGAACAAGAATATAATATAGCATCCCTTTATCAATAGAATACATTACTAGGTTCATCAAACGGTATAGAGATTTTGCCAAGGAGTAATAATTTTAGGCGGGACTTCCAAGCTAAAGAGAAGAATCTATGGGATAGAACAGATCCAACTAGATGACCTTGTGTCCTTGTCAGAATACATTTAGTTCCACTTTACACATGGCAATAGATGATAGAGCAATGAAAGTGGGTATTACCTAGGATTTCCTTTACATTGCTGTGTTGTGTTGCGCTATGCAGTGGAATCTAGTTACAGAAATTTTTACCAATTCCAGTAAAATAAAAAAAGTTTCCATTATAACCTAAAAAAGAAGTTATCAAATGTTTAATATATCAAAAGGTAGAAAATATGAAAGTACTTTGAGCAGGACACAGCAATGCCAAATCCTAAACTGTATATGCAACCATGTTTTTTCATAATTTGGAAAGATTGATCATTGTGAATCCGGTGCAGATTGGATATAAACCAAATATGGATATGGTTGCAGATCTAACCAAATATTATCATAACACAGAAGTAACAAATACCAAAAAAAAAAACAACCAAGCTCTATATAGAAATTAATTTAAGTGTTGACAAATCAAGTAGCATTCCACATAAATCAGGACATAGAATTGACAACTGTTGTAAAAAGATCAATAACCAATCTAAACTGTCTAAACCATCACATATAACAAAATAAATAAATCATAATTTGTAGTTATCTTAGCAAATGTCTGTTGTTATATATAATCACAACTTAGGAAGGCAGCTAAGAAAAGAGTTGAAGACTGCAATGGCTGAAGGTAAACATACACTAGCTGTTTTTGTCCTACAAAAAATATACTAGCAGTTCTCTTTACTCTAATAAAAAATAAACAAATCTATCTAGTTCTACAAATATACCATATGCAAGTTCTTTTGGTATCTATTTCTGTGTCATGAATAGGGATTAAAATCCCGGCCGGTAACCGCGGTTACCGGCTACCGGAGGGGATCCGGGAAACGAAAAACCGGAACTACAACGTCCGGTTTAGCCAATTCAAAATTCAAATTTCGATTTTTGGACGAATTTTAAGCGAATTCGATCAAATTTCATCCGGGAAAAAACCGGGATTTCCGGAAACCAGCCGGTTACCGTTCCCGGCCATCCAACGGGAAACATGCCGGTAACGGTTACGTGATCCTTGGTCATGATTTTGTTAGGGTGCCCATTCTCCGGAACCAGATTAGCCAAAAAATCAAAGTCCCGGTTTTCGGTACGAGTACGACAAAGGAAAGGTTTGTTCTGTATCCAGATCCAGACCAATCATAGCGATCACTTGGCACCCAAGCCTGGATCTTGCGTATACAGAAAAAAAAAGCCAAACAGATATTATCCAACCCACTTTTGTCTCCCCACGATAGATCTGTACCGTTGCAAAGAGAATACACAACAGATTATATCAGATAAAATTTCATACCATGCAGTGAAGTCATCCTCAATGCACTGATCATCATCTCCAAGGCCAACAGGAACAAGACGCTTGCCACCTAGATACAGAAGAAATCAAGAGAATCGTGACTACAGGATCAATCACAGAAGCATGCAGCAAAAAGTAGCACCTTGTTATGTAACGCCTATCACCAGAAAAGTTGAATAAATTACTGTACTATACCCAGGAATGCATCACTGAATATATCATGGAACGAGCTCACTAAAACTCTAAAAGCACTGAGTAAAGAACTACCAGTGCAGCATAATTGGGAAAAATATGCTACAGAGAACGAACATATGTTCCATAACAGACTTTTGAACAAAGCAAGCATGGTATTTTTTTACATATCATAAATAGTGTTTTTGAGGCAATAGTCAGAATAAATGTGATAGTATCCACCTACAGAAAATGCTACATTGGGAATGCACTTGTTCTATTTCGGCCCCAACTTTTCTTGGAAAGTAGTGTATATTGAAGTACTTACCCTGCTCCTGTAGTAACTCATCCACCACCTTTGCAACCTATATTTTCCATGCAGATAAGCCGAGTATCAATTACCAGAACACTAATCAGCCTTTATCAAATCAGTAGCATTTCATATTCAATCAAACAAACCTTGTTAAAATGCTCGTATTGCCTGTTCCCAAGGCCAAAGACAGCATACTTAAGATCCTTAAGCCAAACTTCCTTCTCCTTCCCCTGTTTCAGTGCAAAAATTAAAGAAGCCATAAAATGTTGTAGTGAATAGTGAGCATAACATTTTACAAACCTCAGTGAACCATTTGTAGAATCTTGCCGCATTATCAGTGGGTTCTCCATCCCCATATCTGAGGTCATCAAACATAATTAGCCACAAAAGTTATAGATAAATGAATCTGACTACAAGAGATGAAATATGACAGTTCTGCAGAAGTTAGTTACTTTCTTTCACAGAAAACAACATTCCCATTTGACAACATTGTGTTGTTCATTAGAATTTGGGCAATAATAAATGGGTCTGATTCTTTTAAAAAAATCGGCACAGATAACTCCAACTCAGTTAACAATGAATGCCTTTACCATTAAACTACCACATCATTCCCAGTTGTAATGATCACTAGTAGGTTAAAAGTACAGAGACTTTCCCTATGTTACAGTAATTTACGTGGCGTTGGAATCTCAAACAAACACACAGTCCACTTGAGCTTTACAACAAAAGGCAGGTGGGTTGTGGAATTAAGGCACAAGCCACGAAAGGCGCAATTCAGCAATCTACGAATGAAAACGACGAGAACTCACGTTGCTAAGAAGAACAGCACGAGTGTTTCCTTCTTCAGCTTCTCCTCGTACTCCTCGTCCTCCGCAGCATAATCGTCCTACAGAGTATAGATGTCCCAAACCTCTCAAATTCCCAACACCGATGTCAAATAAGCAATTGAACACACGTACACACACAGATCATGCACAATTACCAGATCCACCACTTTGAACACCGCCTTCTCGTACCGCGCCCTCGCCTCCTCCGCTATTGCCTGCGCCAATCAAATCCCAACAGAACCGAATCAGAAAAAGGCACTCCCACTAAAAAAGCACGCAAAGTTTCGGATCAGATCGGACAGCGACCTTGGCGAAGCCCTCAGCGGTGCCGGTCTGTGTGCCGAAGAAGACGGTGACGCGCTTGCGGCCGTCGTCGGCATCGGCGTCGGCGTCGGCGTCGACCTTGACCGGCGGCGGGCGGAGCGGCGCGGCGACCGGCTTGGACGGCGAGCTCCCGCCGGATCGGAACCATACGGCGAGGATGAGCAGGCCGGCGACGAGCGCCGCGGCGGTGGCGGCGAGCGTGGCGAGCGGATCGCCCCCGGCGGCGGCGGCGAGCTCCGGCGGGAGGACGGACGCCGCCCACAACCTCGCCGCCTCCAGCGCCATCGCTCCCCCCCGCGAGGATTTGGTTGGGGGAAGATGGGGAAGGGGAGAGGAAGGCAGGGGAGGCGCTAGTGGGGTGCACCTACCAACAACTGCTGGTCTGCTGCTACTGGAGAGGAGGAGGTGGAGACGGCGCCGTCACTGTCTTGTTTGCTTTTCTTATTATCTTTTTCGGGAAGGCGAGGTGCGTGAGGCGACGAGACTTGAGAGGGACTGTGTGTGATGCGCTTTGCTTAAAAGGAGTTTTCCAATCGGAGGAGGAAGGACTTAAAGCCACCCAAACGGTTAGCTTCTAAGCGGCTTTTGTCATAAGCCGACCCATGCCCGAGCCTAGCCCGATCAAAAGCCCGAGGCCCGAAAGGTGAATATGTGATGTGATGCAAGTTCATCATAGAACTTTTCAGTTCCAGTTCTAGGTTTACAACTATGTAAATATGTGATACAAGATAAATATACAAATAACCATGCCTCAAACATCACATTATAATATGTGGAAAATGTCTCAGATTATTAGAGGGATGCAAATATGCAACACAATCATCCAAGTACAACTTCATAATTCATAGTTCTAGTCTCTAAAGATGCATTCAAATTTAAAAACAAGTTCATGTAGCCATCCATGGAGGTAACATAGTAACATGCATCAAGCATGCCACGTCTAATGGAAGAAGCAATCAAGACCAAAGTTCCAAGTTCCAAACTTCCAGATGTCCTACAACAAAATTAAAAGAGGATAAACGATGATTAATTAATACACATGAATAGAAGGTAAAAAAATTGGCAGAGAATATAATTTTAGCTTGCTTATCATTACATTCAGAATCAGAGGAGAGTTCATCAACATGAGTAGTTTCAGTAGCCCCTCAAGTGTTAGAAGATGCTACAAAACAAAAGAACAAAGGAAGATATTAATATATGTAAGGAAAACAGTAGCTTTCATCAACTCAGAAAAAACAATAGCTATGCCTTGATCAATTACCTTCATGCATCCTCGCACTATGCTAATCCTTGAGATACATTAGAAACTCTCCAGTCTTTGACTTAATTGAACTTCAGGAGGGGTTTATGCTTTTACGGCTTATGCTAAAGGCTGACTCCGACGCAACGGTCGATATAGGAATAGCAAGAACATCACGACTCATTGAAGCAAGCTCAGGATATCGCACAAATGACTTGCTCCGGAATTCCAAAACATCCAAGTTTTTATTCAAGCATCTAGTTGGTTCATCCAAGTAGAGATCCAATCGTGACTTCTCTTCGTGTGTCTGGCGAGTTTTCAAGTATTGATTATAATCATTGAACAAATCTGCGGGACCTTCACTATTGTTTCGACTAGCTACATCGGATGAAATTGAACCAACAATACAACCACGATATCCCTCAAATAGATATTGCAAGGTACATCTCACTTCATCAATACTCGTTGGGCATCATCACCACAAAGTTTCATGTAGCAATTGCTTACAAATTGCATTTTGTATAGTGGATCAAGAACAATAACACTATAGTCGTACCAATATTTATCAAACTTCTATTTCATATCGACCACCATTGCGGTTATGAAATTTTCTGTTTCACCTAGTGACTCCCCCATACGTGTATGCACCATAAAAGCACCCTTAAAGTACAAATTGGATGTAGGGTACCCCCCCCCCCCGGCGAACATGCAAGTCGCCTCATAGAAAGTTTTCAAAAACTTTTGCATTTTACTAAGCCTCTCCTATTCATCAAAAGGTGGTAAAAAGTTCAACTTGAATGTACTCACCCTTTAGCAAACCAATGCAAAACATCTCTTAAGAACAAAGAATTCTCAAGCATCTTGTATGTAGAATTCCAACAAATAGGCATATCAACAGACAACTTTGTAGTGACATTCAATGCAAAAAAAATCTTGTTAGAAGCATCATAAAACTTATGAATTCGAGTAGTAGAGGCTTTAATATAACTTTAATGGGCAATTTGCTCAATAACACCCCACAAAAATCAGAAGTTGTAAAATAACATCGATGTGTGGATGACATGTGGGTCCATGCCCACATGTCATCCACACATTGGATGTTATTTTCCAATTTCTACCTCAACGTGATGTTATTGAACAAATTAATCCTTTAATATATTGCATGCCATCTCTAAGTTTCCCAACACACTTGTCAATCAACTTTAGACCAGCTTGAACAATCAAATTCAATGTGTGCACAACAACGGACTTGAAAGAAAGTGACATACAATGGTAGGACGCCTTGAGGCAGTAGGCGTGTTTTTCAAAGATTTAATCATCTTATCATTGTATGTAACATTATCAAGGGTCGTACACATGATTTTAGTGTCAAGCTTTCATTCACAAAACACAAATGCACTTCATCTGCAATAGACACACCATCATGTGGTGGAGTCAATTTTTCAACCATATGATTCTCTTGTGCAATTCCCAATCAGCATCAACAAAATGAGCAGTAATGCAAATGAAACTGTAAGGGGTGCAATCAGATTTCCGATTGTCAGAAGTACATGAAGCTAACTCTACCTGGACTGTTGGAAACTACTTCACACAAATCTTTTTTTGTTTCTATCAAACATAGCCATGATATCCCTTTTTAATGTGGGTGACTAATGTTTTTGAATTGTGGACAAGCTCTACTCATCATATTTCTAAAGTCATGTTCTTCTACAACTCTAAATAGATGTGCACATCCAAGAAGAAACAAAGATATTCTGGTTCTTAAAGAATCTTGATCAAACTTGTAGTGTTTAAGTGCAACTGAGCCATCATCATTCTTATCACTTTTCAGGAAATAATTGTTCACTTCAGTTTGATTAGTGGGATGCACATTTTTAAGATGCCTCGGGAGATGAGATGTACTATTCTTAGATGTCGCTTTCAATACCGCATGACAGATGTTGCACTCTACCACCGTCCCTTTAGCATTATCTGATGATATCTTCTTGAAGTCTTGCCAAACCCTTAATTTAGGTTTGCGTGGTTTAGAATATGAGCTGACCTTTGATCTTGCACGCTTTCATTGTTGTTCCTGTGCAATTGCCTCAACCACCTCGTTGCCTTGCGAACTTGCTTCAGCTACCCCCTTCGATCTTGCGTGCGTTGGTGGAGGTTGTTGTGCACTTGCTTTTTCAACAACCTCATCGTCATTGGCCTCGTAATCCTCTTCATCTTCTTCAAAACTTGTTATTCGGTATTGTTCGTATGTTGCAGTCTAGCACCGAATGGCCATAAAAAAATTTAAAAAATAGCAATACACAAGTGACCAATCCCTCAAACAGTCAAACTCCAATACCTTTCAACATACTAGGGAATGGGGATGTGGCCAACAGGCAAGGAGGAAGGAGGCGGCAATGCGGCATTGACGGGGGAAAGGACGACGACCTAGGGGTGCGGGCAACCATGGGAGAGGGCAATGATGTGGTGGCGACCGTCGAGCCTGGGGATGTGCATAGGAGAGGGCAATAGTCTACAGGCGGCAGCGACCAGCGAGCCTAGGGATGCGCACGGGTGAGGACGACACGAGGTGGTGGCAGTCGATGAGCCAGGGGATGTGCACTCATGAGGATGACATCATGGAGGTGGAGGTGATGGGCGAGCCTAGGGTTGTGCACACGAGAAGGCGATGGCCTGGAGGTGATAGCGACCAGCGAGCCGCTGGGCACATAGGAGAGGAGGAGAGGTGGTGAAGTTGTTCAAATCTGGATTGGATTTCTTTTTTCCTTTTATATGGCGGCTAGGCAACCGGTAGGGTTAACGTGTGTTTGTATCGACTGGATCAGGCTTCACGGGCTGCTCAACTCAAAGCCCGAGCTTGGCAAAAAAAAAACAGGTCAGACCAAGTTGCCCATGAACAGGTCTACCTGAAAGCTAGAATAGCTCAAAGCTGGGTGGGAGGTGCTTCTCTAGCTTATTGTTGTCCCCGTTTATGACTTTGCCCTTTCAAGTTGGAGATAATTACCCGTACTTTGCCATTGAACAAAAATGAGAGGTGAGAACCCTCCTCCCGAATCGACCAATCTCCTCGCCTCTCGCATCTCTCTCTCTAGGAGAGGCAACTCGCCCTTCACGTCAGTGGACCCCGCCGCCTATCGTTTGACATTGCCGGCAACGTCACCTCCATCAATGGACCCCGTCGCCTGTCGTTCAACGCCACCGCCAACTCCCTCGCACAAGGCCGCCACCCCCATCTCGTTCGCCGTCGTCTCTAGAGGCACAACGTCCCTCCTCCCTTTGTCCTAAAGCCCCTGACGATGATTAAAACCTCTATGTATTATTTTTAATACATATTAGACCATACGTCTTCATGGTCGTAACCCCTGAGGTGCACGACCTCACTGGTCGTAGAGATTTCAGATGTTACATAATGGGTACCCTGGTCGGACGAATGCCTAAGCCAAGATCCCGACCAGGAGAACTGCTCGTAAAAGGTATGAACTGATACTTAGAACTGATTCCAGGTATATTCTCTACCGTGTGATGAATGGAACACGTGCATATTCCATATCATACGACGTTTCTTATCCAGAAGCACTGACGAATAACCACCATGAGGTTATATGTCTTATAGACATATAACCACCGAACGGTTGATTCTTTATCAACCGTCACTTGACTCCGACCAGACGCAACGCTTCACATCAAACGTTTTCTCTGGAAGTAACTGCCACCTTTCGATGGCTATTTAAAGATGGAGCCTAGACGGATCAAGGGGGATGAGAACAAGATAGAGCCATCGGACTAAAGCACAAGTCTTAGATTCGTGTTGTAGGTCTGATATTGTAAAGGATCAAGCAGTGTTCTAAGAGCATACCCTGTAAAACCCAGTTCATATTGATAAAAGAGCAGTCTCATTATTTCCCTAGATTTCCCACATCACTTTCTCCTTTTCTTTTCGTAAGATCGACGTCTTGATCATCGACATCCCCCTTTTCCTTTTTGGTTTTGATTGTGTAGGTTGGTCTGAAATTTCTATATCTAAGCCACCGATAAATAGATGAACAAGTTGTTTTTTTTTTCTCTTTTCTATTGGATTTATAACTTTTGATGTGTGTAACAAGAGGAGAGTTGTCATTTATAAAAATAAGAAGAAGAAGAGTTCAACAAGAGGAGAAATTGCTTGAATCCACACTTAGAGAGAAATGAGATCAAGTTGTTGTATATTGTATCTACGGTTAATACGATGATTCATATATTGTATCTACACTTTAGAGCACTAAATGATAGATGCTAATTGGTTGTAAACAAAAGAAGTCATTTTTTGTGTGATGGAAGACATTGTTGTTGAAATCCATCAGAAAGAGAGGAATCAATTTCTTGTTGTAGTATTGCATCTATATTTCCACAATATTGTCTTTTGGTACTCACTATTTGAGCTAGATGTTTGAGAGTGGGATGTTTCTAAATTATCAGACCTCTAATTGATCTAATTGAAACTAGCACAACTGTACAAATCAGTCATTAGTTTAAGTGTGTTACCTATGCAATCCATGAAATAATCAGCTCAAATGTTCATAACTCATCATAATGATGTCGTTTAAGTGTGATCTTACTCTAAATCAGCACACACAAAAATGGTATCTTTGGCCGAAATGGCAATATTTGAAGTGAGATTAGCAAAAATGGCGAACGCTTGCCCCGTGGCTCATCCGCACGGTGACCATGCAGACGATAGCACCATTTTTGCAATTACGGCTGTGACGACGCTATTTTTTCTAACGCCGCTTCAAATAGTGCCAGTTGGGCCAAAAATTCACAAAAATGTCTTCATAACCCTCAAGGGTATTTCAGATAATTCAACATTCATCCATAGCTGAAGTAGCTAGCCAGTCCAATAAAAAGCCAGACTGCCAAATGACCTCTTAAGAAAAGTTGTAGCCATCAGCTACGGCTGCTTTTTAGCTCAGAAAGTAAAAAAAAAAACAGATTTTTCATAAAAGCTACAGCTCCTCCCAAATAGGGTCGTAATTGGCATGTCTATCTGAACTGGGATCCCCAGTATCTGCTGTTGTCCTAGGTGCACTGTAAATTCAGAAGGGTGTATTTGGGGGGGGGGAATACACGTGCAATTTTGGTATTTTTTATTATCACAAAACAAGTTTTTCTCTGCTCTAGAATTCAAGTTCGTGCCACATCGAGCACAGATGTATTGTTTAGACTCTAGTGGGTGACAGTTATAAGAATATTAGGAGAATAGTTACAGGGCGGAAGAGGAGGACTAGCAGCCAATAATGCAATGGTGAATGATGACGAGGAGGGTTAAAGAACACGCATCTCTCGTATTATGGTCTAAGCGAACGACGGTTACAAGGATACTATATAGAAGTTACGGGAAGGAAGAAATTATGAGGCGACCAATAAGGTGATGAGAAGGAGTAGAAAGGTAGCGATGCTAGTGGTGAGTGGTGTTGTGCAAGCGACAAAGAGGGTAGCGGGCCACTACTATACAAGGGAGTAGGTCAAACTCTAAAGCGCACATCTTTTACTTTAGGTTGTAACGAGGGTGGCGGCTACAAGAAATATAGTGGAGGATTTGCAGGGTGAAAAAGAGGGTGAAGCGGCCAATAAGGTGACGAGGAGTAGCAAAATGGTATTGATACCAACGATAAGTAGTGTCGTACTAGCAACGAGGAGAGTAGCGGGACAATGACTATAGAGGGGAGTTATAGGGAGGAAGAAGAGAGTGAGATAGCATAGGGTGATGAGGAAGACAGTGATGCTAGTGATGGACAATGTTGTTGACTATGAGGAGTAGCATGGCCCATGAGTATGGAGGGGAGTAGGCTACCATTGATCGAAGGGTGCGTGGACTGGAGAAAAGGGATGCATAGATGAGGAGTACGGATAGAAAGGGTACGTTACATGAGAAAATATTTCCGATAAATAAAAATATTGATGACTATTTGGCTCATGCATTTCTTGAAGTATGGATTGATAATGAACTAATTTTTAAAGGTCTTTCATGCCTTTGTACTTCACCCTGGCTCTTATGATCTGGTAAGACTTTTCTTAGAAAAAAAGAGAGGGTTGGTTTCCCACTTTATACTTGGGCACTTCAACAAAATTTGAGGTCTAGGTGAAGTCCTTGCAATGGACAACTACTACACTGTGCTATCTATTATTCTATTATTAAAACAAAGTGAAAAAAGTCACCACATTCACTCTTAAGGTCTATAAATTTTCACATTGATCGGTCAAAAAAGAAATATCTACACCGTCGATTGTGATGGGTCCATATATAACAGTCAAGATTACTCAGATTTAAATATAAGAGTTGTTAGAATTTTTGGCAGATACGGCGCTTTTTCGTCGCGTATTTGCGGATCTAACCACGGCGATGGCGTATTTACAAATTTGGCACCGCTGGCGCACGACCACCGTGTTCCAAGACCAGATATCACGGCACGTGGCGTTGGCGCACGACGCCACCGCGGCGCCAACGCCACCACGCGCGCCCGCCACCTCACCCCTACCGCCACCTCACCGTGACCTCACCGCCACCTCAACACGGTGCACGGTGGGCATGCGCTAGCACTTGGCACATGCCCACCATGCGCCAGCCAATAGTGTGGCAATTAGCTAGGGTTAATTAGTAGTTAGTTAGGTTAGTTAGTTTTAGGCTGAAATTTGGAGGAATTTTAAAATATAGCAAATTAGTCTAAAAAAATATAAATTTTTGTGGAGCCTCTGTACACCGTGTACTTGCTTGTGTAAATTTTTCATAATTTTATTCATTCAGAATTATTATCGTTATTTCATATAAATTTCATATTCGTATGAATCAATAAAAGTAGAAAATGGATCCAAAAATTATAAATTTTATTTTGAAAGGTCCTCACACAGTGGACTTGATTGTGTAATATTTTGATAATTTTATATGTGTTCTGATATTATCTCAAAAATTTAAGATTTAGGTCGCAAAAAATTCAATTTTAGGTTTCGAAAATTAGGGTTTCATGATTTCATGTGACTTGGAATGTATAGAAAAAAGCTGCATTAGAACTCCATTGGAGATGTCGATATACAATATAGCGTTGGAGTACACACATAACAACCAAAAGACGCGTACAAATTTGCCATAATTTTATTCGTTCAGAATTTTTCTCGCAACATCCTCCCAAATCACGCCCCTCCTCCGGCCCTCCCTCTCACCCGCCACACCCGCCATGCACCTGGACTGTTTTGCGGAGAATTAAAAAACCTCGCGGTGGACCATCTTTCCCACCGTCCCTCCTCCCTCCTCCGCACATCTATCGCCTCGTCCAGAAATCCCGACGCCAACGCTTACAGAATTCCCGATGCCAATGCTGTGACTCCTCCTCCGCTCGGCTATAAATACTGAACTCTAGCATCCCTCCATTCGGCTATAAATACTGAACTCTAGCACTCACTCTTTGCTCATCTCATTTGCGTTTCGATTCTCGTTTGTGCTCGTCGCTGAGAACTCAGAGAACTTAATATAATTACTTTTATTGGGAGGTTAACTGTTTTCTTGATTCTCATCACTCGACGCTCGGCCTTGATTGATTACTTTCCCCTGAAAGGCAGGTAATTTATCGGATGCTTTTGCCGTTATTACCATAGTCGTAATTAGTCAGTCTTAGTGAGCTAGTCGTGATTAGATAGTTTAGGGGCAATTAATTAGTCGTAATTAGTTAGTTCACTAGTAATGAATTAGTTTAGTGGTAAATAATTAGCCGTAATTAGTTTAGTAATCATCATTACGGTGTATTAAGTAAGTGGAAATGAAGTACTGGTAATTTTTTAGTGGTAATTAATCAATAGTAATTAGTTAGTTTAGAGATAATTAATTAGTCGTAATTAGTTAGTCCACTAGTAATGAATTAGTTTAGTGGTAATTAATTAGTTGTAATTAGTTTAGTAGTCATCATTACAGCATATTGAATAATTGGAAATGAAGTACTAGTAATTTTTTAGTGGTAATTAATAAGTCGTAATCAGTTGTTTGCAGAAATGATTAGTGGAAACGAACAACCAGTAATTTATGTAGTGGTAATTAATCAGTTGTAATTAGTTAAGTAGGAATTAGTTAGGCGTAACTCATTCATAATTATTTAGTGGTTGTTGTGGCTTTTGGTATTTTCGAACATACAAAACTTATTTGTGTTTTACGGCGATGGTCTCGTACGGGCCGGACCCGATGGGTTGGACCTGTCGAGATGCCAGTATAAGGTGGTCTGGGCAGAGGGGCTCCACGCGATGAATATTCACGAGCTGCGAAGCTGCATCCGGAGGGAGTTCGTCACGGAGCCAACGACAAGAAAGTTGTGATCGAGGCGATCACTTGCATGAATTATGTGTGGGAGCTCGTCAAGATGAATGGAAGCATAGCATGGAGGCAGTACATGGAGATTGTCTCCCAACCTGAGGCGGCCATTCAAGGGAAGCCTATGGTGTACATGAATTTCGTACGTAGGGCGTGGGGAAACCCAGATGATGATGGGCCTCTACAAGCTGGCAAGCGCAGCCTGAGCCTGAAGATGGCTGCACGGAATGTGCTGCCTCGAAGGGAAGTCCTGTGCCTAATTTTGTGCCAAATGAGGGGGCGAAAACATGGTGGTCGGCCCGCATTGGCTGCCACGAGTATCTACCGGACAAGCCTCTCCGGTTGGAGTCCGACGAGGACACCGACCCAAGCTCATTTGGTAGTGACGAGAACGCACACCAAGCCGGTGGTCCTTACATGGCATCGAGATTTGATGATATCACGGTGCGTTCACTCGTACTGCCGCAAGAAGAAGACTCCCAGTGGGGATTTGAAGTCGACACCCTCTTAGTTGGACAGCGCTTCCTGGACAAGGTGGTCGTGCAACAAGCTATAGCACGGTACACCTTGTCTATCAGCCGTGTATACCGAGTGCACCGGTCCAACCCAGGGAAGTATGCAGTGAAGTGCATAGTAGAAGGCCGCCCTGGCAAGGTCAGCGCTCACCAAGCAAAGATCTTTGGCTCGGTCTTCACGGTCAAGGAGCTGATCGACCACACTTGAGAGCTCAGCGAGCCCCTGCGGCAGCATTGGAACGTGACTTCCACATATGTTGCAAACCTCATCACGCACCTAGTTGAGGCGACATGTCTGTCTCCCCCAAGATGATGATGTCGGAAGTCGTCAATCAGGTTAGCTATCCAGTTAGCTATAGCAAGGTCCGATGAGCCAAACATAAGGTCATCGAGACCATGTACGGGACATACAAAGAGGCATACAACCTTGTGCCGAGATTGCTTCACCAGATTGCTGGATCAAACCCTGGCACGTACATAAACAAGCTTGACCGTGAAGATGCTGGGAAAGGGCCTAACCGCTTCATATTGGACCGGGTGTTCTGGGCTTTCGCTGAGGCCATCGGGGGCTTCAAGTTCTCCCGTCCCGTGCTAACCATGGATGACACTTTCCTCACGAGGAGGTACAAGGGCACCATCCTCACCGCGGTGACGGCCGATGCGAATGATCAGCTTCTCCCAGTGGCATTTGCCATTGTGGAGAGCGAGAACACATCCAGCTGGCTGTGGTTCTTGGAGAACATGAAGAGGGTGGTGGTGGGAGACCGACCCAACGTCTGCCTAATCACAGACCGCAATGCTGGGTTGTTGGCGGCCATCAACACCATGCAGCGTGGGATGGATCCGTCTCACTAATGGAACGACGTGCAATCCAGGTGATGCATGAGGCATCTTGCATCTAACTTGTTCACACGGTTCCGCAGTCAGGAACTCATGAAGACGTTCAAAGCATTGTGTCTGCAGAACAGAGGCGGAAGTTTGAGTCCATTCGAAAGACCTCAAACACCGAACTACGAGGCATACAAGGGAGTCCACTCCGGAGGGGGAGCAACCCAGTAGTGCCATAAGATTCTCCGAGTGGATTAATGGCCACGCTCTTGAATTGGAGAAATAGTCCCTTCTCTATGACACAGACGGTGCGAGGTACGAGATTATGACGACCAATATGTCCGAGGTCTACAACAGCGTCCTCAAAAGTATGTGGTGCCTCCCTATCACCGCGATCATTCAGGGGACATGGACTCATAATGTTGGTTATTTCGTCAATAGAGCCACCGCAGCCAAGCGACAGATGGACGAAGACAAGCAGTGATCCGAGAACATGCAGAGGCACATGGACCGGAAGATGGAGAAGGCCCGAATGCATGACATCTGGGTGATCGACGGCCTCAGGCGGAAGTACGAGATCAAGCTTTAGCAGAAATACGTCAACAATCATGCCAGGGGGAAAGGAAACAGGCATGCACCCTGGGTGATGTGGCGACATGCACCGCAACAAGCCAAAGCTCCTTCACAAGCCATGCTCGTATGTGTACAAGGCATGTGCACAAATGAGGCAGATGTCTACGCCGTACATCTCTGAGTACTATGACATGCAGCACCTATTCGGTACATGGAGTGGAGAGTTTCACTCGTACGACTTGGAAATGAACTACAAAGATCTTTGGGCAGACATGGTGCAATGGGGTCCCAACATGGACTTGAAGAGAATAGGGAAGGGACGACGATAGATACGGTGCTTCCAAAATAACATGGATGCTAGTCAACATACCAGTATTAGCCACACAATCAAGTGCATGATATGCAAGACCCCTGGGCACTCAATGAAGGATTGTCTCACAGACCCGGCTCGTCTGGTCGTCATTCAGTGTCGTAATGTAATAATTTTCCGCCTTGTATCATGTATTAGTTAAGATAGTTAGTTTTGCGATCTTTCTTCTATTATTTCTTGTTCTTGCCAAGTAATACTTTTGCGTTCTTATGTGTACTCGTTCGTACAATGCATGTTTGTTCAATGCATATCGACGACTATAGCTTAATGCACGCGACGCATCAATGCAACAATCCTCTCGATAAAAGGCAACCGCAATGACGCGTCCACCATTCTGTTACATGCTTTACGAGATTGAACATAATTGCACACAGAAGGGGAGTCTACCAAGGTACAAGCTTCTCCGGCCGTGCCTAATGGTAGAAGGTGCCTCACACTACCCACATAGAGTGTTGTACAAGGGGGCGCCTCGGACGTGGCTGGCCGTCGTTGTAGTGGCACGCACATATGCAGTTAGGGTTCGCGCAGCAACATGTGGGATCATAGGAACTTCCTATGTTCACGACCTCCTCGTTTCCCCTCTCGTGCTGCATCTGTTGGCGAAGGTCATCATTTTCCTCATTGAGATTGTCAACCCGCACCTTCAACTGAAAGATTCGGTTCCACAATGTATCCATGTACATCACAATATGTCGTTCATGGGGAGGATCGATCCAGCGGGCAAAGGCGTATTTCGCCATCTACTAGAAAGGAGGGTTAACATGGAAGCTCTATTAGCAGTAATATAAAGCAAATACTTTGTTAATTGTACCCTAGATTGCGGGCATCGGAAGAAACGTTGTCCGCCATCAAAAGGGTCGTCCAAGACCTGCACAATAGCGTCCTCCCTGTGTCCGCATTCCGGCCATACCGGTTGAGCACGCTTGTTCGGCATCAACTGGTAGTTAGGGCCGAAGTCCTCCCTCCTTTCGATGGGAAGGTCTTGCTTCGACGACCCCGGTTGAACTGGTTCCTTGGCGTCTGCCATGATATGTTACTGTATGACAAAGAAGATTCTTCTACCTACGGTTTGGAGGATTGAGTGGTCCTACTTTCGGAGCATGGGGTGTGCATTTTATAGCCGCGGGGAGGCTAATAAAACGGATAATGTGTTAGTTTGCAGCTTTGCACGGTGACAAGACCATACGGGGCTGCTTTGCGCAGTGACAAGATCAAACAGGGCATCTTTGCGCAGTGACAAGACCAAAGGAGACAGCCTTGCACAGTGACAAGACCAGACGAGGCAGCTTTGTGTAGTGACAAGACCAAATGAGGAAGCTTTGCGCAGTGACAAGACCAAAGGAGACGGTCCTGCGCATTGACAAGATCTGACGGTGCAGCTTTGCGCAGTGATAAGACCAGACGGGACAGCTTTGCGCAGTGACAAGACCAAACGAGGTAGCTTTTTTCAGCGAGAAGGCAACACTATGCTAGCAACTTTCCATAATGACAAGGCAACACTATGTCTCACAGGCTACTCACATGAACTTAAGCACACTATGCTAACCCTTTGGCTTATAAATGGAGGTGGAAGAGATTTGGGAGAGAATACTACACAACCAAACCCAACGCTACACTGGAGCACTACAACAACATACGACAATCACAAAATATTATTCCGAGTCTAACAAATAGTTTTTCAGAAGTAGGAAAAAGTATAGCATATTTAGAATATCCCACAACCTCCTCTAGACCACAAATATACCTTGCTGTCAAGACATGTATATCACCAAAATGTAACCCAGCAAATCTTAAAGACATTCCAAGTCACATGAAATCATAAAACCCTAATTTCCGTAACCTAAAATCCAAATTCTCGCAACCTAAATCCTAAATTTTCGAGACAATACCAGAATACATATAAAATTGCCAAAATATTACACAATCAAGTCTACTGCGTGAGGACCCTTAAAAATAAAATTCATAATTTTTGGAGCTTATTTTCTACATTTATTGATTCATACGAACATGACAGTTATACGAAATAGCGATAGCAATTCTGAACGAATAAAATTATAGAAGATTTACATAAACAAGTACACGGTGTCGGAACTCCACAAAAAATTTCATAATTTTTTGGACTCATTTGCTATATTTTTAAAATTCCTCCAAATTTCAACCTAAAACTGACTAACCTATTCACTGATTAAGTAATTAACCTACACTAACTAACCTACTGTGTGTGTGTGGCGGATGGCCACCATGCGCCAGCGGGCTGAGGTGGCGCAGGTCGGGGTGAGGTGGCGGCGGTGGCGGGCACGCGTGTCGATTGCGGCAGCGTCACCGTGCGCCAACGCCAGATGCCGTCATATCCAGCGCTGGCTCACGGCCACCATGTGCCAGCGGTGATATTTTTGCAAATACGTGATCCCCATGGTTAGATCCGCAAATACAAGATCAAAACGCGCCGTATCTGCCAAAAATTCAAGTTGTTATAGTTGCATAAGAAGTACAATTGTACCTTCAATCAAAGATATTAGACTTGTCTAACAAATACAACTCTATTTTCAAATATAAGCATTTGTATTATAGTATCTATCTGAGCAATTGCATGGAGAATTATGCTAGTTTAGAGTCAATGCAAGGTATATACAGAGACCGATAGAAATTTCAAGCGTGTTTGTGAGAAATCTTAAGGCTAACTTGCTCGCCCTTCTTGTAGAAGCGTACGTTTTGATTTGACAGTCGGGAGAGGGGGAGCCATGCGCTTCAACATCATGTGCAGGGAAACTACTGCAATCAATACCAGTCAGTGAGCGATTGGGTTGTGTTGAGACTCAAGAGAAAGGTATGCAGCAGTCTGCATTTCTGATAATCCTCGCCTAGCAAGGACATATTATTTCAACCTTATGAGCATTGTGCCACACCATTTTCCTATTCTTTTTTTCGTATTGAAAAACAACTTGGTGAACTCGTCAGTGACCTTGAAGTGGATGCAAAATGTCTTAATCATGCATGCTGAGAGCTGATCTGCCGAGCACCCATGTCTTATCATGCATGTTGACTCATGGGTAAGATCATAGTTTGAAGCGGATGCCCATGTATTATTGTGATTGTAGTATTTCTGATTCATAAAAGCTTACGTATGAACTTCTTTCACTGAGTGGTTATAGGAACTGATCCACACAGCATACAAATTCGTACACGTTTGCTTGGGATGGAAAGGAACTGATCATGAAACAGAGACATCATACATATTGAGAAACGAGAGCGAAACAATTCCTAGTGAACATCTTTTTTAACAGAAGAAGACTTCCATTAAACTGATGGCTTGGTTAAATACTGGCCACTGAATCCACTGGAGAACTTTTGGTTACAAATAGGAGGTGAATGGATAAAGAAGCGTATACATATGGCACAACGTGCATGTACACTTCCTCGGTAGTAAGTAGTCCAATTAGCACGGCACCTATATTATTGTCCGCCTTCACGTTGAATAAATCCGGTTTTCACCGGCTTGTATTTGCCCGTGAATTTTTTCCAATATCCGGACCCATGGCCCATTCTAAAAAGGATAAGAGAAAAAACGGAGACGACTTGGCGTCCGATTCGTGCATCTACATCAGCAGAATCCTGCCGGCCTCCGAAATTGACTCGGGGATTAAAAGATGGATCGATTTCATCTTGATTCTTGGTTGTGCTCGTCGCTAGATGCGTCCGTCCGTCCATCCATCCCTTGTCTGTCTCTGACTCCTCCGAGTTCCAACTACAAACGCAACACTGACTCCATCGTCAGAGTCAGCCGGTACGCCCGTTTCTTTTTCTTCGCCAATTAATTGGGTTCTCACGTACGCCGCCCGGCCGGCCGGGCTCCAGGAGTCGTGGCCTTGTCAGATCACCAAACACGATTACCATGCATGCAGTGATGACAACTACTCCTACCACTCCCTACTCCTACCATGCATGCAGTGATGACAAGTTCACAGCCCCTATCCTCTGGAAGCTAGCTGGTTTTACCGGCGCCGTACGCGGCCGCGTGGTATCCACACCGGTGAAGGTGGAGCGCGACTGCCTTGATCAAGCTCGAGCAATCAAAAGGTCAAGATCTTTTCCCACTTTACCGGGGGAATTTATAATGGTGTCAAGGAGGTAGTATTAATGCCATGCTGTTCATGACAATTACGCTTTTGGGATCTATCCCACTCATGCTCGTCAACTCCATCAATCAAGTACCGTTCGCGCGTCTGCAAATCGATCTCACGGTCACGTCGTCGCCTCCCACTGGTTGAACGAGCGACACCGACATGTTCAGTCTCACGCGCAGATCGACCGATCGATCCAGTGAACCGAGCAAGAGGCACGCACACATTCCGTTCCGTTCCGTTGTTGATACGCTAGCTGCACGTACGTACGACCGCGCGTGCGCGCACTTAACCGATGGCTACTTGTATCTGCATCACTGTTCGGCTGCTCCGCGTGCGTGCGCTGCTCGATCGCGAGGCGCAAACAAGCGTTTGTGTTAAAAAAAAAGGAGATCCCAACTGTCCGCGCGCGCGCGACGCGACGCGACGCGATGGAGTTGGAGTCCAATCAATCTCACGAAGACGATCGAAGGCGAGCAAGCCATGCTTTCAAGATAAAAACACACAAAGTCCATGGGTGGATCCACAGTACTCTGAGAGTGGGGGGTTGGTTTTGCACATGACACTGGTTCAAAAAATTATTTTTCTTTAGATATAATATATATATATATATATATATATATATATATATATATATATATATAGTATGAACACCTCTAGGCTAAGATAAAAAGACATCCAAACCACAGCCTAACATAACCCAAGATATGTATAGAGAGTGAGAACCCTGGGTCAATTTCGTTTTAGATCCGCCACTGATAAAGTCTATAATATATAATTAATGGTTTTAACGAATATTCAGAAATAATTTTATCAACAATTATCATAATAAATATATATTTTCAACGGCATTTAAATGGCAAAAATAACATAAAAGCATGTATTATCTTCATGTCATGTAAACAGAATAAAATGCTCAAAAGATAGAACGTAACTTGACAACAACAAAAATCAGCGTAATGCTCAGATTTAATTTAATTGTTTATTGCTCTCAGATGTTGAGCTGCACAAGATAAGATCTTAGCCTACGCGCCACTAATGTCTATACTCTTCATAAATTAGATATGACAATCAAAAATCATATTTTGAGGTCTAAAGAGTACTTTACTAATATGGCATAATTAGATCTCATAAATAGCAAGTTTTCTTCCAACCACCTTAGAATTGATTTTACTTAACCATGAAGGCACCACATAGTCAATACTTTAGCATTCAAGTCAGCAAAGAAGTAAATGACTAACAGAGCTAAAAGATTACAGATTACAGCATGTAAGCCTATCTGCTGACAGAAAACCAACAAGGTCACAGAACAGATAATCAAACCAATTCAGTAGACACAATGCAACCAAACCTACTGAAAGTAACAGAGCCGAAAGCTAGAGATAAATGGACAACAGTAAGCAACACAATTAGAGCTCAAATCTGAATTAGCTATCAATCCAATTTCAATATATGATAATTATCCTCATTGAGCATTTAAATCGAGCCCACGGTATCAGTAAGCAATATCTCCCAATATAGTATCAATCTAATTAATCACAATTTCAGATTTTGACTAGTACAACACATATGCCAAGTGATGCGCAAAATGGAAAACCAAAAAACTCACGAAGCGGATGGCACTAAAGACACCGAGTAGAACCGAGCAAGGCACGTGAATCGCACTGTTTCAGAAAACCAATTGCCCCGTTGTGCCGCGAATACTAGACGAGGTTGACGGAGATACAGTGCCAACTTCATAAACCAGGACACACCTGTCGACGATCAAGACGTCGATCTTACGAAAAGAAAAGGAGAAAGTGACGTGGGAAATCTAAGGAAATAATGAGACTGCTCTTTTATTAATATGAACTGGGTTTTACAGGGTATGCTATGAGAACACTGCTTGTTCCCTTACAATCTCAGACCTACTACACGAATCTACTGCTTGTGATTTAGTCTGATGGCTCTATCTTGTCTTCCTCTCCCTCGATCCGTCCAAGTTCTATCTTTAAATAGCCCTCGAAGAGGTGGCAGTTACTTCCGGAGAAGACGTCTGATGTGAAGCGTTGCGTCTGGTCGGAGTCAAGTGACGGTTGATAAAGGATCAGTTGTTCGACGGTTATATGTCTATGAGACATATAACCTGATGAACCCGAAGGTCCGAATTGTTGGCCCGATCTTTCGATGAGAACGATAAGTTCGGTAGGCGTTGCTCAACTCTCACGATCCTGGCTACGAACACGCAAGACTCGAAACCACGCAATCACTGAACTGATTGACAAGTCGCTATCAACCGTGCACGAATACCCGGATGACCTGACCACGAAGGTCGATTCCTGCATACACCGAAGAAGCACGTAAAAACAAGATAAATAAGCAATATGAAATTGCGAATATGAATGAAATATTTGATGAATTGGGATTCTGAAGCGGTATTATGGTTGGTCTAGTCGACACAAGCCAATACACGAAGTTGCATAGAAGCTAACATTTAACTAAACAAAATCCAAGAAAACTAGAGGGGGTGTGGCCTTCTTATATAGGAAAAGAAGAGCCACAAATCTAAAATAAATAGTAGGGTGGAACTAAAACTCGTGGTTACTGTTCATGTGAACAGTAACCACGCCCTCAGGTGGGCCGCCGGCAGATGGGCCAAGTTCAGTATGATTACAAAGCCCAGATTGGCCCAAACAAGTGATATGACGTCTTCTTTTGATGATTACGATCAGTTCGGAAGGAATTTGGAGGTGAGGCCAGATCCGTTGGAAAGAGGACGAAATAAGCTTTCAATCAAGTACTTGTGGACCTCCAACGGACTCCGTATGTGCAAGTTATGTCTGTTTTAAGTTGGTATTGTCAGGCTGATTCTGGAGGCCGAACTGGATTCCAAAACAAGTCCAACTCGAACTGCTTGCTTGTCTTGGACCAAAAGTGATATGGTGCTGCATATATATATATATATTTCATCATTAGGTAGCATCATATAATTCATATAATATAAAGACACTCCTAAAAACAAACTCACCTGATAATTTAAGTGAAGCGTACGAGCTCTTATATTTGGAATAGTAAGCATAGCAAATATGGTTGTATCCATAGGGGTCATGTCTTCATCATCCTCCCTTTCTTGAAAACAAAGCCGTCATCGGCTTTTGATAAGCTGAAAATAGGGTAACAAAGAAGCCAAAGTGTATGCATGGTATATGTATATGTCATCTGTTTTAACGGTTCTTCGTTGTTGCACAATTAATGTTAGAAGACAACAACGATCATAAAAGATCATTGTATTATTAACCCAAGAGTAATCATATATGTGAATGATCAAAACAAAAGTTCTCACACAACAATTATTGCAACTAGTTTTGCAAATGTAAGCGAAGCGTTTATACAATTCAAATCTCTGAAGTTGTAAACTTGCAACGGTAGCACATATGGGCAAATCTACAACTTTTGGAATCAAACAAAATTCATCCATATAATCAGATTTCAATCGCGCAATAGCAAATTCATCTAGCAATGGTGAAAAGATTTGTAAGTTCTTCCATAATTCAACATATTCATTCAGATTGTCCATACTAGATGTTGCAATAAAAGGTGAACACATAGGCATGAGATGAGCACTAAATTTTATTTTACTCTCATATTGAACAAGATTCAGCACACAAGAATTGTTGTCCAAAACAGTAAGCTTCAATTCATCCATGTGATCACAAGTTATGCATATGCGATATACCAAAAATTGATTGTCTACACCATAATCTCCAATTAACTTAAAACAGTAGGTGTAGGTGCTAGAAGGAGAATTTAGATATGAAATTTTAGAAACTTTCTCCATAGCACATTCTAGACTAATGGGATCATTAAGCATGATATAACACAAAGCTTCAGCAGGGGATATTCTATCCAATACTTCCTTATGTGTAATTAATTCAACATGTGCAAAATTATGAGAATTCAGATTAACACATGGTTCGTTCAAGTCAACACAAGGAATATCAAAATATTGCACCACCACAGCAGATATATACTCACAAGGTTGCTCTATGTCTTGCCGTGGCACTAAATCAGTACCTTTGTCATTATCGTCCTCATTAGATACTGTAGGTACATCAAGCTTCTCCTCTATAAGATGCGCTAGATCATCGTTCATTTCTTCAAGCGTCTCGACGGTATCTGGAGATGGAGTAGGAGCCAAAACAATGTCAGCATTTTTAGTTACCTTAGATTGCACCTCGTTTGTGACTGTGGGTGGTAGAGGTACAAAACGACGTTGTAATTTCTTCGTCATCTGCTCCAATGTGTACATGAAGTGGCACTCCAGATTCGACCACCAATGTTGAACATCACCGATCAGTGCTGTCCTTGCCATGGTTATCTTCTCATAAGGATCAAGGTCTTGTCTTTCAAAATAGCACTCCAACATATTAAACCATATAAAGTAGTCTAACGACGTACTCTCAGCGGTGAGTGGCAATATGTATGCAGGTAGTTGTTTCCTTTTGAGTTCAAATCTGCCCGTGATGACATCGTAATCTACCAACTTGAACAAATCTGTCATTGTTAGTAGAAAATAAGGAAATAAATCACAAGCATATGTTCCTATCAACTACGAAGTGGGGTTTATCAAGTCACACACACTCAAACTTATACCAAGTTCTTACAAGTTCTTACCAATGCAGCAAGGAAATGGTACAATCGGTGGCTGGTTCGTGATACTCTCACTTACGATTAGCCCAACGATTGCGAGGAACGACACCTGCTGAGTTAGTAGGAAGTGGAGCTTGGAAGGCTTCAATATGGTAGCAATGATCAGTAATAATCAAATCAGTTAATGCAAGTTGAAAGATTGTTCAAAGTACTAGCCAATGTTGCTGATCCTAGTCTAATCAAAGTAAGCTAATCAAAGTCCGATGTAGAGAAGTGTATGCACGCACACGCAACGATCAATGTGACTTGATGTAAGCAAGGAAAAATCTCACAACAAGTGCTAGGAGAGACACTAGCCAACTACTCAAACCTCTTTCTATGGGCACAAGATTGTTTGCGCGATGTAGAGCACAAAACAGAATAACGTGCAACGTAAACAACCCTCTAGATTGAGCAGAAACAATAGCTAGTCTCAAATAATGAAAAAAAAAAGTTTTATATGGCTTATATATGCTCTTCTGAAAGGTTTCGATGAGATCTACAACTTTCCAGTTGAGGCGAACTCCAAATTCCGAAAGGAAGATCGAAGGAAACGGTAAAAACCAAAACTGAAAACTTGCGACGCGAATTTGGGGCCGAAGATGGCCAATTTTGGGGCACCTGGAGGGCGTCTAGTGTCTTACATTGAAAAGATGTGCCTCGTCATTAGCTTCGAAACGAGCACAAGAACGTAAAAAACGGACACCGTATGCAAACGTTATGCCCGTTTTTCTGAAGGTGCCAAGGATACGGAATCGTACTCGGACTCGAAACCGTCTTGGGTTTAAATTTAAAACTGCCATATCTTTCAAATCCGTAGGCCAAACTTGCTGAAATTTTTTTGAGAAAGCTTTTGGCTATATGAAGAAGGTCTCCACTAATTTTTACACACTTTTCTTTTCTTTTTTTTTTTTTTACCGCGGCTTTTGTTTTATGCGACTACCTCTTTCTTCTTCTAATATTTGGTCGGCTTTAAGGTTTGCCGTTAGTCACAAATAACATCAATTCTGCTAAAAGATCACAGCAACCCTCTTTTTTCAAATGAACAACAATACAGCTTTTCTATTTTTTTGGTGCGGATTAGAGGAGTTCTAACCCACAAATTTTCTGTTTTAGATGCAAAAACTAATAACCCTAAAAGAACGATCAAGCAACGCGAAGGAAAACACGAGAAGTAATCTAGACAATGACCAACTAGACAATAACTAGAATTAAATATCAGCAACTAGACACGACGATGCAACCAATAATTCAACAAGCAAAATACCGAAAAGAAAAATTGTAAAGGCTCAAAGGGCTCGGTATGGATGATAGATGCAATAATTTTTTGGGCAATTTTCTGGACTCTAGGTATGAAAAACAAATCTACTACTAGAAAACTGGAAACTCTCACCGATCAACTGAAGCTCTGATACCACCTGATGAACCCGAAGGTCCGAATTGTTGGCCCGATCTTTCGATAAGAACGATAAGTTCAGTAGGCGTCGCTCAACTCTCACGATCCTGGCTACGAACACGCAAGGCTCGAAACCACGCAATCGCTGAACTGATTGACAAGTCGTTATCAACCGTGCACGAATACTCGGATGACCTGACCACGAAGGTCGATTCTTGCATACACCGAAGAAGCACGCAAGAACAAGATAAATAAGCAATCTGAAATTGCGAATATGAATGAAATATTTGATGAATTGGGATTCCGAAGCGTATTATGGTTGGTCTAGTCGACACAAGCCAATACACGAAGTTGCATAGAAGCTAACTTTTAACTAAACAAAATCCAAGAAAACTAGTGGGGGTGTGGCCTTCTTATATAGGGAAGGAAGAGCCACAAATCTAAAAGAAATAGTGGGGTGGGACTAAAACCTATGGTACTGTTCATGTGAACAGTAACCACACCCTCAGGTGGGCCGCCGGCAGATGGGCCAAGTTCAGTATGATTACAAAGTCCAGATTGGCCCAAACATGTGATATGACGTTTTCTTTTGATGATTGCGATCAGTTAGGAAGGAATTTGTAGGTGAGGCTAGATCTGTTGGAAAGAGGACGAAATAATCTTTCAATCAAGTACTTGTGGACCTCTAACGGACTCCGTATGTGAAAGTTATGCCTGTTTTAAGTTGGTGTTGTCAGGCTGATTCTAGAGGCCGAACTGGATTCCAAAATAGGTCCAGCTCGAACTGCTTGCTTGTCTTGGACCAAAAGTGATATGGTGCTGCACATATATATATTTCATCATTAGGTAGCATCATATAATTCATATAATATAAAGACACTTCTAAAAACAAACTCACCTGATAATTTAAGTGAAGCGTACGAGCTCTTATATTTAGAATAGTAAGCATAGCAAATATGGTTGTATCCATAGGGGTCATGTCCTCATCATAACCGCATGGAGGTTGTTTGTCAGTGTGTCTAGATAAGAAACGTCGTATGGTATGGAATATGCACGTGCTTCATTCGTCATACGGTAAAGAATATACTTGGAATCGGTTTCAAGTATCAGTTCATACCTTTTACGAGCAGTTCTCTTGGTCGGGAGCTAGGCTTAGGCCTTCGTCCGACCAGGGTACCCATTATGTAACATCTGAAATCTCTACGACCAGTGAGGTCGTGTACCTCAGGGGTTACGACCACGAAGACGTATGGTCTTCTATATATTAAAAATAATATATAGAGGTTTTAATCCTCGTCAACACCAATGTGCGAAGACGAGGTACATGGGATACCGCACAAGAACCACAGTGCACCAGCCGAATGCACTCAAGGTGCATCAACCACCAAAACCGAAGGTTCCTTCCACCTCAAGATCAAGCCAAAGCTGACCAACATGGGCTCTAATCGCGCAAGTACTAGATTCCCCATCGAACACCCACGGAGGAAAGGGCGCACGAAAGAAACCGGCGGGATGCACACAGAAGAAGATCAGGAGCTCACCACCGACGGTGTAGGGTCAACCATGGCGGCGTAAGAGCTCCAAATTCCCCCCAAAACCGAAGCTAAAATTGGAGAAGAAGAAGAAGCATTCAAAAGGGATACTTACAGTATTTCGGGTGTAGAAAGGAGGAGCCGTCGACCACTTCAAGAAGAGGAGAGGAAGAGTGTGCTACACGGTTGCAGCCGACGGCCGGCGCCGAAGTGCACAGGCCGCCAGCGCCTCCTGCACCGCCGCCGCTCGAGAGCACCACGCCGCACGCGTGCATGAGAATAGGGCTAGAGTTTAGTTTCCAGCCTTATCCTCTCCCACCGACAGGTGGGCCCGCCACCCTTTTATTTTCCTTTCTATTTTATTCCTTTCTGTAATTAAGAAATTACTAAAATGACCATCAAGTAACAACAAACCGATGGCTACTTGTATCTGCATCACTGTTCGGCTGCTCTGCGTGCGTGCGCTGCTCGATCGCGAGGCGCAAACAAACGTTGGTGTTAAAAAAAGGGGGATTCCAACTGTCCGCGCGGCGCGCGCGCGAGACTCGACGCGATGGAGTTGGAGTCCAATCAATCTCACGAAGACGATCGAAAGCGAGCAAGCCAAGCTTTCAAGATTAAAACACACACATAAAGTCAAGGGCACATGACTCGAAGCTAAGGTGTCTCGTCTCACGACTGTCACGTACCGGTACTGTACGTGTGCAGTTGTGCGTCAATTCGCGATCCATCCAAGTATGTGCACCTTAACTTAATTGAGCTGCTAATTAAGTAGCACATCGCAACACGAAGGCACAGCTTAATTTTTTGACTTAATTGATACAGGGGGGAATGCAATTCAAACGAAAGCATATAGAGATTTAGGGAGACGACGAGGGAGATCGACTTGATCGATCACCACAGTGGAGCCGATCAAACAGAGTGAAGCAGAGGTATGGGTTTAATAATTACACGTGATAGTTGATCGAGCGTAGTTAATTAAGCCCTCGGCATTATTGCTTCCTTCGGTTTGATGATTTCGCTGGGATTATGCGGATCCTCTTTGCAACACGGACGAAATCCCTGACACGGCAAATCAAACGGCGTCTCAACACAAAAATGCACTAAGAAATCAAGATCGGAAATTAACTGGTGGGTGATTGATTATTATTACTTCCAGTTGAGGTCACCGGCGAGGAGGAGGTCGTCCTCCATGTCCTCGTAGGCCACGATGTGCCCCGGGACGGCATTGGAGAGGTCCAGGCCGTGGTCCGCGTCGACGCTCCTGCTGCCCTCGTCGGCGCCGGCGCCGGCGTCCGCGTCGACGAACATGCGGTGGAGGGCGCCCGCGAGGCTGCGGTATCCGGAGTGCCTGGTGAGGTGGACGCGGTGGCAGATGCAGCGCCCGTCCAGGACAACGGTCACCGGCGGTACCACGCCCGCGGCCACGTCGTCCTCCTGCTGCTGCACCGACAGCCTCAGCAGCTTCCGCTGCTGCTGCCTCTCATGGTCGGACGGCCCCAGCGCCGGGGGCCGCCGCTTCGGGTGCTGCTCGAAGCTGGCGCTCGCACCGGCGCTGCCGCTCATCAGGGAAAGGATGAAACGATGAAGTGATCTCGAACTCGCCGGAGTCTGTGGCGAGCGGTTGTGTGTGTGAGAGAGGAGGCCGGGGGTTTGGAAAGGGAAGTGAGTACTTTTTCTTGATGGTTCGTTGTGATTTTTGCCGGTGAAGTGTGGGAGGATTTATAGGAGGCGATGGAGTGTGGAGCTAGGGTTGCAGGCTTGCAGACGGTATTTAATAACACTGAGTTCATCAACATGGCACATATAAAATGCTTCACGACTTTTGCAACTAGTATAATCGTGTATTTGTAAATAACACCACGCCTAAAACAATGCATCTTCCGTAGCATTTCACGCTATATTTCCCCCAAATATATTCTGCGTTATCGAACCGAATATCGTTAATGCTCCATTCGGAGACATCGTCAAAGAAACAACCGAAGAAGTTTTTTTGGACAAAGTGAGCTGGACGACACCTGATCGAAAACCTCGTAACAACTGAAATCGGCAATTGCCAGCAGTAGGGTTGCTTGCAAGCGAGAAAAAGAGAGCGACGGTACACACACTGACACACACATATACGTGTTAACTTGCAGAGTAACCCGAGACACACAAGAATAGATTAAGTCCAGATTAGCTCCTGCTTCTTGCTGTTGCTAGGCATAGATGGCCGTGTCTCTTTTTGGGGATTGGAGAGCGTGTGCATGCAAGTTGAATAGTACACCCTGGTAGTGGCAGAAAACGTAGCGCGAGAAGCGGGAGTTTGCTCTTGGTAACCCGTGGGGTGGGGTGGGGAGGGGCGAGGGATCAAGGCCAAGGGCACACCACCGCGCAGCGCGCAGCGGTTGCCGAATGGCTCGGCGTTTTGACTCTCCGCTGGTCGTTTCTGCAGCCCGGCCATCTCGCCATAATTCTGCACGTACTCCCACTGCCCGATCTCTCGTCTTCAGGCCGTTGGCATGCAGATGCAGGCAAGTGACACTGTCACTGAACCGAGCCGAGTAAAAACGAAAACGTACACCAGCTGGCTCTCGATACACAGACCGACCGTCCCGTAATTTTGTTGCTTGTTTTGTTGAAACACCCAATTATTGGCCCTGGCATGCGTGTTCCTCTGTATTGCACTTTTGGGGGACGACGACGCATGGCAGGAGCTCGAATTTATGTTTCTGCGTGTAGATGTAGCACGGGGAGCCGAGTACTTACGTGCTAGCACAGTGCAGGCTATAAATATCCATGGATTCGATCGGCGAGCGTGGATGCCGGCCGGCCTGGCGTGAAGTGCAGCGTCGCAGATCTACAGGTACGTACAGTGGTACAGACAGTTGTTGTCTATACCAATTCTTTATGTCAATTGTAGACAGCACTGAAGACAGCTCATACAATAGTTATGGTGATACAGTCGGCTATAAGATTATAGACAACACATAATCTTTTAATGTTTTTCTTGTTTCTGGTGCTACAGTCGACTACAGTATTATAGACAGCATCTTTCTCTCTCTTCATTTTCTTTTATCCACGTCAGCAAAAATCATACGTGACAGAATCTATAAACAGCTGACATAAATCTATTATACATGCTCTACAGTGCACATATATGCAGACCATATATACATATGGGTGTAAGTAAATGTATGTAATATTGTTCGTACGTGTCTGTCAGGCCGGATCGATTCATGTGCATCGATATATGGTACGGACGTGACAGCGCGTCTGCTTGCCTGCGTGCACTTATGCACAGACATCTCTGTTGTGCAGAATGTATCGAGACGACGGCGCCGTGTCTTTAGGGATAGATGGCCGTTGGACGTACGTGTGGCCGGCCGTGGTGCAGGGTTCCATGTCTACCTATGCACGGGCTATATGTGATGATCGACACTGCCGCGTCTATCTCTGTTTAGATCTCTCAGTGCGTACATGAACTCGAAGGTGTAGTGGTTCCATGTACAGTTCCTCTTTGTGCACTGTACGCGATCGATGATCTGCGTATGTATTTCTCTGCACGTACTAGTCGCTTCGTTGTGATTACTTACATATAGTCATACGTACGTCAACTGTAGCTGTATATACTCCGGACTACGTACGTACGTACGTGACAAGAATTTCTACTCCCCGTTTGTATATCAGAACTTTATATATGTGCGATCGAGTGCGTCTGTACAGCAATAAAGCAACAGAATTATATATCGGTGTACACGTGGTGCAGTGTACCTGCTTATAATTAATATTGGAAATAATTGGTTTCATAGCATCAAAAGGTACTTGTTTTAGGAAAATACCATCAAAAGATTTCTGTTCAGTTTTTTACCACTGAAGTTTGCTCTGTTTGGTTTTTTTACCATTCCGTCCATTCGGGTGTTAGTAGCGCGGGTGAAATGACGAAAATGCCCTCACCCTCCGTGCATTGCATCCCCTTTGAGGGTGAGGGCATTTTCGTCATTTTACCTGCGCTACTAACACCAGAATGGACGGAACGGTAAAAAACAAAACGGAGCAAACTTTCAGTGGTAAAAAACTGAAAAGAAATCTTTTGATGGTATTTTCCTAAAACGTGTACCTTTTAATGCTATGGAACCAACTTTCCTTAATATTGAGTCGTTCTTTTATTCGGTAAAAAAAACAACCATAAAGTTGGAGTTTGATTTGTTCCAATTTTCTATTATTTATCTTATTAAAACAAAGTAAAAAAAAAAAACAACCACGTTCACTCTCAACAAGGCATAGAAATTCTTACGCTAATAACAGGAAAAAGAGAAAGATCTACACCGTCAATCGTGATATGTTCTGATTATAACGCGCAATTCAAATATACATATATGATAAGTTTGTGAAGAATACTTCTCTATTGAATACAACTCTAATACAACTTCTGCTCTCGAAGGGTCTGGTAGATTGTAGCGTTCCGCTCGCCGTGCGTAGATGAAATTGTGTTTGAGAGCCATTAGCAATCCGACTGCATGATGGTTTGGTACAGGAGACAAGTCGATGTGGAGGTTTGAGTGCGATCGAGCAGCAGAACAAGACATCAAAGATTTTACACCGTAAGCTTGCGGGCCACCGGGCTAGAGACGCTATCAAGTTGGTGATGTTGAGGAGCGTCGACCGGCCGACCGGGAGCTGCGCTGCATGGTGGCCATCATCTTGAGATACGCCGAATAGGGGCAGCAACCCCCGGTCTGGACTCTGGACGGAATATGCATGCAGCAGGCAATCAAACTCCGCTTCTCCTTCGTCAAGTGCTTCTTGGATTATTATGATTTGTTCAGATACGTAGATCCTCCATCCAGGTACGCAACTTCCTTCCATCTCTATTTAATTTGATGGTTTACCTCTAAGATTGTCCATGTGCGCACTAACAAGGGGCTACTGACTATCAATGTGTCATTAAAAGATGAGCTGATGCTAATGTTGTCAGATCAATCACTATATATTTGTCTCAATGGCAACATATTGAATTGGCGAATTTGTTCTAAGTAGGGTCTAGAAACTCAAGTTATCTGGGAAGAACTTCAATTTTTCCTATTAAAACGTATGTGTTTATATTTGAAAATACAATTGTGAACGATCAATTAGAGGGTTTTTTTTACTTCCAAGATTTTCTCTATCCAACCCACATTAAAGAAGAAGAAACATCCTACCTCACGAGGATTGACGAGTGGGAATTACATACAAGCTGCTCAGGATCAATGCCAGGCTTATATGGTGTGAACCAAGCTATTTTTTCAAGGATTATGCAACGTAGTAGACTCAAATATATATTAATTATCATTCAATTGTGTTTCGTGAAGATTTGTTTTGTCTTCAATTATAATTCAAATATTCACCTTAAAAGGGCATTATCGGAAATATAAGATAGTTTAAACGGCCAAAGTTATATCCTTATAGATGCAACTGGACCCTTAAAAAAATTTGTAACAAATCTAGATGCGCAATGCGTGTGCAGGTCACCATGCTAGATAAATTTGCTGAAATGGAGCAAATTTTCTACCAAAACATCAATTTAAGTTTCCCCGTGACGTACTCTTTATGAACCTCAAGATGTACTTTTGCTACAAAGGTTTTTATATATATATAATTATGAATGTCGGTCTAATGGTAGTGGCATACGAGCATCTCAAGGATAATTGAATGGCCAATAAAATCGACTCCCAATTAGGAAAAGAAATTACACAACTTGATATAGAGAAATATTAATATTTTCTAAAATAATATATTTTTAAATAGAATTACATAAATAAATATTTGTTTAATAAAATTACAAAAATGAGATTTTGTCGTCGTTTCAAATGGCGATATAGCCCTGTCGCCAGTTGGATTGGCGACAGGAGCCTTATCGCCCACCAAACTGGAATAAATACCACCGTCATCATTTGGAATGACGATAGAAGCTCCCTATAAAAGGCCAAAAAATTCGGCCGAAATTCACCTTTAATCTGGAAAAAAACAAAGGGGGGAGGAGGTGGGATGGAGAAGAGGAGAGGAGCTAGCGAAGCGTTGTCCATCCATAGCGAAGGAGGGGAGAGAGGGAGGAGCATATCCGATTGTCCATCTTGAAGGTAATTTTTTTTGTAACTTTATATTTAATTTTGAAACCCTGGTAGGTAGGTTAGCAAATAAAACAAGTAGATCCGTAATTGAATGGATCAAATAGTTTTAGATGTATGGTTATGTAGTGCAGTTTGTTGTAGTGCATCTTTTTAGGTGTGTATAGTTTAGTTTTAGATATGTGGTTAATCATATAGATCTTTTTTATGGTGTAGTAATTGAATGGATTAGATAGTTTTTGATGTATGATTATGTAATGTAGTTTATTGTAGTATATCTTTTTAGGTGTCTATAGTTTAGTTTTAGATACGTGGTTAATCGTACAAATATTTTTTATGGTGCGGTACGTAGATATGTCGGACGTGGTCAATTTCAAAATTTACTACGAACAAGAGATTATTCTTTAGGATCCCGAGGGGATTGATTTGCGTTATTTCTAATCGGTGACAGTTAGCCTAACAAGATCATAGCAACGTATATGAGGCGCTGTGATGTGATGGTTGTATTACACCTTCGAGTTGGACCATGCTCTACACTCCACCACCACAGCCAACACTCAACTCCAACTACTTTCGCACAATAGAGAGAAATGGGGGAGCAAAGAGCTAAAGGAGATCAGTACATTGGGCTTCGAGATGTCAGGCTATGTGGAGATGATGCGGAAGCAAAAGTGGCTTGTCGGGAAGGCAAGAACCTACCTAGATCTTTCGATCAAGGATGCGTCTGTACCACCGGAGTTTCCACACCTGCAGTGCGACTGTGGTAATCCGACACATATCATTTAGTCCACACAATTGGCGACCGTCGCCCGAGCGTACTACACGTGCTCGGATATCCGTGTAAGAGATTCTCACACACACATCAATTTTTCAGAGTACGTTGCATTTCATATATTGCTAACTTTATCCGTATATAATGTCAGTTGGAGGAGTATTGATTTTTCTTCCAATTGATCGATAGTCCGGACAAGTATGATAGTATATTCATCTAGCATAAGTACACGCTGAACTACGTGGTACCACCCGAGATCTTCACCTGTTGGAAACCTTACGTCCCGAGAGCGGGGAATACAAGAAAAATACACCGATGGAGCCCAATAAACTAGGGTGGTGTTGGAAGACCCCCGAACAACATGCTGAGGACGATCGGGCCGAGCGTGTGGCGGACAAGGGGAAGGCACCCATGGTCTCATCGAGGACTGGTTGAGCTCCCGATGCTTCTACTAAGTGGGTAGTTATTCCCGATGAGATCCTGGAAGCCCAGCACAGGTCTGTAGCAGACAAGGGAAAGGCACCGATGACCCTTAAGACTATCTTCTTTTCGATCCACCAGTTTTTCGGATTTCAAAAGGCGCACATGTATCCAACATGTAGATCAGTTTGATGATTCATGCATATTGTCGTTTCGACCGTAAGAGTAGCGGGACAAACAAATGCACGTAACTAAACCTCTGCGCCATGTAATTCGCACCTAGATTAAGAAGTTTTATTGTCGCAGTTCAAATCTTATCTTTTAAATTTAATTTCCTAGTTGTTCTCTGTGTAATATTTCGTTCTTTTTTTAAAAAATAATCGGTTGTGCGAATACTACACTCGATAATAACAACTCGGGTGCAACTAACAAATAAGGGGTTTATCCACACAGTGAATAAACTCCAGCTAAGCACTACAACATATTAATTACCAAATAACTTAGTAAAATTCGTATTAAATTTAAAGCAGTGTTCTCTCGAAATATAAATTTATTTCAATTATTTCTACCAAAAAAAATATTTCCAGCTTCTGTCGCCATTTGCTTTGACAACAGGAACGTGTCGCCTTTTCAAATGGTGATTTGCTCTATGTCGGCATTCCAAATGGTTACAAAGATATTTCTTACTGTTTGGTTATCCCTGTCACCAATCCAACCGGCGATAGGGGCATGTTGTCTTGAAGAATGATCTTCGTAGCCTTCATTTCCTCCTGACTATGGGTCGAAGTTTCCTGAAGTCATTTTATTTCGACTTCTTGCTCTAAAAACATAGCATGACCAGTTAGAAAACACTTCTCAAAGATCAGTAAATAAAACTAGTCGTTGGTAAAGATTTCTTATCTGTCAAGCGAGAGTCAAGCTTTTTATATCATGATCATGAGAGATAATATCTTTCTAATGCTTCTTTTTCGATCGATAACCTTTGCAACATGACTTTTTCATGGTTGAATAAATTAGTTATGATCTTTCTATCACTTTTGAACCAACAAGAGAAAAAGTGATACAAGTCCTAAACAAGTACTCGAAAGCTATCATTTTTCTTATATTTCTTCTCATACATTTTGATCCTCCTTACATTGGTCGAAAAATAGGAATATCACCTAGTCGAAGTCCCCTCTGTCTACACATCGTCTTTTGCCTACTAGAAGGAACTTTCTAGTTTCGATCAAACCCTTATTCTTGCTACCAAGATAAGGAATTATTTCATAAAGTCCAAAAGATACATATTACATGTTACAAAAGTTAAAAAAATCCTAGTTACATTTCTTCTACTGCCTTTCTTCTAACTGGTTGGTCTTTTCGACCAGTTCCTCAGATTTGTCCTTCAAAGTGGTCGAAGTTGATCTCCATCAAAAGAAAGTGGAAGATATGCAAATTGACAATGAAGTACTCACCTGGTCATCGGGATCTTTTTTACCTAATTCTTGAAGACTTCAATCTATGGAACAAATTGACATTTCGACCACCTTGAAGTCATGTTCCATGAATTTTCTTTTTCCATGATCTTACGCATAGTGGAAGAATACCAAGACGGTCTGAATTCACACTCATAAAAAGCTTTGAAGGTCGAAATATCACCTTTCCCTTTTAAAGACCAGAGTTCATCATCTACCAGTTTCCACTTCAACAAAAGTTTGGAAGTTGTTCTAAAAGCATCAAAGATGGTTGAATTATTTATATCCATCCTTGATTCTTTTCATTCAAACTTAGGTCCAACTATTTCTTCTAAAGAAATTTACTTGGACTTGAGGAGTTTAGGGATAAGAACTTTAAGAAAAAAACAAAAGTTGGGAAATATAGAAAGATTACGAGTGAGTTTTTCTTAGTTCTGCATTTTTTATGGTTATTTATAACCATCAACTTGCGATAGAATTCAATGGATAAGAATGGAAGTCCAACGGTTAAAATTCTATTGGAAATTGCTCCGAATAAATAGTTGGAAATCAAAGCATCACCATCTCTTCAAAAACTGTTCTCCATAAATGAGATTTTGCAAGAGACGGTTGGCGTTCTTTTTCTGTCTATTTAGGAAAAGGAGTTTTATTTTTACAATTCAAGTAAAATTACCTTTTAAACCAAGTCAAATTCTGGTCAAATAAAATATCAGTCGGAAAGACCTTGCTTTTGATTACTATCGTATGACCTCTTTTTTTCTAAGTAAGTTACTTTTACTTGAAGTTGGGGGAGGGGGGTAGATGACGATGATCTAATAATACTCAATTAATTAAGTTACTCATCTATAGTATTTATAGATAATAACGTTGCTTATACAACCTTCAAAGGCACCCCTCAATATTAATGATGAGTGAGATCATACACACTCAATGATCGTAAGCTATTTTACGACCACCCTATATGGTCGTAAGTTCTTCTACGATCACCTATTGATTGTAAGTCTACTACAATTACCCTATATGGTCGTAAGTTTTTCTACGACCACTTATTAATCGTAAGTTCTACTACGATTACCTTATGGTTGTAAATCTTACTACGATCATGTCATCTACGACCATCCTATGGTTGATAAAGTCTACGGACATGTGAGCCCAATCGACTAGGGACATTTATGCGTTGTATTTAATGCACGCAGTAGTTAATATGTGCCGTTATTCCTGAGATAAATGTACGTATTAAACCTCAGTCTCTGACATAACCTCAGTCTCTAACAAGGTGAAGTGGAGGGATACGTCTCTGACAATAGTTATCCTTAAACGTGCACATTGCATCAAACGATAAGGCGTCTCTTGACGAAGACAACTGTCACTCTTTAATGCGCTATATAAGGAGTAAAGTCAGTGGGTAGAGGATGAACAGACAGAGGATTAGACGATCAAGCAACGAAACAGATAAAAGTCATTAGTCTTAGTCTTCGGTTATTTCTCTTCGTAAACACAATCAATACAGCAAATACATGAGTATTGTTATTATTCTCTCATGACCTCTTATGAGAATGTCTGAACCTGTATAAAATTCTAGTGTCTTTTTCGGTGTGATTTCGCTTAAAAAAACCGTCAGAGATCGATATTAAATCATCGACAATATTAATAATCAAAGTTTAAAAACTATGACTGCCTACTTAATTTAATATAAGTAGTTAAGTAGTCAACTAGACTAAATTTTTTATCATAGTACCTTACTAAATTAAGCTGACGAGCGGCGGGAATTGAACCCGTATCTTCTCCTTGGCAAGGAGATGTTTTACCATTGAACTACGCTCGCTGCGGGATATATTTTATAGGGTATATCCACTGGTCGACTGCCTATGTCCGGGTCGACCGTTTCATTTTCTATTATATTAGAGTTTTCTTTTTTTTAATTGTCTGTCAATCAATATTCTAATGGCAATGGAATTTCATAATAATGAAAGAGAAGAGGTAGCAATTCGGAACGCAAATTGCATTTTAATGCGTCTCACAATTCCAATTTTTTTGAAGAAATGGCCTTTTATTTATTTTGTATCTCAAAACAACGTTGGATTTATGACCGGAGGGAGTAGTGGGTACGTCCCTGCTGCCATTCCCGATTCTTCTGCATGTAGCAGCGCGATGGGTGCTGTGCCGGTCGCGAGGAAGTAAAAAAGGCAAGTTGCAACCTCCCGGCCGACGAGGCGGAGGCCGCACGCTGACCGGTGCGTCGGTGTCTCGCTGTCCGTCGCGCCAGGATTTAATTGGGCTTGCAGTTGCAGGGAGAGGGGTTGCGTTGCGTGCTTCGCTCGCCAGTCTCTGCCTCGGCTTCGAGACAAGGTCGAGAGCAGATACGATCGATTCAGCGGCTGTGCGTGCGTGCAGTGCTTATATATATATTTTCTCTGAAATTCATGCATGTACGGGATGATGGGTGGCTTGCGTCAGTTCCACTGCTCGTTGCTCATAAATTATGTCCACTTTGTGAGTTTCTTTTCTTCTTCCTTTTTTCTTTTCAAATAGTTCTAGACTAGATGACAAGTACAAAGACAAAGACAGTACGTGCTCGGTGCTGTTAACAAAGAAACGGAAAGGAGAAGGGTAACATATTAAATTTAAATTCCAAAAATATTTTAGTATTTCACCTTTTCCCTCTTCAATCCCCACAGAACTAGTACAGATTTACAACAAAAAAATTTGTTAAAGATAAACAGAAGCGAATTTGGATGCTAAATTCGAGTGGCCAGTCCGTTTGATTATATCTTGCCTTTGCAGATTGGCAGAGAAACTGAGCATCACAAGTAGAAAGGCCACGACATCATCTGGAAAAAAACCACGACCTAACCGGCCATACAAATTAATTTGCCTCTACCATCAAAAGAGATTGATTTCCCTCTATCACACCAATATAAGAGTGAACAACGTATACATAGCACCTCGGTAAGACAACTACCTAATAAATCACTTCGAGCAAAACATTAGGAAAAAAAAAGGCCACGTTAACTCAATTAATTGAATATGACAGACTTACATGGACGACATTTCTTGTTTCTGTATACATTCTGACATGATTACCCTAGTTAGAACCCCTCAAAGCTTCAGCACGCAAACAATACAAGAATTCCTGCTGCAGTTCATTTAGGAACCGGCGATGCGTGATGTTCCCGTGTCATCGTGTCAAGATGCTGCTTCAGACAGGCTGAGCTTTGCTATGGAGGAGCAGCTCATCAAAGTAGGATTAGCAAGTCTTCAAGGGTATTTGGTACACCGTTAATTACAGTGTCCGTGGCATCAACCATCACCTGCAAAAGAATTGTCCGTTCATATTTATGACGGCATATGTGTTAGTTCCGTTCCGGCGTCAACTAATCTATATAGCCACTGGCTCATTTTTCATGACACGCCAAATCCTACCACTAAAAAATTCAAGTTGGCAAGAAAACTTCCTAACACACAACAGTCAACACGCACAGGAACAAAAGGAAATGAATGGTAAAATAGCAAAAATTAATCAGTAAAAGTAGGGACTCATCTCTCTTTTGCATGACTGTCGGTAAGTTCACCACTAGAAAATTAACTAAACTGACTGGAACACGGAAATTAGAAGAAAAAGGCATTAGTCTATAACTGACAAAGTACTACTTACTGGATTGTGGATCAACATGAACAAAGAAACTGGCAGCAACTATTAGATAACACAGGATCAGCATAAGTCCTTTCAAATAGTTCGCAGTGCCATCCTGCATGAACAAAAAACAAAGGAGCACATAATGAAGGTTAACAAGAAAGGCAGCTTAACCATATCACTGTTCAAGGTGGGAAAACACCATAAAAATCACCACTTGTTACTTATTGGGACTTTTTCCTTTTCCAGGGTATGGGGAGAAGGTAAAGAATGATTCCTTATAATAAGATACTAGCTATACATAAACTAAATAGATCAATTATTGTTGGCTTAAATAGTTAACATAAACTTGAATGGATAATATAACCATTAAAGCACCAGCTAATAACAAGCATTTAATATAGATTTGGATGCATGCTTAATGTTAAAGTAGTATATAGTACCGCTACAGCAAGTTCACTCTAAATGGATGGCGGAGCTTTACCAAGATGTGCGCATTACTTCAGCCTAAAAGGCAAACTAGAGTATGTCCTCAAGACATATGACAACAAAAGCAGCTTTACAAACTCCTAATTAAGCAGGCATGTTTTATGAAAGTACTTCATGATATCCACTTAATAACCTACCTGTAGCATGAATGCCACGACGAGTACTGTTATGAAGAGAGTTGCTGTCTCAAATAGTTGGAAATTCAAGTCCATCTTTTGCCCCATCATCCAACCAATGACAACACAAAATGGGATCTGTATTAATGGAGAACAACATATGTCAAACATCACAAAGAAGAAAACCGGATGATCAACAAACCAAAACAGAATGTGGAATAAAGAACAGTAATCAATAGAAGGCACAGATCGGCATCATACTTAGTTGAACAAGTGCTAACGTGCATGCAGATATCATAATGAGGTAATAACTAATAAGTTCAAAAGCAATACCACAAACATTGATATCTGCGTTGATGATCCAATTGCAACACCTAGTGTAATGTCCTGTAGCACAGACAAGCGTATGCACCATCAGTTAGGGGACAACTGAAGGATCAAAATTAAAATTGAGCATATCTAAACACTTACAAGCTTATCTTTCATGGCAAACATTATTGCGCTAGCATGTTCAGCTGCATTACCCACAATAGGAAGTAAAATAACACTGATAAAAGCCACCGGTAGGTTCAACGAATCAGATGCTCCCTGACAGCAATAGAGCAAAACAATGACCATAACATCCTTGCAGAGGTATACAGATGACCTGTAAGACTAACAATGTATTGATACCATGGCTATAGTAGTTAAATCTGTCCTACAAGGTAGTTACTAGTTATTCTATATATATCTACTGTTCATGGAATTTGCCATGTGAATGGCGACCATCAATCATCATATATCCTAATAACCATTTCCAAATTTAATATAAACATAATCCCTGACACAGAGTGACCCACTATTGACGAAATGGAATTGCTTAAGTCATCAAGGGTAACAGGTTAACTTTAAATAACTTCAGTTGCAACATATGAAGAAAAGATGATATTTTTGTTCTGTCTTGTTCTACTGGGGGAGAAAAATAATACCTCAATGGCATTAACCAGGTATTCAGAAAGGACAGACACCCATAACGTTAACACTGCGAGCCATGTAATGGCCTCCCACATGCCAATCTCCGTGTCTTCATCTTCCTCCGTGGCATCGTCATTAGGCACTTCTTCCTGCAGTATTGATAACATATGGTGAAACTTTGAGCAAATGACGAAGCAGCATGGATTGCACCTTTTAGTTTTAATCAATACAAATAGTTCTTTATCAAGGATATTTAGTTCATCACATGGTGTTACAATTGAAAGTGCCAACATAGCGTCTGTTACGATTAAACTAATAGTCTAATATAGACATACCCACAATAGATATTATCAGATCATATTTATGGTCCTTGTCATCAGCAAAAAAGAAATAAATTGAGGTACCACACTTACACTGCCAATTGGACTGTAAATGTTGCTCCGTCCACTTAGTTGAAAATAAAGATAGCTTGCATATGCCACAAGCATAATACAACTACTGAACCTTGAAAGAGAAACCTCGGATGCTCCTTGCCGCACTTCTGAATGTGTGAAATGAAGGACAGCAGGAAACATCAGTCCCATGACAGCCATCAACAGTAGGCCTGAGTTAACAACTGCAGTTGCCTGTGGTAAATAAAATAATGATTTCACTATCAGAGATTTTCTATGGGAAAACACAAAAACCAATCGCACAAACATCACCTTACTGAAGACTTGGTCTTTGTTGCGATGAACAATACCACCAACAAAAAAAGCACAGCCCATAACCAACAGCATATTTGATAATATAGAACCCAATAGCGATTGCTGGACTACTCGGATCATTCCATTTTTCAAAGCATATATTGCTATTATCATCTCAGTTGCATTTCCGAACGTAGCATTCAGAAGGCCTCCAACTGTAATTGTGAGAAAAAGAAAAGATTAGTTGTTGTTTAAAAGACTCCAATTTCTAATCTTAACTAATAAAGATTGGGGTTTACGCGCAGCGGGGTCAATCGTCCCACTCCACCCCACGTACGACTAAAATACGCCAAACTGCCACCCTGACCCATCCTCCCATCCGCGTCGCGCCTCCCTCGTATTAGCCAAAAACTCTGCATCCTCCTCTCACCCCCTTCGCCGCCGCGGCCGGCCACCACATCCTCACTCCCCCGCCTCCTCCCTGCGCCGCCGTCATTTCCTCGTTCCACATCGCCACCCGCCGCCTCCTCTCTCTCTCCGCCTCATCCAAGTCGCTGACTTCTTCCCACCGGCCCCACCTCCACCTCGCGCCGGCCCTCCTGCCACACCCTCCTCTCGCTCCCTCTCCGTCGGCCCTCCTGGCGATGCCGCCGCCTCCTTCCTGTGCCTCCATCACCACATCCCCCCTGCGCCCCTTACCTCCTTAAGCCGCTGCCGCCGCCTCTTCTCCGCGTAGGCCTCTCCCTGCTACGTTCCTTCCTCCCCACGCAACCCCCCACTCTGTGGTAGAGAAAGAAGTAGCCTTATGGCGGCTAGCGGCAGTGTTCGGAGACGGCGCTCAGCAAGGTGGCAGTGGCGGCACATGGAGAGATAGCGAATCTGAGACAAGGCCGCTGAGGGCGCCGCACGCGGTCCCTATAGGCTACATCGGAGCACTGGCAACGTTAGTTTTGCCAATTTCTTATGTTGGTTTGCTGTTGCTCCTCCTTTGAATTAGTTAATCTGTTGTTTCTTTTCTGTGGACAGATCACGGCTCTCTGCTTGGCGGGATTGATGTTTCAGCCGAGTCCTTATGCGAGTTGTACATGTGGTGCTGCCGTAGGCCGAGGGCAGCCTCGACAAGGTAAGCGAGTAACTGGGGTTCTAATTATCAAGTGAGTGGTGATTATTAGTAAGGTTGGGGGTCTAATTATCAAGTGAGTGAGTTACAGGAGGAGACAATGTCATTTCTCCTGTGCACGTGGTTGGCCCCTCCTACCCCTCCCAAATTCCTCATCGAGGCGCACCAACATGTGGACCCAACCTGACAGGGACAAGGTCTCGCCTCACCATCCCCCCTGGACTCATCTTCCGCAACCACCCAAACTGTCGCCGCCCCACTTCTTCACATGCACACACCGAAATTCGTTGTCGTACCAATCCTTCCTGTCTCGTGCCGCGACAGACTTGCCACCTACGCCCGTCTGACATTCGCTTCGTGCCTCAGAATCCCAACCCCCTCCGGTACTCAGTCTGCGGGTTGTAACGGCGGCGTGCATGAAGATGAGAGGATCCGACAACGTAGGTGGTGGCGGTGCTGGGAGGTAGCGCCGACGACAGGAGGAGGTAGCGGGGAGGGGAGGAAAGGAGGAGGCGGTAAATTGGAGAAGCAGCGGCGCCGGGGAAGGGAGGGGTGGCAGTGACGGTGCACGAGGAAGAGGCAGAGACAAAGGCGTCCTTCCCTTGTCGCGTCGCCGTCTCGAGTTCACCGCACAATGTCCTCTTCATCCTAATCCCCCCTGCGTCGTCACCACCGCCTCCTGCTCCGCGTCGGCCAAGCAAGCATTGCCACCGCCTCCTCGTTTACCACCGCGACGCCGCCACCGCCTCCTCCCCCGGCCTCCCACCTCCTCATCGCAATATTCCTAGCGAGGGCTGCAGAGGCCAATGGTCATAATAACCGAGTCGTGGCTTGGGTTCAGGGTGGAAGAAGGTGGCCATTGACGCGTAACCCTCTTCCTTGTCAGCCGGCAATGGCTGGAAATGGACAATACGTCGGGGAGGGAAGTTAGTATTAACTTCTAAAGGTAAACAATCTATGAGCTCAAAATTTTAATTTCCAGGTAGTTGTAGTAGGTGATGCAATAGGTCGGGTTAATTTATATATGTGTGAAAGAAAAATAATATTTATTATGCGGTTTAAGATCCTGTCTGCTGCTGTGTATCATTCTCTTTTGGGGTTCCGTTGCAACACACGGACACCCTACTAGTAAGTATAAAACCATAAAGATAGAAACGCATACCTGTTGGACCAGTGTATATCGTGAGCTGCCTGTAGAACAGTAATTGACGTCAAAATTTAATAAGTTCAGGAAACTAAGTAGAGAGTTTACTAACTCACTCAGTTGCATAACCCAAACGCTCGGCTAACGGTGTTATCCCTAGCATGCTGAAAAGGAAAACCAATCCCTGCAAATTTTGATAAATTAGAGAGCATTTCAGCATTGACTAACAACTAGAGAATCATCCATAACATGAGCCTACCATTGAACTGAACGAACAAAGGTCTGTCAATGATAAAACATTGTAGCATAACAAAAACAACTGAACCAATCATTAGTTTTCCTCCATTGGGTACTCTGATTTCTTTCATACATGTTATTTTGAAGTGAAACCATCTAGACTACAACTAATAGTCTATAAACCAACAGCACCGCGAGAGAGATCAATTCCCGTGAACAACACACTTACATGCCTCCTAGTAGCGAAGTGCAGAACGATCGATGCAGGCCCGAACGGCAACAGCAAGTTGAGCTTGGACGTGAATATGACGATCCTGATGCTCTGCAACACTCTCTGGACGGTCCTCTGCAAGTTCCAGGACTGAACCGTGCTGGACCGTAGCCCGCCGTTCGGCCCCTGCGGACCGTTCGCCTTGAAAGTCCCCATCTCAATTTGAGGGTTCTCCATCCTCTAGCACCACAGGAAAAGGGAAAATTTGATCATATACCCTCCCCTTAGATGGAAATTCAGGAAAAGATAGCGTTGACGAAGAAAATAAATAGAGAAAATAAATAAAAGAAGCAACTTTTCCACGACGATGTGCAAATTCGATTCCTTTTCTGTGAGATTATCCGATTCCTGTTCCAATTTCGCTTGTTAGCAAATCGCGACAACGAATTTACTTACTAAAGTATGCTAAATCACTCCCCCCAGATCCACACCGAATCTAACCGAGCAGGGACTAATCCTAATCGCAACGACCCAAATCCAAAAACTTGCGATAACTAACCGAGCCCGAGACTACCAACCAACCTGGAACGCTGCAGCCGGCAGAAGCCGCGATCGGCCGGGGGAGTCGGGGATCAACAGCCGCACGGGGGCTCCGGCAGCGGCGGTTCCACAGGGATCATCATTCGTCCCCGCGGCGGGAAAGAAGGTCAAGTCGCATGCGGGAGGCGTCGCCGCCGAGGGGAACAAGGGTGCCGGTTGGGGGAGTGCTATAATGTGGAGTCGTTGCCGCCGCGGCCGGCGAAATCTGCGGCGTTTTGGAGTGGGTGGGTCGCTGCTCACACCGCCCGCACTAGCAATATCCTCGCTCTTTCCTCGCCTCCTTCCCTCCTTCCTTGCTATTCGGAACCAAACCAATTTTCGGTAACTTTGACCAAATTTACCATCCATTTGGTTTGCTACCGATGTGTTACTAAACTTTATTAATATTCTTTTTCATTAGATTTTTAGTTCATTTTATTATCACAGTTTGATCCAGACTTGGGTCAAGAATTTTTTTTTAACAAACATTGTGTGCCAAAATTTGGCACACAAGGTTTGGATGGGTAATGATCCAAACAACTCCAAAACCAAATTTCGGTCACGATAACCAAAATTGACTATCGTTTTTGCTACTAATATTTGGTAATACCAACAAAAATTTAGTAACACCAACGAAATCCAATGTCATACGCAGGTAATCTGAATATGAGGAAATTGCTCACCAAAATTTTGATAATGCCAAAATTTGGCTTAGCCGTAATCCAAATGCTCATTTTACCAAATTTCGGCTTTGCCTGAGTTTTGAATATACTAAATTTTGGCTTAATTCGTTAGGGCATGAACCAAACGACACCAATTTCCTTCTCGTTTAGACTTGAACTGTTCGACACCGTCAGATATATTAAAGCTCTTCGTATTGGTAAAGTTATGGTGAAAAGTCTTAACAATACATTTTTCTTCTATAAAGAAACCTACCGATGGTTCTAGGGAAGTCTAGCCACTTTTTGGAGTAAAAAAATTCAAAGAGCGAAGAGTGCGATGTAAACCCTTTATTTTTAAAACGAAATGATGTAATCCCTTTGAAATAAAAGTATATACGATGTAAAAAGTTGGTGACGCACACGGTCGGTGATTCTCTTGTTTATAAAAAATGTGGCAAGGTTAAATCAAAGTCCTAGTTATATGTCATAAAAGTTTTTTCTTCACTGTTGTGCAAGAAAAAAAAAGTATTCTTATCGATGTCATAATTAAGTGAAACACAATAAAGTTGTCTATTAGTATTAAAGAAACATTTATTTGACTATTGTCGATGAATTACTATCGATATTTGTGAGTTAAATGCTGTGATATAACTCTCGAGATCACACAAGAGAAGACGGGGTCTTTTAGACCGGTTCAAGTTTTCTCCAGAGAGAACAACAAACCTACTGTTGTGTTCTTATATTGAATAAGGTTATAAAGCACAACAAGCCACCGAAAACTAAGAAATATTGTTAATGGCTTTTGTTTATGTCTGTGTCGGTATGTGCAATTGCACGTTCGCTAAGTGGTTATTGCCCGAGATGGAGAAAGGTGCATGTAGTTATGTCCGAGACACATACTTGCAATTGTTGTATTAACTACTACACCTGGTTGAGCGTGGCGTACAGGATCCTTAGTTAATAAGATAACTGACACATATATTTGCGAGACTTATCAACTAGAAGATGGTTGTATTTAGGCTTTACGATCAAGGATGGTTGTAATCTAGTCTGGTCTGGAGGGCTATTTAAAATATCGTTATCTATACTGAATATTATAGATAAACAACTTTATTAATTGAGAATTATTCGGTACCCCTAAACCATGTAGATTAGATATATACATCTACGTGTCTTCAATCCAAATTACTCGCACTAACTTAGCGAACGACCAGCTAATAATCCATCCTGACACATGCACCCACGCTCCCTGCAAGCAACGAATCAACCTTCTAGATGGCTGTTTTTTTTTTCTGAAGAAAACAATCTTCTAAAGCAAAAAACCCATAAAAGGTGCCAAAAACCCAGGGGCCCACCCACAGTCTCACACCAGCCTCCCCCTAAAAATCACCATCACCACCTCTCCAACGAAGTCAACAAACTCCCACAAAAGCCCAGCTCGAGCACCAAGCCCATGGCCCTCGCGACGACCCCACTCGCGCCCCTCGCCCTCACCCCGTCTCCGATCTCCGCCTCCCAGTGGTCGCTCCTCCTCCCGCGCTGCCCTCCCGCCCCAATCTCCCTCTCGCTCCGCTCCGCCTCACCCGGCGCCCGCCTCCTCGCGGCCGTCGCGGCCAACGAACCCGAGCTCGGCGGCGGCGGATCGGAAGGCAGCGGTGAGGGCCCTGTGAGCGGTGGTGCAGGAGGGAGCGGCGGCGGAGGCGGTGGTGAAAGTGACCCGCAGGGCGGTGGCGAGGAGGGGGAGGAGAAGATGGGGGAGGGGCTGTCCATGTCGCAGAAGCTCACCCTCGCCTACGCCGCGCTCGTCGGAGGTAATGCCACAATGTTCTCTCTTTTTTTCGTAGTGATGCACTGCAAATGTTTTGGATTCGAGTTTATTATAAGCTCTCTTTGCGAATTGCGATCCGTCCTTGGTCAATATAAGCTATTATGATCCGCACTATACTATTGGTACTGAAGCTCGATTTGCGGAGAAATGGGCTACGATGGACTCTGCTGGGTGTTGTTGTTCTTCAATTCCTCCATTGCACTGTTCACCACCATTGTTTCGATGTTCAAGTCTCCCTTTGAGATGGAGAAAAGTTGGCCGTTACCGATCCCACTGCGGGAATGTCTGGACATTGCGTACTATACTTCCTTAGCAAGTGATTACTGGATACCCCCAATTTGAGCTTCTGACTACTGTGGGCATTTGGGCTTCTGACTACTGGATATCCTCAATTTGTTGGATGACACATATTTCTTAGCTCCATCTAATGCGAAATTTTATGCCCTTGATAGTCAAGTTAAATGTCTAATTTGTTGAAACGATAGTTAAAATTGAGTTACAATGGTAAAAACCAGGAGGCAGACTCATCAACACTCTTTTGATTACTCAACTCCTGCCTGTATCAAAGCAACAATAAAACTGGGATGTTACCTCTCTGTGTGTCACAGGATTGTCTTCTTGCTCATAATACTAACTGCTAAGTGCTAACTCCATTAAATTCTTACAAACAAGCACAATGTAGGATATTTCTCCTAGGAAGTTGGATATCATGACTCATGAGCATGCAGACCAGATCGAAGTGGTTGGCCTTATTCAACAAAAGGATGTTTTGATTTCATAACAGAGCTACAGTGTTCTTGCTATCTGATGCCTTCGATATTTATAGTTCCTTTTCTCCATTGTTATCATGTCTGTGAAAGTAGCAGAGGGCTTAGGACTCCTGACATATTCTTAGCTCCATCAATCAAGTCCTGCAATTTCTCATTTTTGTATGAGGTTCTACATCATTGTCTTTTTTAGATGAAAAACTTTTATTGCATTATACCTGAAAGTATTCCGATATGCCAGAACAAATATGCCGCATTGACTATTCTCGCCAAGTTGCAACATTTTATGACAAATGATTGTTGCACTTCTAACTTCTGTAGTTGGCGGAGTAATGGGGTACATGAAGAGTGGAAGCCAGAAGTCATTAGCTGCTGGAGGCATATCAGCCATGGTCCTGTACTTTGTTCACACTCAACTCCCAGTGAGTCCTGTCTTTGCATCGTCGATTGGTTTAGGTATGGAGTGTCTTTTTTCTGAGCGATCTTTGTTGTGGTCCTTCTCATCCTTGCTTGGGAGTTACATCAACGCTGATTCTTCGCCTGATGCCCTGATGTTGTTTCGCTTTGCATTATAGGTATATCGGCTGCACTACTGTCAGTCATGGGATCTCGCTTCAAGAAGTCTGGAAAGATATTCCCAGCTGGTGTTGTGTCTCTGGTCTCCTTGGTCATGGTCGGCGGCTACTTCCATGGGATTTTGCGTAGCTCGCATGCGTGATGCAGTCGGTGCAATTACCATATGCACTACTTCCCTGCTTAGCCTTATGTATCACCTTTTGTGTTTCGTGCATTTATCTGCTCTCTTTTCGTGTTTTAGAATCTGCAGTGACTGTTTATCATTACCTTCTTTATGAATTTGTTAATGTGCTTGTTATCATGTTATGGATAAGCATGTGATGTGGCACTGGTGGAAAGCAATAATTTGGAAAATCATGTCTGAGTCCAGGTTTTATAGCAGCAATATACAGTTGCATTTCGATTGGTCCTCTGGTACACTGACGAGAGTTGCCTCAATGAACACGTTTAGTTGAGCCAGTTTAGCACTTCAGCTTGCTACGGCACGATCCAGATAGATAGCCCTTGGTTCGCTGGCGCAGAAACGCAATCTCAGAATTCCAAGGTAAGGTCGCCCGTGTGGTTCCATTCGAGGAGCAATGCTGTTGGTACATGTGATGTGCGTCCCACAGGCCACAGCCACAGGTGATACCTATGGTGTACATCTCTCGTGTGCCAGATTATCCAACGAGTCCAAGAGGACGACGGCGTTTTTCCATTCTCCGTGTTCTACTCTACAAATGTGGGAAAAGGGGAGGCCCGTAACCACAACAGGAAGGCGTGGGCTAATGGGCGTTGGGCGGGTAGGCACAGCCGCACACACAGGGTGCTCCCGCCAGTGATGCGCAACGCAGCTGGCGGTCGACGGCTTGTGCGCGGCTGCACGGGAGACCGGAAGAGTACAGTGTCTCGGGGGTGAACGGAGTGCGGCGATCGCGCCGGGCTGGGGAAGCGGTAGCATGGGACGCGGCCGGTGGACTTTCTGCAACGAGCGGTGAGAGCAACGACCTCGAGCGGTGTGGTCGTGCCACGGCCCACGGCCAGCCACGGGGGGGCCGGTTCGGAGCTTGTTCGCCTAAACCACGGGACCTCAGAACGCTACATGGGAAGCGGCATTTGGCCTCTTCTCGTTAAGACGGGAGCGCGGGAATACGGGGCAATAAACCGAGGCGGAGCCGTTTTCCCGGCAAGGTACAGGCGCGGCCGTAGTCCGCGCGGGCACCGCGCCACTGAGGGAGGCGGCCAACGGCAGGACGTCGGATGTCTGTCACTTGCCAGAGTGAAGCTTCCCGTTGACATCTACACGGGCGTAACCATGTTCTAACGCTTGAAGTACACAGGGGCATCTCTGGGTTACGACTCTTTCAATTCCAGCAGAGGCACAGCTAGATACTGTAAAATGGGACGGAGAAACCCAATTTCAAACCAATAAAAATAAAGAGTAACTGGGATAGCATGGGTGATGGGTGATATCATTACTAGATGAACATGGTAACATTGTCATACAGATGACAGGCATGATGTACAACGATACACTACGATAGCAGTTCGGTAATCAGGTAAACGAATTCATGACAGAATAAACTAGCACATGACAACAGAACAATGGTAATAGAGGTTCTGGTCCGATTATTAGTAAGGTTCTGAGGTGTGACATACTGACATCAGCTAACACGTCCCACTTCCTTCCAAACGTCAGCCTTCACCATTCGAACTTGCCAGTTCACGGCTCAGTCTTTTGGGTCACTGGGCCTTGCCCTCTGCAGTTACTTCCATCCCAGATGCTTCCATGCCTTCAGATGATTTTGCAGGACTATATGGAGCTTTGTTCACCAACCTGCTTCATATGATCATTTAATCAATTGAAACCAGCAGAAGCAAAGATATGGGAAATCGATTCCAGCTACAGATGTAAGATAACGCAAAACAGGTATGCCATCTGAACGCAAAACAGGTATGCCATCTTAATCAGAGTATAACACTATTGCTTTATTGCTCAGATGTGTAAGAACGAGGGATCATAATAGGTACCACCTAGATTCCATAAAAGTTTATCTTCCATATAAAACATTCAAGTTGAAAAATAAAACAACTTTTCAAAGACAACTAGAAGGCCAAATGGATTTATTATGCCTTATTTGATGACTTGGCCTCATAAAAGATGTTTTTTTAATGCTGTGGCACACCATACACAGCATGTGGAAAGCTAAACCAAAAACTACTGCTACCATGCATTCATGCTAACCTGTCACGACGTTTCTCCAGGAAGCGCTGAAGGGAGTGCCTCCTGGCAATGGGGAGATCTGCACAGCAGATGAAATTAATTTTATAATATGTTAGATTGATTGAAACAGCCCGTTTTTAGATTTCACAAAAAGATCGTCTTACCAGCCTGAAGCTTGCAAATTGAGCTAGGGTCACCGACAACCTGAGGTTGTCCAGTTGCAACAGAAGTGCTCTGCAGTGAGAGTGACTGTGTGAGCACAGGAGAGACGGCTGCTTGGGCAGCATTGGTTGCAGGCATCACTGGAAGCTTAACAGCAGTGGCAGCATTGCTTTTGGTGGCTGCCGCGGCGGCTGCCGCGGCTGCGATAAGCATGATTGCTTGAGCCTGTTGATGCCAAGATTGCAGGTAGCAGTATTAGCATAAACTTTTTTAAAAAAAGTCTAAGAAGTAAGAACATTACAGATGTGTAAATATGACCTTCTCTGGTGGCACTGAGTCATACACACATACTGATCCACCATAGAAAATTGTAAGATGTGCAGGATTAGCTGGAGGGCTCGACATTGGCAACATTACAGGCCTATTGATTAAAAGCAAAAATAGTAAGAACATGCAACGAAAAAGTAATACAAAATCACATAATTGCATAAATGTATTGGAAAATTAGCAGACATGGTACTCCAACAAATTGTACACATTAAATTACGTAAAATGGGCATCTAAGGGCAAAGGGCGTTGTGAAATTGGGGGCCAAGCTAGCTCACCGATTAACAATGTTCAGTTACAGAAGTTTACTAACTCCCTATGCCATATTGCCATCTTTTTAGATGGTGAATTAATGGTAAATATTGAATGTTTAAACAGCTATACTATGCACTTCATCAGCATCCAGATAAAGGTACATCTCCTCCAAGAAGTAATTATTCTACTCTCTACTTGATGGGGAAAAAAGGAAATAGATATTCAAAAGACAAGAAGTTTCTACGTGGCCACTGAATGGACTGTCTCTTAATCGTGACCTGTGCGATACTCCGGCCCTAGGGCCCACCTCGCAACTGTAAAATTCAAGTAAAGATCAATAACGTTAACTACTTTGTTGGCACCTCACATTCTGAGTCAAACAACATCTATATCACAAGATCTAAGATCCAATAACCGCAGAATAGGCCTGGAATTTTGTGGTCCACTCTGAAGTATTCAACACGTGCAGGACCCAGCGTCCAATAATTTGTCTGACTAGTTCAAAGGTTGTCCAAGATAGACGGAATCTGCGTAACTTTCGAAGTTCCATCCTAAGCACTGGACCTACCAAATTATCTGTAGTGGCATTTTTGTTCAAGAAAGCTGTTAAGAACAGTTTCATAGGTTTTCTCCAAGCTCTATCTAAAAACTGCAGGTCTTAAACATATTGCGCATATTATATCTATATATGCTGAAATATTTAATCAGAGCCACACATTCACAACGGTCATAAAGTATTTTACCTTCAACCTAGTTAATAAAAAAATGGTCGGTCTATTGTTTCACAGCAGCCTAGCGCATAACCATTAAACTGAATGTAAAATAAAAGAAAATCGACAATAGCTGAACCTAGGAAAACATTCTACTATACTTTGGGCAAAACAAATTAATGCTTGGGCATAGCTACGGTGAATAACTGAACACCTTGCAGCCGACAAATTTGCCGAAAAGCCCGAAACCAATATCAGGCTCAGCAAACCATCCCACTTGCACGTTTGCAATAAACAGGGATAGGCAAAGGGGGCGTAACATGTCAGGAGATATCTGAAGGACTAGTTCGACACTGTGAATTGGTGGCCAGAAACCATGTCCTCGGTCCCCAGTTTCAGATTTAGTCTTGAATTAAAGAGAAGACAAACGAGGACGGGAGGTTTTTGCAATTGGATCCTTGGTAGATGGCAGTATTATGAAAGTTATCTGGTTGCTGAACTCGACTTTGATCAGATCTATGCCTTTTCCCATTTTCCTCAAAAAGTATAACTCGAGGCGTATATCATAAACAACAATTTAAGTGACCTAAAGGAGTTTTCCACTGAACTTAACTCAACAATTAAATTGAAAATTTTTCATGACGCTTTCAAGAATTTCTAGAACCAAGAAACTGAGCCAATGAGGGGGGGAAGGGCTGCTTGGATCTGTGTCCCACTTTGGCAAAGTTCTTCCCTAACCATAAGGAGCTAACCATTTTGGCCTAGGGGAAAAAAACCCTTGCCTAGTGAAGAGAGCCAAATCGGCTCTCCCATGTAAGTAAACTTGATTAAGAACCTGCAGGCTTTTTTTATCGCCAAGAACTATCTCATTTTACTGGGTGTCCAAGAGCAAAAGAATGATTTTTTTGCCATTAAATCAATCATGAAGGGAGATTTTCGCAATAATATTACGAGAGGAAGGAAACGTATGCGAGTTAATAACAACAAGGATAAGAGGACTGGAAACGCCAGATTTCCAGCAGCTCAACGTCCTCCCAACAAGAATACGTGCTACGAAAATCTTACCCTAATTTGATCCAAGTTAAGAACAGTAAGTAAAGCTGCTTCCATGATAACACCACAACAGGGGGTGCCAAGCGCAAAAGAGCATCAAGAACAGGAAAGAAAAGATGGGAGGATTTGGACTGCAAGGAGAGGAGAAACAAAAAAGAACACACATTCCTGAATCCACACCGACTCACAATCCCCGCACCACCTAGCCGAGAGCCGCTACACCCAAATTTGATCCACCAAGACTACAGCAAGGGCTCTTCCACGAAAACACGAAAGCTCGGGGTGCCATGTGCATAAGTGCATCAAGAACAGTCAAGGAATGGGGGAGGGCTGGCCGGGAGGAGGGAGGAACAAGAAAAGAACTAGACAAACGCATACTCCCGCAACAAATCGATCAGCCAGAGACCAAGCTAAGAATCATCCGGCAGATGCAAAATCCTCAAAGTATCCTCCTTGATTTGCAAGAGCGGATAGGATTGGAAGGCTACCTGCTGCTGCCGTTGGCGAGTGAGAGGCTAAGACCTTGCCCTTGCTGGGACTCCTGGGTCTCCTCCTCCTCCCTCTCCTCTTCCTTGCGCGCCTCCTCCTCTTCCCCCTTCTTTATGTTCCTCTCCAACAGATCCATCTCAACCAACTGTAGTCTGCACTCCCTCTTCCTCTTGTTTCCTCTCTCTCTCTCTCTTCGGGGCGTGGGAAAGGGACTTGAAAATAAAAGAGGAGGAAATGAGAGGGTCGAGGCCTCGAGGGAGAGAGGGAGCCGGGTACGTGTACAGCAAACGGCGCATGTGAATGTCGTGATGGGTTTTATATTATCCTAACTGCGAAATAAAGCGATTTCTTTATGTATTTAATTAGGCTCTGTCCCTTTTATAATCTGTTGGACTGTACCTAGGTCCTAGTAAAGGTTTCCAGGACGGATTGGCATCCCCTGACATTCCCGTTGGAATGTCACGGGTGAACAGTACCGTGACATTCCTAAGATCTAAGCCGTCAGATTGAAAATCAACGGATGAGATCGAGCGCTTCTGATCACTACGATGTTTGTAAATGCATACCTATGATACGATGTTTTTGCTACGATATTTTGCTACGTTGTTTTTCTACAATGATGATCTAGATCTCATCCGTCGATTCCGATCCGATCACGTAAAATAATGTTATGGTGCATTCACCGTGACATTCTTTGTGCAATGTCGGAGGATTTGCTTCGGGACGGATTGATCTCATCCGTCGATTCCGATCCGACGGTACGTAAAATAATGTTATGATCGCATTGCCGTGACATTCTTTGTGCAATGTCAGAGGATTTGCTTCCTTCCAGGACACAACCTGCCACGGTGAACTGAATCCCTGGCATAAATTAGGGTCATTAGCTATCTCGTGATTCACAAATCACAACTCGGACGACGAACCAAACTCAACTACAATCTCGACGTTGCATCTAATCAAGCAACACCTTAAAATATCATCACCCGAAAGATGGTTACTTTTAGCTTCGTCGACTATATGGTGCACTAAATCTTACTGTACTGTGTCTAATGGTAACTGCTACAGGATTCCCGCGCGCTTGGTCAAGACGTAGCTTCTGGTCGGATGCGGGGCCCACAAAATCCCATCTTAAGTCTTAACCTATTTTGTGTCGTCGCCATCCCTCTTCCTTTCTCTTTCTTCAGCGCACCTAAGGCTGCTGAGCTTGGGCTCAGTTGTTGTGGAGCAGAAGAGCAACTCAGTTCACTCGGCAGACTACTGTAGATAGTAATGTAGCTGAGGTACTATAAATGGTATTGTAGCTTTGCACTGTAGATGATACTGTTGCTGGTTTCACTAATTGAAATTGGGGGAGATAAACACCCCTTTAATATAAAAAAAAAACTGAGACGGGGGACGAGTCGTGTCGCGACGATGGAAAACATTATCGGTAATAATTTTTTATCAGAGGATACAGATAACATCGGTTTTCGTCGGTTATCGAAAAATTCAGTGAAATTTTGGACGAAAATTTTTAATTGAAATTTGAATTTTTCAGATGTAAAAACAAAATTTATCTAAATTTTGAATTTAGATTCAAATTTGGATGAAATCGATATAAAAATTTATCGAACCCCACCGATAACACAGGTAACGGGCAGTTACCGGCAAAATTTCGGCGATAGAATTTTCACTGGTCGCAACTGCTTCTTCCGTCGCTTCTCCTCCATAGACACAGGTTCACTTCGGCGATGGCCCTACCCTTGCCCGCCGCGGGTCTTGAGAGCTCACTGGAGCCTTACACACATGCGCGTCGCCGTCTGGAGCCCACCGGAACCCTAGGCGTGCCATCAGCGTCGTTGCACGTGGGTTGCGTAGCAAGGAGTTGCTGGCACCGGTGCCTAGCAAACAAGCGTGGCGGGGCGGATTTTGAAAGGTTCGCATGTTGCTAGGAGTCGAAGTTGTTTCAGTGCGCGCTTGTTCGGAGGAAGGGTGCAAGCATGTTTTTTAATGAGTTTACCTCGTTTTTAAGCGAAATAACAAAAATAGTCTCTCCATGAACAAAATGGCAAAAAAAAACTAGTATTCTTACCATGCTCAAACACTATAGAAGGCCACCTATCGCATTCTGGTTGCACGGTAGGGTGCCATTTTTGACATTTTGTTTGTGTGTGAGCTATTTTTGATATTTCGCTTCAAAACAGTGTTATTTTCTTATCTTAAGTAATAAAAGAATGAGTTTACTCCTACGCAGCTAGACGATCGTCTTACCTCCGAAAAAAAACTCGTGCCGGCTCCTTCCACCCCACTCATGCGTGCTCCACACCCTCCCAGCCTAAAAAAAAATCTTATCTTAACTAATAAAATAAGGAGTTACTCCCACGTAGCGGGACGATTGTCCCACCTCCGAAAAAACTCACGCCGACTCCTTCCACCCCTCCCATGCACACCTCACACCCTCCTAGCCTAAAAAAACCGCTAAAAAAGACATGAAAAAATTGTTGAACAAAACTTTGCGATGTCTGTAATGCTACCCGCGATGGCGTCGACCAGGTGCGCCACTAGGAGTGCCTCGCTGGCACGTGGTGTCCGTGCTACTCGTGTCTGGAGAGATCCACGAAGGCCAGCTCTGCCACGCGCTGAAGGGGCACTCAGACCTCTCGGTCCTCCTCATCGACAACAATGCAGTTGCTGGGTGGGCGGTGTCGCCTCCTTTCTCGCCTCTCACCGTAACCGATCTTTCGGCCTCGCGCGCGTCCCACTCCCCATGTCGTGGCTCTCAACTCCTCCTCCACCTGCTCCCACTTCTGCTCGCTCTTGTGAAGCATGTCCTATCTCATATATGGGTTTTTTTATCCGTTGCAACGCACGAGTATCTAACTATGACACGATGATACGGGGAATCAATTCATTCATGGATATGTTACGGTTGGTTTGCCTAAAAAATATCATTGGTTCTGAGTTCTCACCGCAAATGTGTGCATGACTTAAGTTATTAGAACTGTTTAGTCTAACTTCAAATATGTCCCTACAAATTTCCAATATAAATATGTGTTTTTTTTGCTTGCTTTGATCAACCCTTTGAGATTTTGTTCAAATAAATTTTGAGCCATAGAATGCAATGCGGAATTGTTTTGCATTCCTGACTACTGAAAATTTCCAGTGACAACCGATTTAGAAAGCTTTAACTTCGTACATACACTTCACACAATATGAAATTGTTTCATCCAAAATATAGGATCTTATCGCAACGCACGGAGAAAGAAAAAACTCGAGTGTGAGCGTGAATCAGAAGCACCCTTGATGGTACTAAACTATTCAGTTACCAATTGGATAGTTCATGCATGCAGTGATCAGATAAAAAAAACAAACCTACAAATCTCGTCACAACGTTTTATATCCGATCTGAAGTGTAGGGAAATACGGGGATGAGTGGATGACTTATCTAGCTCCTTTAATTCCTTGTTATTTGGACTGACAAGGCACCATGAGTTGGAACGTAATGAGCTCCACAAACAAGAGCGATGAGATCGTGCGTATAGGGGGTGAATCCACCAGGTAGGCTTCATCAGGCTGAAGCCTACCCTCCATCGGCGCTGAACCCCCCCCCCCCCAAGTCCAACCTCCGGCCGGCGCTGACATGGTTGCGCACCTACGCGTGCGTGGCCTGCGTCAAACAAGAACTGAAGAAGTCAAGCAGCAGCATGAGCAACCGAGAACGTGTGGACCTTGCCGAAGCAGCTAAGCCCAGGCCCAACTCACATCCGCCCATGTCCAAACATCCCCATCGGTCCCACAAGGCAGTCCCACCTCACATTCCCACTTCCCCTACTCCTGTGTTTCAAAATTCTCCAAATCGGCAATCCATTCTCCAATCAATTGAGCGCTAGCGAGGAGAAGCTCACCTAGGGCAGCCAAAGGCAGAGGGAGCTGGGGCGGGGAGCCGGGGAGGGAGTCACTGCGGTCCGCGATGCCGCTGGTAGCCAGAGCCCGGAGGTCGAAGAGGGAGCCGGTCCAACCGGAGCCTAGAGGAGGAGGAGGGCGGGAGGCGATTTGGGCGTGAGTGTGCTGCGTGCGTGAGGGAGGGGAGCCGAGAGGAGGCGAGGGGTGGGCCGACACCGAGGAGGCCGACTGGCCGAGCCACCAAGGGAGGCCGGGTGGCAGGACCACGGGAGCCATTGAGGAGGCGATCAGGCGAGGAGGGAGTCTACTCTTTGGCTCTCTGTGTGACTGCGTATCAACTCTGCTGAAGACTGAAGTGCTGAGAGCCTGAGAGGAGCTGAGGAGGCGAGCGCGTGGGCTATTGAACAGGCGAACAACTGACGACCGAAGTGCTGCCGAAGTGCCGATCTAGGTATCTAGGTTGTTGACCATTGTGCCTCGAGCCCAAGTTGCTGTCTCAGCAGATCCCACGGTTACACACACGCACATCTATCTTTTCCATTTTTTTCTCCCTCGGCATGGCACCAAATCGAATACAATGTGATGCGTGTTTAACCAGGCAATGGTGGCTGTGTCAAAGGCTAGAGGCCATTTTCGTCTGGCAATAAATGGCCAAGAGGCTATTCAAGAAAGAAACAAAGAAACTGTGTCAACTCTCTCAACCATATAAAATTCAAATAAACCACCTGTGTGCATGCTCCGATCGATCATGGGCGGGCATTGCTATCCCGTTTCCATTAGAATAAAAACTTTAGGTGACAAGGAGATGGCACTAATACCTAATAAGCCTGACCATACCAAATTTAAAGGTTAATCATCTGCTCCCTCCAAATAGTTCGAACGACAAATCTTACGTTGGGCAACAACCGCAGTCTCACCAATTTTTTCTGTTCTTTTCGTCTTTCAACCTACACCAGAAAGTTCGAACGGTCTGTTTAGCAAAAGTGTCACTTTTTATGCATCCGTTATGTTGCATGATAAATCATCTTGTGATGTTCTCGTAGAGAAGTCACATAAATTAAGCGTACAGGTAGAACATATTATTGATTCAGGATCTACATTAGAAGTTGAAAAGAAAAACATATAGGATGATCATGTTGTCTATCAAACACCACAACATTTCATTGCAGCCGACATACCTAAAAGGAATATTCGAACTTTCAAAGGATTGATTGCAGAAGCTGGTATTATTGCTTCTGCTTTGAATGTAGAAGGAGAAATAAAATGTACCACATAACCTTCTACTTATTCAGAAGCTATCTATTCTTGTGATTCAGACATAGATGGTTGTCATGCATGATGAGTTGCAATCTCTTGAGAAGAGCTAATCAAGTTGTTAATTGATAAGAAGGCTACTCGTTGCAAATGGATCTTCAAAAAGTAAGAAAGCATTTTACCAACCGAAGATGTTAGTTAAAAGGCAAGGCTCGTTGCTAAAGGATACAACCAAATTCCAGGCATTGATTTCACAAGTGTCTTTTCCCCCGTTGTGAAACATAGTTCCATTCGTTGTTTACTTAGTATAGTGGCTATGGATTATTATGAACTTGAATAATTAGACATGAAAAATGTGTTCTTACAAGAAGAATTGGAGGAAAATATTTATATATATGAAGCAGCCAGAGGGTTTTGTCTTTTCAGGAAAGAAGAATTATGCTTTTGAATTGAAGAAATTTCTTTATGGTCTGAAGGAATCACCCAAACTACACCCAAACTGTGGTACAAGAGATTTAACTCCTTTATAATATCTTAGGATTTCAAAATATCCGATTATGATAGCTGTTTATTTGAAGACCGTTAATAGATCAACTATTTATTTGCCTCTATATGTTGATGATATATTGATTGTTGCAAAAGACAAAGCATAATTTCAAGGTTGAAGGCACAATTAAGTAGTGAATTTGAGATGAAGGATCTCGATATAGCACAAAAGATTCTTAGTATGAAAATTACTAAAGATAAATGATTTGAAAAATTATATCTAAGTAAGAAATGACATATTGATAAAGTTCTTTGTCATTTCAATATGCATAAGGCCAAACCGGTGAATAATATGTTAGCTGCACTTTTCAAGCTTTCTTCAATGCTATGTCCACAATCAGATGATGAAGTTGAGTACATGTCTAGAGTTTTATATACCTGTGCAGTTGGTTCACTTATGTATGTCATGATTTGTTCTCGCCCCGATTTATCTCAACCATTAAGTGTTGTTAGTAGATACATGACTAATCATGACAAAGAGCGTTGGAAAGCAGTTTAATGAATTTTCAGATACTTACGGGCACATCTGATGCTTGTTTATAGTTCGAAAAGACTAAAGATGAATTTGTTGGTTACGTGGACTCATATTTTGTTAGAGATTTGGATAAGAGAATATCTCTTAATGGTTACGTGTTCACTGTTGAAGGATGTGTTGTTAGTTGGAAACCAAGCCTGAAAACTATTGTTGTCTTGTCCACTACTGAAGTAGAGTATATTGCTATTTTCTAAAGCTAGCAAATAAGTTGTTTGGCTAAAAGGTCTGTTTACTGAGCTTTGTGGAAATATGTCTTGCACTTCAATATTCTCTGACTGTCAAAGCGCTATTTGCCTTATGAAAGATTAGATGTTTCATGAGGGAACGAAGCACATTGACATCAGATATCATTACATTCGAGGTGTTATTGCTTAAGGTGACATTAAAGTCAGTAAGATAAATATTCATGATAATCTAGCTGATATGATGACAAAGCCAGTTTCTACCACTAAGTTTGAGTTCTACCCAGATTTAGTTGGTATCATTCAGTAGTCCTATAAACGCTCGACACACACGGTGTTCATGCTAATCCGTTTCGAGGAGGTCACATTTTGTTTTGGCTCGTGAGGGTTGCTTGCTTCCATTCAGGCAACTATTGTTGTTACAGGAGGAATTCGCCTTAAGGTGGAAATTGTTAAGTTCAAGTGTAATACGAATTGAATTTTAGTGTGATACTATTTTTATTTCCTATTCCAACTCGTAGTTCTACTCTACACGGAGTTTTGTATATACCAGTACAAATATATCTCTGTAGTTCATAAGGAAGAGTAAGAGTTTTATTGTAAACATATCTTCATATAATGATATTGTCTTCTTGTGTCCGTAGTTTTTTCGAAAGAGTTTTTCATGTAAAATCTGTGTCTCATGTTTCTATTTTGCTTGGGTGCATTATTTATGACAAATGCTACTCAAGAAAGAAAGAAAAACTGTCTCACATTAACCCATAAATAAATTCATATAAACCACGTGCGTGCATGCTCCGATCGATCATGGGCAAGCATTAGTACTATGCAGTTTTCATTAGAATAAAAACTTTAGGTAACAAGGAGATGTCGCTAATACCTAATAAGCCTAACCATACCAAATTTAAAGGTTAATCATCTGCTCCCTCCAAATAGTTCGAACGGCAAATCTTTCGTCCGGCAACAACCGCGATCTCACCATTTTTTTCTGTTCTTTCCGTCTTTTACCGGCAACTAGGTTCTGCATGACAGGTGCCCAAATAAAAATGTGGCAACCTCTATGATCGTTCCAGCCAGACGGCAAAGCAAAGACAGCTAGCACGATGAAGTTGTATTCGTGTATCATCATATATCGCTGTAGCTGCTGACTCGCACAGGACGGTCTTCAAACGCACGCGTCACCGTGGGACGGTGGGAACAGTAGTGATATACAGAAGATAGACATGACTTCGGGCCTGTTTGGTTCGTAATCAAATTTTACCATACTTAAAGTTAGGCAAATTTGATCGAATTAGATGTATATTTGGTTCATAGTCACACTTGTGACAAGATTTTTTTTCTATCAATTGGATCTCACGCTCTAGTGACTCAAAAAAGTGTGGCAAGATTTTTTTTGCTAGCCAAAGTGTGGATTCAATTTCAATGGTCTAACCATAGGCGAGTTTAACAAAAAAAAAAATGTAGCTAACTTCGGCAACCTTTGTATATGAACTAAACAAACCCTTCGTGTTTGTGGATTTTATGGCAGATGTTGGTTGTTCGAGGAGTGAATTTTGGTCTTTGCCTCTTTGGTATACGTTGTTATGTAAGTCGATCCCATGTCGATAATCTGCGCGATGTAAATTATCGATTGCTTGATCGGACAGTCTGGCAGTTTCAATATCGTTAATTTCCGTAATTTGGACGACATATTCAGATATTCTGTCGAGTTGAGTTTGCTGCATCTTGCAAATGTACCCTTTGATTCTTCCCTGTAAACCGAACACCAGAATGCCATTACATTTGAGGACTAAGCGATAAATGATGGGGTGATATCATTAGAAGATTCGAGTGCAACGGATTCAGTTACTGAAATGTTGACAAATTGAGTCGCTACTGATAAACTAATCAGTGGTCGGTATATGGTGTTAATTAACTAGGTTTAGGCTCCTTTGTTGAAACAGTGGGCGCCGTCCTGGTAAAGAAGGTGTTGAAATTGCGACGAGGAAGAAGTTAAATAGGACCATGATTTACTGCCAATTAATCATCATACAAATCCTCAAGTAGGAGATCAAACAATCTTTCGATACACCACGCACATGATTTCATTTCCTTGTATAGAGTAGTCACAGCTCATGTAAGGGCGGAGCCAGCGCCAACCTAGGCCTCGGGCCGGCCCAGTGCGTTTCGGCTTAAAGTCATATTACAATTGGCATTTTGACGTTTCTCATTTTGATTTTACCTGATATTTTTCGCTGGACCATTGCGCGCGAGGCCTGAGGTCTAGCTCGGCCCTTGGCCTCGTGGATAAACAAACATATGTAGAAGGACCTACAAACTTAGGCACCACGGATGGTAGAACCCACCTATTTTATTGGCTTTGCAGGCCTTCCCGGAAAAATATTAGTCATTTCGATTATTCAAGCCTCGTCGCCGCTTAACTTACTTGATTATGCCGAATTCTCTAGAGCACTTGTATAGGGTGGGCACTTAGTCCATAGTGATGCTCATATCATGTGAGTTTGAAGCATGTGTCGCTCCCTCGTTTACTGTCCTTGTGTCGATTTTGATTAGTGGATAATAAGTCATACCATGTGAGTTTGAAGCATGTGTCGCTCCCTCGTTTACTGTCCTTGTGTCGATTTTGATTAGTGGACATACTGGACAATAGCAAAATGATAAAAGTCTGAAGTGACCTTTAAGCTATGTTAGTCTTTATATTATCCCCATTTTCTGTAACTTTTACCGTAGTCAGGTACTCCCTTCATTTCGCTATATTTGTCTATGACCTTGGGATTATCTGTTTCAATATATTTGTCTATTGAAAAAATTTAGAGTGTAGTTATTGTAAGTTTTCCTCTCTCTACCCCTACTTAAATGCTTTGAAAGAGGTTAAGTGACAGTGATATGTCATTTAATATGAGTATGTACGGTCATTTCTTATTAAGTATTTCTTATATTTAGTGCTTCATTGATCTATGCGTACAGTAAGATATAGACAAATATAGCGAAACGAAGCGAGTATTAGTTAAGAATTAGGCTTACACCAAAGTACAAGTCTTCAAAAACAAAACACCAAGGTGCAAATTAGTGGAGAAGATATGATTTTTTTTAATGGTCGTGGGGAAGATATGTTATCATCTCTTGAAGTGCTTCTAAAAGCCTCTCCAATAGTTAGAGATAACATTGTCTCTAATATACACTACATCATCTTTAGAAACACCATCTCCAATAGATCATCTCTAGCACACTCTCCAATATTTATATTTTATAATTTTTCTTTGAAACGAGATTACATGTCAACTAAAGTAGATTAATGTATCATGTCACGGTCTCTTCAGAAAGAGACGATATGTGCTCTATTTCCTCCCCTTCTCTCCTTTACGTAGGATTTTATTGACGTGGCATGGCTAAGAGACGACAATAAATACACTATTAGAGATGACAATAAATACACTATTAGAGATACTCTAACACACTTGTTACAGTAAAAAATAGTACGACTACCTAGATGAGCTCAATAATAGTCAGTACTAAAGTCGAAATAGTACCATGTACTGAAATTCATTTTACTACTTATCAGTTATCACCACATATTTATTTTACTTCAAATTGCATTGCTTTCCACGTGAACTCTTGTCTATATGTGTTGTTTTGTACGTTTGGTGCGCACATTATTCCCTTACATGATGTACTACTTCAATTGTTTTATATGCCTCGGGACAAGTAATTAAATTATGGGATTGCCTATTTATAAAGTAATTGAAATTTTCTTAAGTATAAATTATATTTTTTTTATCTATTAGATCAATATCCAATTATATGACACATTAATCTTTACATAAATTCAATTATCACAATAATTGATTTAAACTTACAAAAATTTCAGAAGACTTAAAAATAGCAAATCTGTTAAACTATTTACACGAGAACATATTCTTGGACGACTAACTAGTACTTCGAAATCGACGATAAAAAAAACTTTGATATGTCTCCGCCGCTCTAGGTCAAAAGATTCCTGTAAGTGGTTAGGGACGACATTTGAAATCATTAGCCCCATTGCCGTCCACGCGAGTGTACGTGCTCGCCGTAGCTAAAAACTATTTGGCTATAGCAGCTAGCTGGCCACTTAACAATCCTTAAATAATCAAGTTGTTTGATGCCTTTAAGCTGGCCTGTGCGTTGTGCACGCCTCATCAATCGAGATCTCGAAGTAATCAAATTCATGCCTAACTTTTAGCCGTCTGATAGAATATTTGAAGCAGCTAGATAGTAGCTAGCTTTTGGTGCTTGTGGAAATAGAGAAAATAAACAAATGTGGTCTTTAGGTTAGTTACACGATCATGTATGGAAGACAAGGGCAAATCAATAGCTTTCTTACAGGTGTCATGAAACGTATATAGTAATGTTCAGCTCGTAGTCTTCACGATTCACTACGACGATCTGTCGAGATCCCGCGTGTTCTTACAAGCTGAAGTTTCCGAGCACGGCGTGAGTTTCTTGCAAGTTCGAGAGAGCAAGTTTATCCTCACTTTGTGAACATTTTATAGCCTCCTTAGCTTTTAATACCCAAAAAGATTATCAAAAATATTTACTTAAAAATGAAACCATTTTTATATATGTATATATGATGTTAAGATGATAAACAGATTCTCTCACAAAGAGGAAGGTAAACAGATTCACAGCCAGAGTTAGCATCGATCGTTCACTATTTATTGATCATACTATCTATTATTCTGAATGCTTTTATCAGATTTTCATGGCCTTTTGGATCTCCCCATATTTTGAAATTCAAAGTAGAATTTATAGAATGGATGAGAAACAGCTAGATGCAGAACTTTTTTTTATTAATTAATCTTTTTTAAATTTAATTTTAAAGTTAACCTTCGACGCACTTCATTTCCAATTCTGACATCTTTCGTCACGTCACCATCCATGGCGTGACAAAATAACATTACCACGCCATAGGATAAATCTACAAAAACGCACTTTTTGTCACGCCACTGATGGTGGCGTGACAATGTTGTTTGGTCACGCCACCACCTATGGCGTGACAAGAGTTAGCCCAGAAACGGGTTGACGTGATAGTGTTATTTGATCACATTACGGATAGTGGCGTGACTAAAGGAGTTAGAATTGAAAATAAAGTACGTCGGTGGTTAACTTTAAAATTAAATTTGAAAAGGGATTAATTAATAAAAAAAAACTCCTAGACGCACCTAACTCCGATATATTTGTTTATATATTTGAATTAAACATATGTTAACATTTGTAAATACAATAAAAAAATAAAAACATATCCGATTTAGACAACCCCCTATGCTATGTTAAAATTTGACAACCAAGTGTTTACCAGAGGAGCCCTTTCCAATACTAAAGAAATTTAGGGGACAAGAGTGGGCCCACATGAAAGCGAAAGAGGGATAGACGACGACCAAAAATAGACCAATCAGGAAGCTTCCCCCTACTATACGCACGCGCAGAATCATGTGCCCGCATACTCTATTTTCTACGCTTAACTACGCTCCGCTGTACCGGCGCGGGCCCACCACCTCCGCCTCGGGGGACCACGCGGACGCGTTTCTAGAATTTTAGGCACTATTGACCTATGTTCATTCTAAATTCTAAATCTAATCCTCTTATCTTACTTGTAATTTCTACTTCAAACTCTTTCCACCTGTGCACGCCCGAGGAACACATTAGCTAGGTGCTGCGCTCGGCGGCCGTACGATGTGCAAATGACCGCCTTGCTGTGGTCTCTGGATGCATTTGGTATGCTGCTACGGTCGCCAAGTGTAGCACGCGAGAGGAGAAGGTTAGAAGTGGAAGTTACTAGTAAAGAGGTTAGATTTAGAATTTAGGATGAACAGGCGACCAATAACGTTCAAAATTCGCGTTTTTGGGCTCGTGCAGTTTAGCCAGTTTTCGCAAGAAGTCCTTCGGTTTGTGCCGAATTATCCGGTGCTAAAAGCGAATCTGAGAGGGGCTAGGATACAAAAAAATAATGAAAAGACTTCCTTTCGTCGGTTACAAGGCATCTTTCCTGCGTTTGTTTCTTTATCCGGCAGAGAGGGACGTAACAATGCTAGCCTGAACACTGGTGAGGGGGCATGGTGAGTGGATAAGCTACTGTTTGACTACATGCATGTAGTTCCTAGCTTGTTTTTTCTCTCTTCGCATGCTCACGTCAGTGGCGGAGCTAAGCTTTAGATCTCTCGAGCAATTACCTGAGGTCCTACAAAAAACTTTTAGATAAATATCAAAATTTCAACATGTATAATCCGACTTTGTGCCAACACATGCTGGGCCGACCCGAGGCAAAGGCCGGCGCTGGTTCCGCCCTGATCACCCCCTCTGATACTTGCAGACTGGCTCACAAACATCATGAGTGAACTATTTTAAACAGTCGACGATGAGTAAGTGTCACTCTTGAAGAGGTCCATCCATCAGCCTGGGCGGTCATGTTTTGGGAGCGGTCCATCCAACAGCAACCGAAGGCCCCCGCGGTCTCTCATCTCCTGCACTGGCATCTTGGGGCCAGATGCAAAACTCGATCCCCTTGTGTCACGATCTGCTGCAAGACTTGGACTAACTAACCTAGCTTCCTCTCTGAGTCTCTCCTTTCGTTTTGGTTGGCATTTGTTTAGTACAGTTGTCACAGAGAAGTAGTAAACGAAAGAGGAGAGGCGAGAGAGAAGAAATGCACACGTTCGTCAAGCGGTTATCGTCAGAGACAGAGAAAGATTTGTACGGTTCTGTTAGAGATAACGCGCATATGTATTAACTACTACGCATAGTTGAACGTACGTAGTGTACATGATCTCTAGTCGATAAAGTCTACATGTCTGTGGGTTTTATTGAACATAGAGTGGTCATAACCTTAACCGGTTGTAGTCTTCCCTGGTCGTTGCAGGTATCTCCGATCAAGGGTATACTTGAGGGCTATTTAGACTATCATTATCTATAATAAATATTACAAATAATTAGTTTCATTAATATGGATTATTGAATCCTTGCCACCGTTTGTAAAGGTAGTCTCTAACATATGAGCCTATTTCGACAAAGACCGGGTAAAAAAAAATTCCTGATCACTCTCCTTTCGTTTTGGTTGGCATTTGTTTAGTACAGTTGCTGTCACATAAAAGCAGTAAACGAAAGAGGAGAGGCGAGAGAGAAAAAAATGCACAGCTAGCCACAAAGAGGAGCTGCTAGGTGCTAGCTGTTGACAACGGTTTCACAACCACCGCTCCATTTTTTGTGGGGGTGTAATTTCCCCGTGCTCCTATGATCGATCCTCGATGGATAAAGCTAGCTCTTCCTCACCGCAAGTCTAGAACTGAACATTGCACGCTACTGTCTTCATTTGTGGAGTACGTACTTCGGAGAAATTTTATCCCTTCACATTTCACAAAGGAACTGTGTAGAGTTTTAGCTCCCTCGACATTTGTTTTCTGTTCAAATTTGCAAGTTAAGCTAGCCACGAATCTTCAAACGGGAACACCGTCGTGCAAGGCACAGTACCACTCCATCTTTTGCGCTGTACCTCGAGAAAAGGAAGATTCGTACGTTTCTCAAGACAATATGATGCCTACGAACCAGTAAGATATGAGTAGTTAATGTGTTTAGATTCGTCTCACGCTGAAAACATGGCCAAACGTGAACTCCCACGCCGACGAAACGTCTTTGCTCATCAGTCATCAGGCCACCGTACGCTCCGCTTTACTACTTCGCCGCGCGCGCGCAGAAGAGAGAGGGGGATGGGGAGACACGATCAGTCATGAATGCTGCACAGCGCGCGCGCGGCTCATCGATCAACAAGGAGGAAGAAGAAGAAATTTGTTGGTCCCAAGCAACGCTACGAGCAGTACGTACGTACGTACGAAGCATATGGACCTCTCCATCATGGATAAATCGTGGCTACAGCGAGCCGCGAGCGACCTCAACCGTTTCCCGCAAGGGATCGATTCCCCGTGATTCGATCTGCGGCGACGTACGCGTACCACGTACCGGAGAAATAGACGACACATGCATTGCCATATTTACTCTCTCTCTCGATCATCGGCATGTACCAAGTACCAACCGGATTTTAATGTCGCACCTGCCGATCTGCCCGTACGTACTCTACACGTCGATATATATGTCGATCTCGATCGGTTCTTTTTGTCAGCCATTGCTATTAAGTTTGTAGCCAATGCCGTGGCATATATATATATATTAATTGAAAGCTTTGCGAGCTCTTTCACTGTCACCGTCTTTCATCGCCGTCGTCCTCAGCCTACTGCTGTCATCATCGTCGGCTCCATCGTCCTTGTTGATCCAAGCCGGGTCCGTTCCGATTTTGGCCAGACCCGGGTGTCCGTGGCCCGGAGCGGCAGCGGCTCGCGCCGGCGTTGGAGGTGTTTGTGCCTCCCCCGGTCGTCGTCCTGGGCAGTGGGCCGTGTCATGCCGGCTCGGCCTAGTCATCCCGCCGTGTCGTGTCGGCTCACCTCGCCTCCGGTTAAGCTCAAGCACGGCCCAAAGCCCATCGTGTTATGGTCGTGCCGTGTCAGCCCAAGCTCAGCCCTAAGTAACTATAGACAACGGTAACGGCGGCAGCGACCGTCATCTTCATTCCTCTCATGCCCACCTCGTTAAAATCCTAGTCCAACTAACATAGAGAGGCAGTCAAGCAGAGGCATTAATGCCGAGCAGTCAAGGGCTCAACTCTAAGTCTCATATGAGATAAGGTGTGTTGTGTACTCTGTACTCCAAATCTCCAACACTCAAATAGTCCAATCCAATCCCATTCATTCCCCCTCCCGATAGCACTGCAGGGCAGTACCCCCATCCCCAACTCCATGGCATGTTCTCCATCCCAACTCTGGGCGTCGTCGTCGATCCAAAAAGCGTTGGAGAGGGGAAACTAGGAGATGAATCCGGTTTAAAAAGTGGGATCATCACCCCTTGCGTGACTTGAATGCTTGATCAAAGAGAGATGCATTGGAGTTGTGGTATTTGTACGGATTCTAACGCGTGTATGGTACACAAAATTTAGTTAAAAAAAGGAGTTAAGAAGAAAAGTACTGGGTACAATGAAAGTCTCTTTGACGACCTTCTGCGTATAACTTGGTAGGTAATTTTGTCGTCTCACATTTAGGGTAGACAGGATGATATCATGTTCATGTGGTTATGCTGAGGCGTCTGCAGTTCCTATGAATCTTATGACGAAAAAGATGAAGGGTGTACTGTACATGGTAGATGGTGCGATTTGTGGGGTGTTTTTACACTATGAGTCTTTATGGCTAAAAAGGTGAAGCATATATATATATATATATATATATATATATATATATATATATATATATATATATATATATATATATATATATATATATATATATATATAAAATACTTTCTACTCCTGAGTAGTTACTCTCACCTTTGATATACCACCTAAAAGAACTTGACATACCTCATTATCACTTTGGGTATACTCATATACTAATTATAAGATACTCCATTGTGAACCACACGAAAAATTTGCAAGAGAGCCATAGTTTTTAGCATATTTTGTAAATACCTTCATATTCGCACATAAAAAGGAGTATGTCTAAAAATTATACATATCACCTTTGGAAATGTGTAAATACCACCTATATGGTATTATATACTCGTATGCTACACATACATACTCTCGGTTGCGCAAGATACTCTCTACGTTGTGAGATATATGAGATACGAAATAGGGAATAACTACTCCTGAGTAGAAAAAGGCTTTATATATATATATATATATATATATATATATATATATATATATATATATATATATATATATATATATATATATATATATATATATATATATATATAACACTAGGTAGGTAGTATATACTCTTTTGTTTGTCGCATTCTTCTTTTTAATAAAAAGAAGTACATATGAGTTGAAAAAGATGAAGGGTGTATCGTACATAGTAGTTGGTGCATATTTGTGGGGGTGTTTTTCAGTCACTACGAGTCTTTATGGCTAAAAAGGTGAAGCATGTATATATAACACTAGGTAGGTAGTATATGCTCTTTTGTTTGTCGCATTCTTTTTTTAATGAAAAGAAGTACATGTGAGTTGAACAATAAACATGAAATAGCAAGGCATGCAACTCCTTAGATGTGTTTTATGGCCTCATAATCTTAGGGGAAAAGTGAGATATGCACAACACGTGATAAATAGTGCGTACTCTTATGTTTGTCACACTCTTCTTTTTTAATGTATAAAAAACGGTAAAAAAAAATACATATAAGTTGAACAACAATAGCTAAATGCTAGGACATACGACTTAGACTACTTTTCAACTAAACTTCAAAAATATGTGCCTCATACGTGGATAAACAACTCTTAAAATAATCATTTATTAGTATTTATTCACTGTTTACGATACCACAATATTATTACTAACTATCATTCCAACCTCCCCAATCCCCATCTCCCGTTCTATTTCTCCCCCATCCCCCAGGCTTTGCGCCTCGGCCCCCGGCGTCCCCCAATCCCCATCCCCGCCCGGCCTCCCCTGCCTCCCTCTCCCCCGCGCGCCCAAGCTCCGCACCGCCCCCCTCCTCCTCCGGATCCTCTCCCGCCGCCCCTCTCCCATCGCCACCCCCGAGCTCCGCGCAGACGCCCGACCCCTCTCCCCATCGCCACCCCGAGTTCTCGCTCGGCACCACCCCGACCCTCTCCCCATCGCCGCCTCGAGCTCCGCTCGCACCGCCCCGCCTCCCTTGACTCCTCTCCCTAGCGCCCCTCTCCCATCGCGCCCGAGCTCTGTTGGCACCGCCCCCGACATCCCCCTTCTTCCCCACCACCTCCACCGGCCTCGGCTCCACCGCCTCCACCTTCCCACCACCGACCTTGCTCCACCGCTCCACCTCACGCGCGAGCGAGGGCGACGACTTAGAGGCTTGGGCTGCGTCGCGGCCGGGGCGGCGACGCAAAGACAGCCAAGCGGGCGCAGAGCGCGAGGACGAGCACGGCGCGGCGCGGTGGGCGTGTGCGGCGCGCGCGTTGTCGTGGGCGAGGGCTTGGCACAGCGTGCCGTTGTGCCGCCGTCGTGCCGGGCCGGCCCGAGCACGGCCCAACTCCCCGTGCCGTGCCGTGCGGCCCGTCGTGCCCCGTCTTTAGGCTCGGCCCGGCCCGGCCGTTCGAGTCGTGCCGTGTCTGGGCCGGGCCGTACTGGTCGGGCCTCGTGCCAGTCCAGAAAAGCCCGGCCCAAGTCCCAGCTCTAGTCGTCCCTCATCGTAGGATGCTCACGCTAGGTGTCTCGGGGGGCCGCTCCTCAGCCCCAGGTTTCGTCCTCGACCCCAGATCCAGCAGGCGACAGCGCATGAGGATGTAGGCAGTGTGATCCCTTGCCGTCGGCGTCCTCGAGTATCCATCGCCGCCGGTTTTCGGAGTATCCCCGTCGTCCTCATCCCTTACAGACCCACTGCAGTTTCGCCATCGCCGGGGAGTCCTTCTCACCTCCGGATCTGGAGTATTTGCAGCGGCCACCTCAATCACTTTAGGTAATAGGGGAAAAAAAAGCAAAGTTTTGGACTTCAGCATGGCTCAATGAGACATCCCCTCAAGACTCCACCCCGGAGATCTACCGTCTTTCCATCTGGAAAAATAGAACAGTCTTTATGGCGCTCCAGGACAACCGCTGGATAGGATATCAACATGCAAGGTGAAATATCAGTTGGGCTAGTCCACCAGTTTCTAGGACTCTGGGAAAGAGTCCACCAAATCACCTTAGATCCATCCGCCTCAGACGAGATCACCTGGAAGCTAACCTCCAAGGGGGAATATTCAACGAAATCAGCTTACGACTTGCAATTCCTTGGATCAATGACAACAGAATATAAAAACCTCAGTCCCCCCTAAATTCAAGTAGTTCGTGTGGCTGGCAATTCAAAATAGACTCTGTACCTCTAACATACTGCAAGCTCGGGGTTGGCCGAACCAGGGCTTTTGCCCTCTTTGCAGAGAAGCCCCAGAATCGGCTCTGCACTTCTTGTCAGAGTGTAGGTACTCTCGTCGAGTGTGGCATTCTATGGCAGACTGGTTGGGCTACACGCCGCTTAAGCCATCTTATTGGCCTGCTAGTCACGACATCGAGGATTGGTGGAGGACAATTTGACACTCTGGCCATCTGCCAAGGAGGGCAACGGCTATGGTGATCATTTTAACCGCCTGGGAGATCTGGAAGAGCGCAATGCCAGAACCTTCAACTGTAGGTTCTCCTCGCCCTAAGAGTTAGTCTCTAAGATTAAGGAAGAAGGAAGAGTCTGGACCCTAACAGGGGGAAATGTCCGGAGCAATTAATCCCCGTGTAATTAATTCGTAGCATGCTCTTTAGGGCCTCGTCTCTTTCAATCCTTGTTTCTGACTCTTCTTTATTAATATAATAGACAACCCTCGTGCCTGTTTCCAAAAAAAAAAACTTATGCGAGATGTGCGCCACCCTCATGGGGCCATGCTGGCCGAGGCTCTCGGCCTCCACGGTGGGGCAAGCCATCGCTGCCGTGCATGTGCCTGCTCAGCGACTTCGGGTGCCACAAGGGCGTAGCCAACGCGTTCCTAGTCGAGTGGTTTGTGTCGCGGCCTGTGGGGAGGCCGGCGGCTATGCACGGTTGTGCTCGCAGCCTGCCTACCGAGCAGGGAGTGGGCACGACGACGACCGCAGTGAGCATGCAAGGCGGAGCGGCGGCGGTGAGCATGCAGGGAGGCAGGCGCGCCGACGCACTCGGCAAAATAGGCAAGGCGGCGCTGGCGAGAGGCAGGAGAGTGCGCCATGGCAGCCGCTGTTGACCTTGCTCAGGGTTGCAGTGGCAAGCACGATAGATGAGCATGTGCGAAGGTCACTGCAACTAGGCGCGGAGAGCAACAAGGGCCAAGGAGTCGCTGTAGAGCCCAGCTACATCCTCGATATTGTGTGATTTTTTATTGGTTTTTGGTTCAAATCTGGTGTATTTTGTTTGAAGTTGTGTTGAAATCTACTCAAAACATGAATTTGTGTTTGAATTTTGTTCGACTTTTTGAAATTTTCCGTGATAGTTTTGCTGAAACACCGTGAAACCTTTTCTAGAATTTGTTGTAACTTTCTGAAACTTGTTAAAACCTTTTGAAACTTGCCTGTAACTATTTTTTGAAACTTGGATGGAATTTTTCACGGAACACACTGAGACCTGCTAGAAGCATCAAACTTGAAACCTAAACCTTTTCGAAACTTTTCATAAAACATGCTGAAACCCGAAACCTCATCGAACCTCGTGAAACTAGTATGCCATTAGAAATGTATTCCATCGGTATAGCATGGGTTAGCAGTATTATAAGCTAATACCCTATGATTATGCAAGTATTTAGCTCTGAACATCCTTTCTGGTACTTACATTACATACAGCTCGACCTGTCACAGAACATGTGATTTGGTCAATCCATGCAGAATCGCAGTGGACACCAGGCACACGCATGTAATGCAAATGCTACCTATCGTACCAGCCTATTCGGCCAGTTTGTCAAAAACGGTCCCGGGACCAGAGCTCTAGCTTAGGAATACGCAAACAGTCCGCAGAGAATGCAGATTCCAATCCAACCGATGGAGCCTCGGTTCGTGTCCATTTACTTACCTTGCAGGCTACATTTGCACAACTCTAGGACTTGGCGTGCACGAAAACTAGGAGAGTAGGACGAGACGCAGAAAGCTTGTGGAGTCACTTTTCGTCGTGTGATAAACGTGAGCGCTAAAAAAAAAAGAGGTGTCGAGGGGAGAATGGAGTACTAGTTTAGTTTGGTATGAGTACTCAAATTTTGAGCAACTGATTAACATTTAAAAAAACTTAGGCGATCCGCGTGCCCAATAATTAAGTGCGCTAGTGGACTGGATCTTTTTTTGTGGGCTGATAATTTGTTCTAAGTTGAGTGCTTTGGACTGTCTTCGTTTAATTTGTCTTCTTTTGGGCAATGAGCCACAAACAATGATTTAATGACAAATGTGATGTAATCGAATATAAATAGCCTCATATAACATCAACTCATCAAGTATCAAACTTCGACTCGCAAGAAAAGCGTAAAAAATTTGGTTAAAAAATGCAAGTAATGTTATGCTACCTTACAGTTATGCTATTTTTATATAAGATTAAAACAATTTTACATATATTACACTATGTAAATTTAGTAAAAAGTGCCAAAAAAATAATTTTTACATCGAATTAGCAACTTTTGATGTAAAACACAGATACACAAACAGATAACTACTACAACCACTGACACTAGAGGAAGCGAGCTCGCTCGCTTGGCTAGCTGCGGAGTCGACTGAGCAGCCTGCCCAGGCTTGAGACTTGGTCTTGGCACTGGGTGTCTCACCAGGACTGTGCAAAGGCACAGTTGTGGAAGGACTGTGCGGTGACACAAGAGAGTTTTAGACTTTCAACTCGTCACGATCCGAGCGTTGCTCCCGTAAACGTCTTCAGAGGTAGGGTGCTTCTTGCATAAAAAAGCTCAAAACTACCTACAACTACTAACATAGAGCTCACAAGTCACAACTACAGAACACATCCACTAATACTTGTAAGATCTGACAAAGACTAAACACATTGCAACCACAAATAGCTAAGTACTACTGGTACTAAACCTTAGCAGAACACAATATTGACAAAGATAGGTTACTGCTACTACAACTACACTAGGAACAGATCACCAACTAAGAACATCACACAAATCAAAATGTTTTGACGATGAAATCTTCAAAACACACTCCTGTTGATCCCAGGCCAATACTACTACGAGAAATCCCCAAACTGAAAACACCTTGTCCACCTGTTTGATCTCGCGCAATAAAAATGGAAGCAAGAAACACAAATCACTTAAATCAGTAAAACAAAATCGCAGATCCGAGAAGAACACCAAACGACTCTGAATCCAAATCCCTTCCGTTGGGTCTGGTACAAATCACACACTAAAAACCCTCTAAAATCGCCAAACAACTGTTCGCTATGTTCTCTCCTTGTGGCTACCAAGGTAGATCAAGAGTCCCCATCTGTTCACTCCCTCTCCCTCTTGATGATTCTTACTCCCAGGGCACGGTGTAACCTGAGGGGGAGTAAATATGGAGAGGAGATAGAGAGACCAATGCACAAAACAATAGCAGTGTATTGAACCGACGTCGATTCAAAGTTATGCTACATAAGCATTTTAGGAACTGAGGTTATTTTTCTCTAATGTATTGAACCGATTCCTACTAATAACTGGGACCCACGTTACATTAAAAAAACTATAAAATAATAATATCTTCTCTCAACCGCACTCTCTCCTATGTAGTTGTTTAATGCTTATATGAATTGTTTAATACTTTGAATCGATTCCTAACTAGAGTTCGGTTCCGTGCATTTTTTTTGTTGGAATCGACCCCTCCAATGTATTGAATCGATTCAATACCTTCTCTCTCCTCATTTGAACCGGCTAAAACACAACATTGGAGATGGTCTAAATAGATGGAAACAAGAACGGGCAGTCTCCAATGTTGAATAGTGTTCAAATAGGATGGTTTCACACACAAAACGGTTTCAGTAATCTCAACAGGTACACCGGTTAACGAACCTACACGCCCGGTTGGCTTCAAAGTCTGGCGTCGATCTTAGAGCTCCATCGGACGGCTACAAAATCGACTACTGCAAAACAAAAATATACTCGAGTCCTAATTAGCAAAACCCATAAAAAAACGGAGTACTGCTGCAGTTGTGCTCCATTTGCTCGACGACCCGATCAGTTTAATTTGGGCCTGGCCTTGGCCGAAGTTGGTAAGGACCCTGTCCCTTATAGAACACTCAGCTATTTTCTGCGGGAACTCACAGTGCGTCTTGACGATTGACGAAGACGCGGCTCGCGTTGTCGCGCAGGCAAGGACGGTCAGTCGCAAGTCGCAATTCTCACACAAGCCACGAAGTCGCAGGTAAGTGTTCCACCCTGGGCAGCAGAAGCATGCTGCTGCCGCACCGCAACCACACTCCATAGAATACCACAGCGCAGGCCCGGCACTAGGACAACAAAGCGGGCAATCGCGTGGACGGCGCCGCAGCAACGGGGCAAGTGAAGTGAAGAGGCGGCGGCTTACTCATGCCCGCGCGCGCGCGCACGACAGGGAAGGAGCAAAGAAAGTTTGCAGCCATGCCGGGAAGCGCGCCGATCGAGAGCGTCCGCACGAAACGGCAGTGGCGCTCGCAGCACACGCGCGCAGACGCAGTGCGGCAGCGGTGCCGGTGCGGATGGAGAAACTCGGCAACGTACGGCCGCGCGGCGTTCACGCTGCTAGCCGAGCGAGCGCCCGAGGCGCTGGACCGCGAGCACGGAGCGGACGAGCCCAACAGCTCATCCAAACTCGTCTCTCTCCTCGCTCCATTAAATCTTGAGCGCTTAATTCCAATCGGACGATCCTGCTCCGAGCAACCGGAAGTGTTCATGAAACCGTGCGGCACGAGAGGGATACCGACCCACTGATCAAAGGGCCCCACCTGTTAGATTCTCCTCCCCTAAACCACTAGTCCCCAAACCCCAGTACCCCACTATATCGTTAACACTAACACCCCAACCGCCTCCCACGCCTCGCCGCCGCCGCGGTCGTGACCGGCGACGGCGATCCTGATGGGCGCCTCCATCTCCGTCCTCTCCCTCCCGGTGGCCATCTCCATCCCAGGAGCGGCCACCGTTATCGCAGGCGCCGCCGGCTGCTTCGCCCTCGGCTACCTCCTCGCCCTCAGCCGCCTCCCCCGCCACGGCGCTGCCCCCGCTTCCAGGGGCCTCTCGGATGAAGATTCTGAGGACGACTCGGAAGGAGATGACGACGAAAATTCCGGCCGCAGCCGGACGGCGAAGCGAGCCGTCGGGAGGAAGCGGACCGGGCTCCGGCTGCTCTTCTGGGCCCGCAACGTGGTCACCAAGTCCGACTCTGCCAGGGAGGCGGAGAGGTCCCAGGCCCAGACCGCCGCCAGCCCCCTGGAGGTTGAGAACCTCGCCGAGATAATAGAAGATTTTAAGATGGTATTGGAGATTTAGTTCAAAATTCCCTTCCTTTTGTCTGTTGGATGGTGTATTGACACTGTTGATTTTGTTTGCGTGGTGGTAGGTGCTAGTGGTGAGAAACGACCTGAAGATGGGAAAGGGGAAAATCGCCGCGCAATGCAGGTAACAGATTTTCAGTCATCTGTATTCCCATGTTGTTAGAGAAGTAGAAACTTAGATGAAGAACCAACGCCAATGATTCACACAGAGGGATGGGCTAGTCTGCGTATCGTGTGGTTAGAAGTTGAACTTCTGTGAATTTTCAACCTAGTCAGATTTTGGGATGAAATATTTGTTTGAGAATCTAGACGGCGTTAACTCTGATGATGACATGCTTTTATGAGCTTATTATGGGCTGAAACTTGAACAACTTTGGCTTTCTATTCAAAATTGGCAATTGTATCTTGTTTGGCAAAAACATGATAATATTGCCCTAACACCTGCACCAGCTGACTGCCTCATCCAAGACAATGTTATCATCCGCATTTGGTTCCCCAAAAACTGGGGCCAAAATTCATCTTGGCTGCTTCATGTTGTAGGACTTTTACAATGCCCAAATGTTGCTCTTTGTACCCATGCCGCATAGAACTAACCAGCCAATCTGTCCAAATGGCATTCATCATTGTCACTAGAAGCAAGTGACCTAACACAAGCTGGTTGCTTGAACTCAGCAAGATTATTCAGCATCTTTGAACAAGGATAGACAGGCTACAGAATGATCTTAGGTCAATTATGGCATTGCATTTATTTTGGCAAGGAAACAGTTATGAACTTACGCTTATGTTCTCTGAGTTCTTAATTTATCACCTTCAGCAGTGAAAGAGTTATCATGCTTACAATGTTTTTATTTGTTATGTTTTTTCTCCTATTTCTTGAAATGTGAGCACTGAGCAGCGTGCTAATTATGCTGGTTTGTTTCTTTTTTCTGTTTTCTCAGCCATGCAACACTGGGCTTGTTTAAAAAACTGCAACAGAGAGCACCAAAATCATTAAGAAGGTATTCTTAAAACTTTTTCTTAGTATGCTTGAAGCTACTTTCTGATGTTCATATTGATGCGTAATCAGATATCTTAGCACTCTACAGAGATGACAAAAAGTAAACCAAATTTCTGCTATTTTATATATTTTTTTCATCTTTTGCAGGTGGGAGAGGTGTGGGCAAGTTAAGGTGGTTGTGAAAATAGAAAGTGAGGAAGATATGCTTGTTTTACAAGTAAATATTCTACCTTGTTGTGCAATGACTCATTAATCTTGAAACTACTTTTGGGGTATCAAAAGATAGTAACACAGAAAAAGACAGCACGCGTACAAAAACACAGTCAGAAAATATTTTGTTCTTACCAATCAGATAGGTATGAGTAATAAAAAGCTCCTTTCCGGCAGGTAGTCAGATGAACTAAAAATCAAGGAATATCAATACATTACTGTTTGAAATAACTGGAAATTTTGATAAGAGGATATGTCCTGTTCTGAAACAGCTCCAGGAATTTTATTGCTTCCCCCCTTTTTAGAAAATGGAACATTTGATTCTTACTTGGCCTTATCCCTTATGTTCTCCTTTTAGAGGAATCTTTTTGCTAACCTCTTACAGTCTTACCGTAATTAAAACCAAACGAATGTAAGGTTTCAATTTCCCGAAAACATGCTTTTCATTTGGCATAATTTTCTTTTGCATGTTTAATACTTATATTCCTTATCCCATAGCATTTAAATTCACTTTCGGATGCAGGGCAGAGCAAAGTCTTTGAATCTGCCAACTCACATAACCATTGATGCTGGAAGAACACAGATTGCACCAAGTGAGTTTTTTGATCTTTCATTTGTACAATTCTCTTGATATTAGTTTAATTTCTTCTGTTGTTGACTTGGATTTATTTTCTTATTGTCTCGCCTTCCTGTAGATTCAAGAACAGTCATGGCTATTGTTGGTAAGCTACATACAATCCATAGTGTATCATGATTTTCAATACTTGTGGTGAACTGATGTTTTGTTGCCCATGCTACTGTTTTTATTGAGCAGGGCCGGCTAACATGGTTGATGATGTCACTGGTGGTCTGAAGCTTTTATAACATCACCTCGGCATTCTCAAACATGGGAGTGCAAATAGCAATGCTGGAATTTTACAATCCACATTGGTCTTGCACTTCCACTGATCTGCTGCTGAAGAATCAACCTTGGCTTAATTGGTTAACTCGATCTTGTTGTTTGAAGATTTGTATGGAAGGAGGTTGCATTCACTTTTTACTTGTATATGTCAGTTTTTCCACTGGATTTGGAGTTGAGAATTTATGGACATTTCATCATCTGTAACATATAGATAAGAAGGATAAATTTAGCGTTTCCATTTCGATGGACAGTTTGAACACCTGTCTGCGGACATAATTATGAGTAACTTCTCAGAGTTTTAATATGCTTGCTGCTGTGTGGAATTTTGATTGTTGAACCTGTTAGAAGAAAATCATAGTCTATAAAGAATTTCTATTTACATCTATTTTTCCTATTGTAGTTTTGCACTCTTGATGCAAGTTTGGATTATGGCCACAACTTCTCGGTTCGCATAGATGTTAGCTGCTTATTGTTCTTGGCCGTTGGATAAGCCAACTTATCCAACACGTTTTGAGGTCAGGCGTTGGCAACGATCTTTTGTTTCGTTGAAATAAATTATTTTAGCAAAAATGAAGATATTGCAAATCACAGACAAGTAGAACACTCCTAGGGCAAATGTAGTATTGATCGCGATCCGATCAGGCAGGTATGAAACGGGTCCCTCGTATTTCTTTAAATTCTGTATAGGAACTTAAGCTTGTGTTGCGTAACATCTGTTAAAGACAGTAGGTACCTCTGCAAACAAAAACAAACGAGAAGGAACATTATAACCAAGAAGAAATATACAATGGAGAAGATTACAGAAAATACATAATTAGGAAACAAACCGCGATTTCATATCTAAACAGAAACGTTAGCCTTCACAATATTTTGAACTTGATAAGTGATTTAGTCATTTTCATCTCAGTTGGGGATAATGCCCATTGTGGCATAAACTTTCTCCTTTCCTCTATCTGATAAATAAAGATTCATTTATGACAACACTTGACAATTCAATGTTGAACAAAGGTAAGCACTCGCTTGACAATTCGGCAGCCTGCGCCACGGTGAGATTAGCAGTGAACGCACGATAGTGATCTTTGAAAGCTTTACGTGTAGCAGTTGCGCTGAATCAAGCAACGGAAGGGACAAAAGAACAGTGTCAGGTCATGGTACTCTGAAGTTCAGGAAATGGATCTCAAAATGACACATGAATTATGCTGAAAGCTGAGGTCGCCACACTTAATCCTCTCGGGATACGAGTAAGCTACACAAGCGCGCAATAAAATTTTCTACCAAGTAAACCGTGAAGGCATGCGAGTAGGAGATCGTAGATCGTTACCGCTAGACGCGCAGTACAACAGAAGAAGAGTTGGAGCAGCTCAGCCCAACGTCGCGCGCGTCAATGTAGTGGAAGTAGTCGATCGTCCAACTTCCTTGGCCGTCGATCATCTCCTCCAGCAGCCCATCGTGTTCCTTATGTACGTCGCGGATCGTCCTCGATCAGCACTTCTATGGTATCCACACGTTCAAAGTGGTGACGATGATCTAATAATCCTTAATTAATTAAGTTATTTATTTGCAATATTATAGATAATAATGTCTCTTATACAACATCTAAAGTTACCCCTCAATATTAACAATGAGGGAGATCACACACATCTAGTGGTCGTAACTTTTTTACAACTACCCTATATGATCGTAAATTCTTCTACAACCACCTATTGATCGTAAATTTTACTACAATCACCCTATGGTCGTAAGTCTTACTACGACCATTCTATCAATCGTAAGTCTTGCTACGATCACCTTATGATCGTAAGTCTTACTACGACCAGGTCATCTACAACTACTCTATAGTCGATAAAGTTTACAGATATGTGGGTCCAATCAACTAGGGATATTGGTGCGCTGTGTTTAATACATGTAGTAGTTAATATGTGTTGTTATTCCTGAAGATAACTGCATGTATTAAATCTTTGTCTCTGGCATAACCGCAAGACGACGTGGGGATATGTCTCTAACAATAACTATCCTTAAACATACGCATTGCACCAAATGACAAAGCGCTTTTCGACGTGAACAACTGCTACTCCTTAATACGTTATATAAGAAGTAAAGTCAGTGGACGGAGAGAAGAGACCGTGGCGAGCCAAAATTGATCCGCCCCGCGCCCAAGTTCACAAGGGCGGTGGTATCACTGAACTTCGGCGGTGAGCTCTCAGAAGTCAGAAGAGCCACAAGCGTTATCTTTTGCTTGTCCCAATCTTCCAGAACAAGGATTGTGAATTCGATCCCTTTTTTTAACTTTAAAAAAGGATTGTGCAGGATCACATGTTAGTTTCTTCAGCAAGAGAGTACAAAGACGAAGAGTACAGACACGGGCAGTGTTGGAAATGACTAATTCGTTGTCACTAATCACCTCTGCCACTGACCCATCCATTAATTCATCAAACATTGGACTTGACTGCTAAAATTTTACCGCATTTTCCAAAAGCAGTGCACAATGTGACAATGGGACACCGCAATGCACTCATAGCATTCTCAAGCACCACTGCAGGTTGCAGGCATGCACAACCAAGCACCACAAAGCAAAGTCCTCGTCCAATTTCGTCATCTATTGATATTTGATATACAAACTCCCCGGAAACTAATTACCAAACACCAATCGCCAGTCACAGAACTACAGAAGTAAAGCCTCACTTCTTTCCAGCCCCATGTAATTCTGCTGAAAAGTCTCCACAACACATTATGACACAACAAGATGAATGCTATATGCAGGAGGAAGATCAAATCCCAAAGAAGTCAAGGACACATGCCGTAAACTCATGGCAGAACCCAGGTCAAAAGCAGGTAGGCGTCAGTAATCATACAGAATGCTCCTGTTACAAACTTACAAGTCACAACCCAAATGTTACTGTCCAGAATCAAGCACATGTTACAGAGATATGTCTACTTGGGATAAAGAATGTCATAGTGTCCAGGCCTATACAACTAGGTCACGAACCGACTTCTTTCTGCTGGCGACAAGTCATCGATCGTTCTTTCTCCATCATGCTCACCAGAACCACCCTGGGAAGGAGTTGAACCAGTGTCAATTGACTGCAGTTCCAATGCTTCCATTGAGCTGTTCGTACCGGGGCCACTGGTACTTGCCAGATTCAGAAGTTCCATGGGTGCACCTATAGCTGTATGGTAACTGCTTTCGGAAGAAACACTCTCCACGCTACAAGTACCTTCAGAAGAGACACTTTCCATGCAAATTCTGAGGTCCCGACATTGGCTCCACTTCTGATTCTGCTCTTTGGCAGTACTCATGCTGATTGAGTTGCACAACACCACGAGGCAAGCTTGTATCAAAATTCTCCACGATTAAGGGGATGCCTAGTGCATTTCCAAGCGCTATGAGCTGCATATTGCTAGCTTCACTGCCCTCAGGGCGCACTTTATACCGGCAAAACTGTTGAAAAAGACAAAAGCACAAGAGTTGTAAATGCTAACCGGTGTTGCTTAGAAAATATTTTCTGCTGGTCAATCTTGTATACAGAAGGAACAAAATCCACGTGAAGAAAAGTCTATTGTCGGAGATTAATGGTAAAAGTCCAAGTTACGGGCGAGTTGGACTCAAATCGTATGCGAGTTGTTTAGAGTCAGACTGTAATATTCGGCACTATAAATAAAGAGTGTGGGGATCCCAAGAGGGACACACTATTATTCCAAAATCCTACATGGTATCAGAGCCAACCCAACCCAAAACCCTAACTCGAAAAGAGACCTTACCTCAGAACAACCGCCGCCACCGCTCCTCAGACGATCCGTCGGCCACCGCTACCTCATTGCACGTGGTCCACCGCGACTGCGTCGCACAAGAACAGACCACAGCCATTCGGGTTGTGCGTGAGCCGCCATCGCTGAATCACGACCGTAGTTTGGGGTTGCATCCGCTCGGGCTGCCGCTCGACGGTAGCTGGGACGGAGGGAGGAGATCCGACGGTGGTGTGGCGGTAAGGGAGGAGGGAGCTAGGGGTCGACGATGGTGAGGGAGGAAGGTCGACACATTGGTGGAGAGGAGGAGAAGGAATCCGGAGGCAGGTGGCCGAATCCAGACACGAGTGAGGAAGTGGAGTGAGCCGAGGGCTTCCGCTAGGGCTCCAAGGTGGCGGTAACAGAGGCGGAGGCGGTGGGATCCAGTGTATCTGGGCCAGCTCGGTCGAAAGGAGGTGGAGGAGGAGTAGCAGGGGATCCTGCTGGTGGTGGAGGAGGAGAGAAGGAGGCGCTTCGGTGGGGGAGAAGAGATTCGGGAGGAGAGGATATGGAGGAAAGAAAGCTCAGGGGAGAGGAAGGAGAAGAGAGCGCTCAGGAGGTGTGCTTGGCGCTCGGGGGAGAAGCAAGAGGGAGGATGATAGGTCTCGATCTGGTGTGGGTGAGGCGATTCGATCTGGTGTGGCTAGATTTGCATGGAATCGCTTGCATCTCATGTGCTTCGGTGGGTGTCCAGTAGAGGAGATTTGGTGAGAGGAAATTGGTTGGTGTGGCTAGATTCTTTGCATGGAATCGGTTGGTGCTCAGGCTTAGGAGAGAGAAGAAGGTGGAGAAGGTTTGTTGTGTGATTATGGGCTGATCCGGAGGAGGATTTGTCGGCACTCGGGCTGATCCAGAGGAGGGTACGGAGCGCTTTGGTGTCAGTGGGGAGGAGAAGAAGAGTGTTTCGGTGTGGAGGATCCGGTGGGGTGATCCGGATCTGGTGTGGTGTCGATGTGGATCTCGGATTCGGTGTGGAGGTGTGGAGGATCCGATCTGGAGGATTGATTTTTTTAGGAGGATCTGGTGTGGTTGAGGGGGATATGGTGTGGATCCAAATTGGTCGAGAATTTGGTGTGGACCCAGATCAATGGAGAATATAGTGTGGCCGCATGTGCTGTGTTGGGGAAAGGATAGAGAGGATGGTGTGTTTGTTGAGAATTCTAGATGTTGTATTCCTTGGTGGTGACAATATCGGAGGTTACGACGGAAGGCATGAAAAACAGAGGGAGAAAATTGTGCGATGGTGTTGGTATGGGTGCTAGAGATAGTGTTACTGGAGATATCTGGAAGAGGATTAGGACTGGAGTCAGGCGTAATGGTCTGTAACAGAGGTAGAGGTGATGGAGGCCGAGACTGGGGTAATGGTATGAGGGTAAAGGAAGATGAGGTTGAGATCGGGGCAATTGGTAGATGGCGAGGATGGATTTAGTGATGCCCCTGCTAGTATTGGTGGTGAACAACCTTTTTTATAGTATTGGTTATGGAGTCGATGGATGGTAGTGTAACAGCCCTAACTTAGGGTTTGTATTTCAAATGTAAATTATGAGGAGAAATAAAAACTTTTGTTGTCTCATCAAATCATTTGGAAGTTTTCCAAATTTTCCCTAGCAATTTCCATTTTCTAGAATTAAATTCTTGTGAATGGAAATTGTTGTCAGCAAATTCTTAGCCTTCAAACTTGTGATCATCCTCTGAAATTATTTTTCCTATCATCTTGATCATCCTATCTACCTCCCTGAATTATTTCACAATTTTTAGATTTTATTTGCTATTTCAAATGCCCAAGTCAAACCAGTTTAGAAATCTGGTCAAACCTCTGGACAGCAGCTTGTGAATTTTATTGGGAGAAATATAGTGCATGAAAACTCCTGGAAAAATTACACAAGGTTGCCCTCTTTTCCAGTAAGCTCCCATAAAAATTTCGGAAGTTTTGGAGCTCAGGAGCTACCTCTAAAAATTCCCAAAACCTTCTCTGTCTTTCTAATTCGAATCTGAAATCACTGTTCCTCGGGTTCAAACCCCACTTGGGCTCGAGTCCGACCGCACCTAATGGACTCGGTCGCACCGCCTAGTTGCACCGTGCGAGCCCGATGGCTATCAGCCGTCCGATGAAGATCGAACGGTCCACACTACTCATCTCGTCGACCGGTCCGAATGCATACAGAGATCCCGACCGTCCATCTCAAATCCAACGGTCGGCACAATCTGATCGAGTCAAACCATCTAACTGTGCTGCACCAGACCCCGACTCGAGCCGCTTTGCCACCGTCGCTGACGTGTGGGCCCTCCTTGTCAGTATCGCCCTCGTCTTCTCGCGGCTCGCGAGTTCGCCGCAAATCGCATGCGTGCCACGCACTCGTCGCCGCCACGTCGTGGGCGCGTGTCCTCTCCGGAGAATCGCCAGAGTCCATCTACCCCGAGACCATCCATTCTCCTTCGCGTCCATTCTCGTACTTTCTCGCCCAAATTTCCTTCTCGGTGGAGAACCCGAGTGTAGCGCCGCCAGATCGAGCCGCCTCGAGCCCGCGGCGCACCATTGTGATCCTTGCTCGACGCCGCTCCATTTTGCCCGGCCGGATCATTGTCGTGCATCGTATCACGAAGCAAGTTCATCGTCTCCGCCTCCGGTGATCTTGGTCCTGTAAGCCTTCTGGCGTTCTAGTGAGTATCATGCCTCGGCGTTTGGTCCCTTAGGATCGCCTTGATCCACTGAGTCTAATGGAGGTCTTGTTTTGTTCTTTGGTGCATCACCGAGGTAGCGCGACCAGTTCTTTGGTGATTCCAGCCGCCTTAGACCTCCTTCGTCGGCATTATCTGGGGCGTATCCTTCCTGGAGCTGTGGCGATCCCGTGGCGCACCTTCCGGGGTATTCCCGAAGCTCGTAGCGTCTTCTCCGCGAGCACCGCATCTTCTTCTCCGCCTCCGTTCGCCGTCAGCTCGCCGCCGGCATCCTCGAGGTCCCGGGTCACCGTCATCAAGTTTGCGAGGTCTTTGCGAACCTGAAGGTATAACTCACTCGCCCTGAGACCTCCTAGTTCGCGAGAACAGTCGTGCGGCCGCGCCACCGTCCCCGTGGTCGCCGGTGAGCCGCCGGCAACATTAGGTCTAACCCTACTCTTTAGTGCTAATCATCTTTTAGTCCGTATCACTGACTTGTGGGCCCTCTCTATTAATCGCGTTTAGGAAATCCTTTAATCCAACCGTTATGTTATTCTCTTAGTCGCTGCCATGTGGGTCCATGCTGTCATTGGTGGTTGTGCAGCTTTGATAATACGTTTTCTCTGTTGGGAAGCGTATTTCTCTGTGAGTATAAGTTAGGAGTGCACTTTGATAAGTCAAAGACGTATTCTTAGAATACGCCTTCGACGTCACCTTAAGCCGTGGCCGAGTCAGAGCTGACTCAGTCAGCGCCCTCGCGCGGGCCCGCGTATCAGTGGCTATGGCTAGCTGGTTGTCGGTAGGAAAAGGTTTAAATGCTTTAGAATTTCTGAAATGGTTTTCTGTTGCACTGTCAAATCATTTAAACTTAGAAAATTCATAACTAATTCAATTTTTATCTTAATCGCGTGAATCCAGTGCTGTTAATTTTCATTTTAAATGTATTATTTACTAAAATTAGTTTCAATCTTGCCTCTGTTAGCAAAAATCTGTTAAATGATTAAATGATGTGTTATGCATTTTCCAAAATTAGAAAGTTCGTATCTTTTTCAATAATTGTCCAAATCCAGTAAATCCAATTCTGTAAATTTTCATTTTTAGTGCACTAATTATCAGGATAGATTTTAGATATCTTTATACATTATTAAAATTTTGCTAAGTATTTAACTAGTGCTTTAATATGTTTGTTAGCTTAGGAAATTGCTAGAAAATTCATCACCACTTCAAATAATTATTTCCCTCTCTCTAAAACATGTTAGAACCTGCTTAGGTTGCTGTGTGAGTTTTGGTATGTTTTGTTGTTGTGGTATGTTTGAGTTTGGTCGGTGTTATTCGTTCTTATTATTTGTTTTGTTCAATCGTTAGGTTTCGATATTTGCGGTAACCACGAGAACGACCCTCATAACAAATTGAGCAACAAAGACTAGGCAAGCAGTTTGATCATTTTATCCCAGTATTTTAAAGTCTAATATTTTGTTTCAATCTGTATGTATGCATCGCTTATTTTGCGTTAAATTGGTTAGTTAAACCTTTAGATGCATAATCGAAGGTAAATATTTGTCCTCTACTACCGAGCACAGGTTATTTCTTTGTGATTAGAGTTATTGGATGAACTCTCGTTACTTAGTAGATTACGAGTTCGATTGCTTAGCCATGCTTAGCTACCGTAGATTTGGGCGATCATCGACTTAGTCGATGATCTTGATCTATAAAATTATTATCGTTCTTATATTCCATTTCGTGCTATGATAATTGCAAAACAAAACCGAAAACAAAAATGATTTAGACGCGGGCAACTGGTAAGATTGGTGTGATCTGTTGGGTGTGATGGAAAGGTGCCCGGTCAATTAAGGACCGAACATCTTGTGAGTACACATTATCCGGGCATTTCGGCGTGCTAACCACACTAGAGGTATGGGACCTCTCTTGACCTAGTACTTTGGCGTGTATTGGCTCCGGTCGCAGGAGGTCGCGGGAGGGATGGAGGTGGGAGCATGGTAGTTGTCCAAAAGCTTTATCTGAGTGGGTAGTTGTCTTTTCGGCTTTACCATGTAAGCGTATGGATTTCTATCCATACGAGCGGCTCGTAGTTAATACACAATATTGGAAAAAGTCTCGTAGGACTTAGTCAGCGTGTTGCATACCTTCTGTAGTGTGCTTTGGCTTTAAGGCGATGCAAGTGTGGATGCGATGGTACACCCTGCAGGTTAAAAACTATTCGAATAGCCTCGTCTAGGTGATGGACACGCTTGGGTAAGCTTATCAAGAGTTAGACTACAACATTTAAATTAAAACTTGATGGGTGGTGCGAATGCGGGATTCGTGCTATTGTTGGAGTGACTATTGGGATAGTCACTTCTAGGTTGTTTATCTTTCTCTTTTGTTATTATTATCTTTATTGTTATTTCAACATTAAAAACGAATTGCAAACTTGCCTTCAAACTCTATTATATTATTGCAAATGAAAATTGGCTTTATGCAAATGAAACATATGGCCTCCACCAAACAAGCTGCATGTAGCATATGAGCAGTGCGCTAGTTCACACGTCGGTCTTGCGGGTACAAAGACAATCTTTGTACTCGGTGCTTTGCTTAATGTTTTGTTGCGAGAGGAAGATGGTGAGCCCCAAGGGCCTCACTACGTGAGTCAGTGTTGCCGTTTCGTGGGCGACTAGATTTGGCGGTCGGTCGGATGCCTTGTGGGTTGGAGGCACGATTGGCTTTGTTTATAGCCATCTTATGACACTTTTGCTTCATTGTCGTTCTTGTTTATTTGTGCATCTTGACACATCGGCCTTTATGTAATAACTCTACTATTTGTTTATCTTCCGTTTGGTAGTGTGGTGTTTGGACTCTATGTTTGGAATGGAGTTGATGTCTAATTTTGTAACAAGGTGTGTATCTTGCTTTAGGAAGTATACATATCTCGAGGATCAATTTATTTGATTTGTGATGCTAGGACCAGGTGGTTGGTTAAGCATTACAAGCCAAATAAATTGGGGTCCTCACAGGTAGGCTTTGATAGATTCTATTAATGCTATTGTAATATGTAACAAGATGACTATGATTGTTATCTTATGCCCATCTTAAGGGGGGTGTTGGAGATATTAGAGTTTATGTAAGAGTCCAAGTCGTGTGCAGGTTGTGTTCAAGTCGGACTGCAATATTTGGCATTTTGAATAAAGGGTGTGAGGATCCAAAGAAGGACACACAATTATTCCGAAAATCCTACACCTATGTACATACTAATAGCTTCATCAATATAACATCTTCCCTCGTATACTAAAACTTGCTGGATAATGGAACTTCCAACAACTAAGAAGAAGAGCTAAGTGCTCTCTCTTTCTCTGAAAAACAAAAAAGAAAGAAAGGAAGAAGAGCTCAGTCAAGATGTTAACTAGCATAGCAAGCTATTTGGACTGCAAGAATGGCTACAGAATTGAACACAAAAGACAACCTATTTTGCCTAGTATTTGGAAGATAATGAGATTGAAAGAAAAGATCTTCGCTCACCAAGGATAATAACAACAATTGGTGAACTAAGAAATCCTAGCATTATGAAGAAATTTTAACATCTCACACATCAAAAGTGAAAATCAAGCAGTAGTTTCTGCTAATAAGGTTCCAACATTATTACAAATTTGTAACAACCATCTAAAGCACACTAGTCTTGAAAAAGGTTATTCATTTTTGGGGGTAGATGGTACCAGGTGACAATTCTTCTAACCTCAAAAACAAATGCATATGTTTCTGCGGGGATAAGAAAATGCTTGTTAAAGTCCTCCCGCGTGCAGATCTCAATCTCAGTCAGCAACCCAAGGAAGGGCAAAACTGAACAGCAAAATATGTCATGCACTTAAAGATAGGCAGCAAGACAAAAACAATCTAACAATCATCAAGTATCCTCGCTACTTGATGTGATGTCATCCTGCATGTCCATCTGGGATCGGGATCTTCTATATTGAAGTATTCAATACAGAGGATCCACAGTGTCTCTGTATTAGAAGCGATCTTCACCGTCCAATCAAAAAAACAAAGACTCATATCAATTGCTACAGTAAATGCTTCGCTGGTTCACTTCCACCAACATTGCTACAGTGTTACAGCAGAGGATTGTTCACACTCTCAGAAAACAATGTTCACACTGTCTCTAGGATCCGGATCCGTCCATCTGATATACTAGTCCAGAGGCGAGGCTATAAAAAAAATCGTCACTGCAAACTTAATGAGGAATAATATCTTCATGTCATTTCTAAAAATAGCTTGAAAACCCTCAATATGGTAATTAGCCATACCCAATTTCAACTAAGTTGACCACATATTCAAATGCTTGCAACAAGAAATCGAGAAAATACAGTGATTCTTAGATATAATATAAAGAAAAACAAATGCAACAAATCATTAAGCACATCAAACTCAATTATTAGGCTTTAGCCAATTTTTTTAAAGGATTGCCAAACAGAAGAGTGCTTAGCTAACAACGCTGGAAATGTCAATTCTACCTTGTTTAAATCCATGTGTGGTATGCTCAAAGAGTATTTGACTGCACTTGGTCTACTAAGTTAGCATAATCCATAAAACCTACTAATCAACATGCAAAGTAGCCTAAGGTGTAATGCCATGATACAATGAGACTTGTGTGATTGTACATCATGAGAATTGGATGAATTACCATATGAGATCAACAGATATCCTCTGCTCAACTCAACTTTAGTAAGGCTACTTACATGTTATTCCATGTCTACACCATGTCAAGCCTAACAAAGAAAACTCAAAAAGATAAATGAACGTAGCAAACTCCTGCACAATCCTCGTAGAGTCAAGGCAATAGGTAAACTAGCCATTCAAGAGAATTTCACGAGAAAGGACATATTAAGAACACATCCATGTAAGACCGTTCTACTCCTACATTCAGTAATAAACTAATTTTGAATATTCGAGAATTTTGGCAACACAAGCTTCTCTATCAGATTCATTTAATCATTAACCATTCTTCCAAAGTAGAGCTCCTCTCCTTTTCATGGAAAAATGGCTAGGAAATTCCAACTAAGAAAAATGATAGAAGTACAACCCTAAAAGGGAATTACATCAATAGCCTAATACAGCTATGAAGAATTGAAGATATGTCAAATAAAAGACAACCTTACAAAGAAACAACTTCTTAAACAAATACATGCTTCCCATATTTATGTGTTAGAGGAAAATTTCAGACTTTTGACACAACTGTTAAAGCTGGTATACGTTGCTAACATGCAAAGCATAAAAGTATTTTGCAGGCACAACTAAGTAAACTCAGCTAATGTGTGATGTGTCCTTTCATCAAACAATAAATGTATCGTCGATACGAGGTCGGACAGTAAACTTGTAGGCACCCCCGGTCGGATGCGTCGACCGCCGAGGGTGCAAGGGAGGATACTCACGAATATCACACACGAGGGTACGTACCAATGTATTGCATATGTTTAGTAGAAGTTACAAAATGGCCTCCTCATCCTCCCATTTACATGGAGCCTATTTATAGAGTGGGAGGGGTAGACATGTGAAGTTACATCATTGCCTTTGGTACCTAGTTCATCTCGGGGGTACTTTCGTCCATTTCAGCAAGTGGGTCCCGCTGCCTTCGAGTGAGTCCACTGATGTGTCTCACCACAGCGAGGTTAATCCCCGGACCCGTCCGGGGTTGGTCTCCAGACCTCATCCGAAGTGGGTCTGTTGATGTGTCATACCTCATCGAGGTTGGCCCTCGGACCTCGTCTGGGGTTGGTCTTTGGATCTCGTCCGAGGTTGGCCCTCGGACCCCATCCGGAGTTGGTCCCTGGACCTCATCTGGAGTTGTTTCCCGGACCCCGTCTGAGGTCAGTCTCCGGACCTTGTCTGGGGTGGGTTCGTCGATGCGTCGTACCCCAGACCCCGTTCGGGGTCGGTCTTCGGACCTCATCCGGAGTGGGTTCGTCGATGTGTCGTACCTCGGTGAGGTTGGCCCCTCGACCCTGTCCAGGGTTGGCCCCCAGATCTTCCCAGAGTGGGTTCGCCGATGTGTCGCATCTCGGTGAGGTTGGCCCATGGACCTCGTCCCGAGTGGGTTCACTGGTCTTTGGACCTCGTCTGGGGTTGGTCCTCGGATCCTGTCTGGGGCGACAAACATTCGCAAGGTTACCATCGGCTCGAAGTAGCCCGGGGACCCTCCACCAAGAAAACCTTTATTTTTTTTTCGAATATGCACTGGCCAAAGGCATTCTTTCTAATGAATGATAATAAGGCAATAAAAAAGAATTAGTTTGCTAAAAGAGGAACCAAAGTCAACATCAGTAGTTATTTTTCAAAGTCAAAGATGTGTGTACTTACAAGTTTATAAGAAAAAAATGTGATCAATAAAATAAAACCTAAAAAGAATATACCACTATGGATAAATTGTACTAATAATGTTGTAAGCTGAGAACTGAGAAGTACGTATAGAAAAACCACTCAAGATGTGTGCTTCAGACATTCTAAGAGAACTAAGGCTTTCATAAACTTGCTTGGATTTTCAACACATTGTACTAATAATGTTGTAAGCTGAGAACTGAGAAGTACGTACAGAAAAACCACTCAAGATGTGCGCTTCAGACATTCTAAGAGAACCAAGACTTTCATAAACTTGCTTGGATTTTCAACACATTGCCTGAGATGAGCAGCTTCAGTATGGCGTTCGTAGTCATCCTGGATTTCTATAACACGTATTAGTTTTAGTATCCACACAAACAAGAACAAAGCATACTGCGAACAAGTGGACCGAGATAGTTACCAAGTAAATGAAAATGGAAGCTCAATAAAAACAATTGCTATCTCTTTTAGTTCGTCTAAAGAAATCATATTTTTCACTAAGAAGTTGTGTGAAGATCTTCAACTCTTCAAGTTAGCAGAACTAAAGTTAATAGTACACTAACATAAAGTAAATAACACTATACATGAACACACCGTGATCTTTTGCATGAAGATATTGTTTTCCTTGTCAAAGTCATCAGCCAAAGCCATGAGAAGTTCCTATAATACCAATACAATCACAAAGGTATAACAAATTATTCAATCAAACATGAAAACATATTAGTTAGTCAGTAAAGCTTCAAGGTTCACATATTTGGACCATTTATAAGGAAAAATCTATTCCCAGTGGATTACATGGTTTTCATGAGGTGCTGATGATGATAAGCATCTGAGCTCATGTTTGAATATTAAAAAAATGTGTAATGCTAGGGACAATGATGATTAGAAGCACACGAGCTTGAGCTCATGGCACTATTTGATCTTACCGAGAAGTCAACAGGAACTCAATCTAAAGCAACTATGCAAAGCAAGTTCGTTGAGAAAAAGCGACAGCTTTCACACCTTATCTCCTAGCTTGCGGGAATCGCCCTCGTTATCACCGTTCTCAATGTAGTTATCTGGTACTATCTAGAGCGAGTTGTGGCAGTAGGGCCTGGTCAGATCATGGTTTGAAGATGAACGAACACATGCAAAATTAGCTTCAAAATTGCTAAAAGTCAAGTTTACCCAACAAGTTTAAAATTATGAGAAGGGGTCATGATATTCATACATGAAACCCCCAGCCCCACCTATCAAAGCAGAGGGAGAGACATTGTTTCTCTTCTCCCTCGCGCCAGCTCGCTCGCTCTCGCTCGCACGTCACGCCGTACGCACGTGGCGCGTGGCATAGTGTTGACACCACAGCAGCATCGCCTACCACCTCGAGTGCACCCCGTCGCGATCTTGTCACCTCACGAACGCGTCCACCTCACACATGTCGCTTGCGATATTTCATGCCCGAGCCGAACCATGTCATCGTGCTCATCTCCCCTCTTCTCTCTATTTAAGCTGCCGTCGAGCGCGTCACTTTTCTCACCCGCTCCTCCTTTGCATTTCCCCCAACTTCTCTCCTCCTCTCCACCTTGGGTGGAGGAGAATTCAAGCCGCGCCAGTCACATTTTCCGATTCTGACTGCCGGTTTCGTCGTTGATTACAACCGTTGAGATCACCCCCTGCTTCTGTTGTCTTGCGCAACGTGGCCGCCTCAACCTCCTCTTTCTAATGCTTGCCTTCTTCTTTCTTGCCATGCACTAGAGCAGCCGGAACGCACCTTTGTTCCCGTCGTCGGCCCGGAGCACGCAAACCTCGTCGCCACCATCGATCTCCTTCCTCTCTTGGACCACGGGTGAGTCCATTCGTTCCCTTGTATTCCAGTTTTTTTTCAAACCTCGTACGCTAGTCAATGTTGCGTCTAGATGACTGTAGTGTCGCCGCGCCACCATAGGATGCTGTGGAGAGCTTGGCACAACGCTTCATCTTGAGCGTTGGGAGCTCCTTTAGCTTCATTGTAGCCAGTAGATGGCAATACCCTCTTCAATTTGTAGTTTCTAGGCGTGGTTAGTAGTCACCCTCGTCGACGGTAGCACCGTCGTTGTCCTTACTGTAGCGCCACCACCTTAGGCCATCTTCCATTGCACCATTGCAGCCACTAGAGTTGCCGTGGTTCCCACATCCTATTTTGGGGTCACTGGTGGTTGTCGGAGCCTCCCTCGGCAGTGCCAAGCTTGGCTTGAGCTGGCCATGGCTACCCCGCTACTCTGTTCTGAATGGAGAAGATGACCGGAGACGCCGACAAGTGGACCCCACTTGTAATATTAGATTTAGTTAACCGGTAGTTAATTAGTATTTAATCCATAGTGAGTGTTAGTATGACTTGTGGGCCCTCGGTAATTAGAAAATCTAATTAAGAGATAGGTTAGTGTCTGAGTGTATGACATGTGGGCCCACCACTTAAAACTCCCTATATACCTAGTATGCATATCGAAGCCGCTGACGTGTGGGCCCCTTGGCCCTGTGAACCGTCGGGTGGACCGAGTCCATGCGGACTTCGGCCCCACCTGTCAGTCTCCTAGTTTTTATTAAATAAAAAATATTTAGAAAAGAATTAAAATCCGATTGGACCCCATCTGTCAGCCACAAATGTTTTTTATTAATAAAAATAATTTGAGAAAAGCAATTAGAATCCGGCTGTACCTCACTTGTCAGCCGCAAAAGAATTTTGTTAACAAAAATAACTGAGAAAGGAAATTAAAATCCGACCGGACCCACCTATCACGAATTTCATATTTTCTGTAATTTTCTCTTGGGTCAAACTTTGGAGAGTCTGTTCTCCCTACAAAAGGATAATGATACCGCACATACATCCGACACAAGAAAAAAAAAATCGGACACTGCTCTTCCCCCACCTGAATCCGTGTGCGTTGCTCTTTTGATTGCCTTTGCATCTAGCTCCTTCTTGCTCCCCCCAAATATTCCTATCCCTCCACAGTGCTACTCCTTTCTTCCCTACAATGCTCGACGATGCCATCCCATGTGCCTCCGTTGCCTCCGGCCTCGTGTGTCCTCCATGCTTGCCTATCCCACATAGCTCCGATCTCAGGGTAGCTTCGAAATCATGCCACGTTGGTGGTCATGTCTACCAGTAGACAAAGGCACTACTAACCTCTGAGGTACTACATTTTAGGAACTTTGCAGCGAAGGCAAGAGGCATGAGGTGGTGCAGCGGCGACGGCGAGACCTTCCCGAGCTCAACTAGGAGGTTGTAATGTGGGATGGCGTCGCCCCTATGGGATCCGAGCTCACAGGTGACGAAGATGATGGTGTGGGTTGGCCACTACCTCCTCCTCGAGATCACAATAAAAAAATATTGCAATTGGTAAGTTATGTTGTTGCGGCTATTATTTCTGGATGTTGCAATATGCCACACTCAAATGTTGAAGAAGTTTAGATGGTTTCTTTGTTGTTGTAACAATATTTGATTTTTGTTACAATAGGTTTTTGTATTTGTTGCCCCAATAGTTCAAATTTGTTGCACATTTTTGTTTACCGATTTCATGTGTTGTTGCACTGGGACCAAAGATTTATTGCAAGCTTAGGAACTAATTGTTGCGCTTCTAGTATTTTTTTTGTTACACCAGATCAAATTAGTTATTTCATCCTTATTCATTCACCCACTGAGCCTACGCTTCCCAATCTCTATTATCACATCCTTGCGCCTCCCCCTCTGGTGGCTCGCTTGCAATAAATCCTACCCAGAGGCGGCCACCCTCACAAAGGGAGATTTCCTTGCGAGCTCCGGTTGCGGTGAAGGGCCTCCCTCGAGCATATCCGCATGATGTGTGTGTGTGAGAGAGAGAGGGGGGGGCAAGGAGGCGTGTGTGAGCTCCAGCTGGGCACAGCCATGTGCAGCAAGTAGGAGATAGAGGGAGAGTGAGAAGATGGAGGAGGTGAGATAGAAGAGAAAGCTTCACTTGCTTGGGTGAAGAAGATTACTAAGAGGAGGAAGAAGTCAAAAAGGTATCACGTGGGTGGGGAGGCCTCTGATGCTTTTGTCGGTGGGAAGATCTGTGTAAGTCAAGCGTCGGAGGGAACGCTTCGCGTTGGATGCCCGGACAGAGATCTAACGGAAAGCATAATCGTCCAGGCAATAGTCGCTCCCTTTTTTATAGTAGTAGAGGGGCGGAACGGCAAATTTATAAGAGGGAGGGGGTTGTATTGGTGAGTGTATGGGTTTCTGAAGGTTTTTTCTAAGAAAGTCTCCAACTGTTCTTTTTAATGTAGAGACTATTCCAAATGTCCTTTCTAAAAACCATATGAAATTGCATATGATTTATTTGTGTGATTATGTTACATATTTTTGAAAGATACACATTGCCATATATATCAAAAGGACATGTGAATATTAAGGAAAAATTTGAGCGGTCTTTTGTGTTATCTATGGATACACGACAAACATGAGTTGAAAATAGCTACTTTGTAATAATTCATATCGTGTAGGCTTTTATCTTTATTTCCATTTTTAAACACTTACCGTGCTTTGTTATTGTACTCCATTTTTGTGTGTCGAACATTTGTAGGTGAAAATTGAACTTCGTCGAGACTCCAAAACTGGTCACACCCCTTATAGCCATGACACATTTCTAACGCATAAGAATAGAAAACGAATAGCATTCATATCCTTTAGTAGCAATTGTTTAACAACTTAGGTATAATAGGAGAGTGATGATGAGCAATCCAGAACGTTGAATAGTATGCAGATGGATGGTGCACCGCCCAACACAATAAAAAGATGACATGTTTAGAATGTAGGATTTTTACAAGATTCATGCTGTCTGTAAATTCATATGACATTCTCACGTTTTAAACATATATTAGTTCAGAATATACAAATGATCTGAATTTACATATTCGGGTCCTGATAGCACGCGAAGATGGAGGTGTGGGGGGAGGATGGCGGCGTAGGTAGGGAGGATGATGATGGGAGTGTACGAGAGAGATGGTGGGTGGCGCGAGCGTGGGAGGTGGGTGGTGTGGGGCTGGAGAGAGAGAGTGTGTGTTAGGCAACGCACAGGCAGAAGGGTTCCGAGCCGCACGATGAGATCTGGTCGTCGGTTCTCGGCTCGCTGATCTAACGAACGAAAAAGAGAGTGGAAGGACGAACGACCACCAAGACACCAACTCCAATTTTTAAGTAGCAGTGATATGCATTTGTATAGCTATAACTTTTAAAATATCCTGAAAACTATTCGACTTTACACTTTTTAGAGTCTGTTTACACTTCTATCATTTCATCACTGTGCGGCCGAGCATCACTGGGTGAACCGTATAATCCATCTTTCATCTCAGCCGTCTAATTTTGATCTATCGGTGAACAAACGCATCCAATGGAGTAGTATGGAAGCCAAGCACCCCTTGCCGTTGGCCGGTTGCAGCCTGTCGATTGTCGATTCGTCATTCGACCCAATTCCTCCAATTCCCACGCGTTGCGACGTCTCCGCTCACCGCGCCACCGCAGCCGCCGCGCCATGGCGGGCTGGATCTCATCCAGGCTCAAAGCCGCTGAAACCATCCTCCACCAAGCAAGCGCACCCCCCTCCTTCCTCACTCCCTCATCTCCTCCAACTCCTCCAACTCTTCTAACTCTTCTTTTCTCGTCTTCTCCAGATCGACCAGCAAGCGGCGGAGTCACTCGGTAAGTCCCCTTCCGCCTCCAACCTGACCGCCCTCCAGCCCTCCCCCGACGCCCTCCTCGACGGCCCCTCGCGCAGGGTGCCGCCGGCCACCCCGCCTCCCTCCCTCGGCCTTCGCCTCGCTGCCAAGCACCGCTCCCCCCCACCTCCCCCTTCCCCTTCCCCTTCCCCAGCCCCGCGCCGTTCCGCTTCTGCCGCGGCGGCTCTCGTGGCGCAGGATCGAGCGGGTGGTGAACCCGTGGGGGTGGCCGAGGCGAAGGCGGAGGGGGATAGGAAGGATCGGGAGGACGAGAAGGGCAGGTCTGAGAGTGGGAGCGGGAGCGATGAGGATTCGGATGGGTCGGGGAGCGACGACTCGGAGGATTCGGAGGAGGAGAGGCGGAGGGAGGAGGAGAGGATGCGGCGGCGGGCCGAGCGGCTTGCTGCGATGGCTGCACGAGCGATCGCGGAGAGGGAAGAGGCCGTGGCAAGACTCGAGGGGGAGAAAGCCGGCCTAGAGAAGCTGCTCGCCGAGCGCGAGAAGGAACAGGCACAGGAGGTGAGGCTACTTCATGGTTAGATTTCGTGAAGTGATGATATCTTCTGTGACTCAATGAGCAAACTGAAAGAGAATGTTCTAATACCTTAGCATAAATATTACCTCTACGTGAGTGATTCACATATTATTTGGGTCAGTACAGGAGTACATGTTATTATGCTTGTCATGTGGGATCTATTCTGCTTAACCTGGACGTGTCTGCGTTGTGAGAATCAACATGTAGCAACCCAACATTTGAATTCAAGTGACACAGCTTGAACATTTGGTTGGTTGTACAACTTTATGCTGATCTCAACCATGTCAGTGAGCACCCTTTGCTTATCCATTTTTTTTCACAGAGTGTGGCAATGAAATTAGCATACATAACTCTGGCATTCAACACAATCTAGTTGATGTACTAAAATCAGGGTGACTCAATTCCAATTATGTTGATTGGCTTTGCTCTTGCTATCATTATTCTATTACTGTTTTGAGTTTTTAGCACTGTTATTTTCATACTATGAACCATTGATTGCATTACTTTATTTTTATTGGGGGGGGGGGGGGGGACTTGGTTTATTTTGTTTTGCATATATTATTTATAGATAAAGAGTTTTTTGTATGATATCAAAAAGCCTAATTGGATGCACATTTTGTGACTACTAGTGCTGTCCATTTTTATTCTTAGCTTGTCTTCCCATGCTCTGTTCCTGCAACTGTTTCTTGTCATTTGTGAGGTATTTTGTCTTATAGAAGTTATCTTGTGAGATTGATTTCCAGAAAATGGTGATTCTTTATCAGTGTTTGTTTCAACACTTTTCATGTTTAATTTTCAGGCTTCAGAGTTGCAGAGTAGTACGATTGAAACCATGGAAGCTGTGGAGATGGAGAAACAGCGACACAACAGCACTAGAATGGAAGCCCTTGCACGATTGGCTAAGCTTGAGGTATCATCACTCTTTAGAACTTTGCTTCACCCATTCTTCCTGTCCTGCTTCACAGATAATGCAATATATAGCCTTTTTTACTTTTTGGTAGAGAATAGTATTTAGCCTCGAGTCTCAACAATGCTCTTACCAAAGATTTTTGCAGGTTATGAATGCAGAGCTTGCAAAGGCATTTGCCAGGGAACAATGGAATCTGGAAGTTCAAGTATGTTGTCTTTCCCCCTTCCTCTTTGTTCTCTAGATCAGTTGTTGACTGTGTAGGTGTAGGTTATTACTTGTTTTCCAGTATCTCTCCGTACCACTTGTTTAGAAGTGCCCTTTCTTGGTCAAGGGGGCAGTCCTTTCACATTGCTATATATGAGCATGTTTCCTCTACATGTACAATTATGCTGAGCACCACATTTTGGAGTTTTTGGCTTAACTGGCTGCCTCCCATTGCCCAGATCCTCCTGTTGCGCTCCCACCAAGCGCCCGGGGGGGGGGGTGGGGTGGGGTGGTTGCAGGGGGGATCCGGGCAGTGGGGGCGCGGCAGGGGGCACGTGTCGCCTGCCGTTCGTGGTGCCATTTTTGCCAATTCGTTTGTGGTGGTGGTGAGGGGGGGGGGTATTTTTGCTATTTCGTCGTGCAACAATGCCATTTTAGCCAATAACTCCACATTTTGGTACGCTTGGCCACTCAAACAGTCACTTTAGCACAGTGATGTTGTAATTGCTAGCTTAATACACTGTTAAATCAATGTGCCAGCAGAGTTTTAATAATGAATTGGATCAAGCAGTACAATGAATTAATGATTGGATGATCAACATATTCTACATTATACCGAAGAGTGTTCTGTAACAAATACTTGTGGTTTGGGGATTAGTTATATAATCAGCTAGCATCTTATGTATGCATTACGATTGATAAGGTTGTCATGAAACGTCAAGACATGTATAAAGCATGGGCAGTGCAAGAACTGCCAAATTTTTTAAGATTTGTGGATTGTTGTTTAGGCTTTTAGCAAGAATGAAGAGCACATGTAGACAGTCTTGGTGTACAATACGTCAGATGCGGGGCCAAACCATAGGTGTTAGTGGCTAGTTGAACATTGTCTTCTTTTATGCTTCCCTTTTAAATGTGGAGAATGCTAGCATTTGTTAGTGCCTAGATTGTGTATAATACACATGACAACATTTGGTGGCTTCCTAAATGCTGCCATTACTTGAGATATAATTGGTACACTCTGGAATTGGGTAGTCTAGAATGACCATGCTCTACAGCCATATGCACAAAGCCACATCAGGGCCTAACTTAAGTTCTCTTGTTTGCCTTCCTTTTGCTAGAGGAAGGCTACTGCCATAACCCCCGACAACAATTAGCTGGATCAGTTCATACTCGATAGTTGCTACACAAGTTATGAAATGCTTTATCAATGTTAAGTGGATTTTTCAAAATTGATCTATTATTGGTATTTTGACTAGGTTGATCAAGTGGCGCAACTTCGAGAGGAAGTTGATTTGAAGACTCTTACTCAAGATAGTAAGTTGATCACGATTTGGATTTCTTTTTCAAGGCCCTCTGGTTTGGAGCTTTGTAGTGACATTTCAACACTATTGTTTCTGATTATTAGGCCAATTACGTATTTACGTATATTATGCTGACTTGTTTTTGCTTTTGTTGAACTGACTTAAGCATAACATGTTTTTTTTTTGGAGAATTTTTCACCATCTATTAGCACTTGTTTTTCAGTACGTGACTTCTTTTTTATCATTCCATGAGCAGAATACAAGAGAAAGATAGCAAAGATACAGAAGACAAGTGTCCCTTTGGTTGATGAAGTAAGCAATCGAATTACATTTGATGTTATTGGCCTTACATCCCATGCAACAGATATAATACTTGCTTAAGCCTTTCTAGTAATGTGATTGACTTGGAAAACTCTACTTGTCTTTACTATTTGTAACTTCATTGAACTTTTGTCTAGATAGAATCCTTGAGAAGGTTCAAGCTGGAAGAAGAAATTATTGATGCAGAATACACACTGACATGTGATAGGGTTGTCAGCTTGAAGGGCAAGGTAGGTTCTCCTGACTATAACTTTAATTATTAGTTCATTTATGTTAATTTGTATGACGATCCAGGAACTCTTTCTGCAAAGCACTTTAGGCAATAATTGTTCTGTGCTTTAGCATGGAACTGTTTGGGATTATTTCAGGTGGTGCCCCAACTAGCTCACTGTAACACCCCAGCCCAACATGGGCCTGGAATGCTACTAAAATAATATAACTGAATTCTAAACTAAGATTTTGCTTTAAATTTCGACAGAGTCTACTTTGAAACATTAACCATTAAGGGGATTCCAAACATCTAACAGGTATACGAGCAAGATAATCATGTATCAAACTTTAAAGCATGATCATAATGTTTATTATGAAAACTCCGACCAACTCTATTACAAGTAAACAAATACACCTCGAAAGGTGCTAACGATCTTGAAGGAAAATAATTACATTCTCTAGGAGGTTCCTTCAATTAAACTTAAGGTTCTAAATTAATAAGCATGGTGTTTAATGTGGTAGAGTGCATCAACTTATTCTAGCCCCTTCCCATGCATGTCGCCTTCACAAGAGGTACCTAAAAAAACAAAACAACAAGCATGAGTCCACAACTCAGCAAAGTACATCCAAGATAACATACCAAACCTCATAAACAGGCTTTGATTATAAATAAATAAAGTTGCTCCCATACAATCATCCACAATAACATCATAACTGTTCAACTTTCACTTCCATTTCTTCTCTTTGTAATTACCGGTAATGCGGAGTATGGGACCTCAAGCCCACACTTCACAAGTGTGGGGAATCTCATGCCCGTCTAATGCACGACGGGGACCTTAAATATCTCATTACTTGGCTACTACGTAGTCCAAGTCTCAAGGATAAATGTAATGATGCAAATGAGCATATATACTTAATCAACATAAGCATTTAGCAAACAACAGCAAGATCATGAGTAAAAATTCATATACATAAATCATTAATAATTCATGAGTATTCTCCGCTTATGCTATCCACTAATTGCACTTGCCTCGACCGTGTGATGTATGACGATGAGTAGAAGACACTACCCTCGGATTCACACCAAAACATACTAAGGAGACAATCCAAGAGCATACAACATTACAAAAAAATGAATAAATATCACCGCTCTTAATCGCAACCCAAAACGACCCCGTTCCTCTCTGAACATCGTTCTGTCCAAAACAGAACAACCACCTTACAAAAATCATATCTTATGATCTATAACTCCGAAAATCATGGACTTATACTTTCTGAAATCCTTAAGACAATATCTACATCTTTCATGGAGATCAAGAACCCTAATTAATCCATTTAGTAATTTTAATCTGTATTTTACCGAACTGCTGCCAAAAGATTACACCTCTCTGGGCAGAAATCTTACAAAAATCATAACTTTCATTCTGTTTATCCAAACATTGCATTCTTGGTCTCTCTGGAAACTTTAAAGAATTATCTATAATAGTCATGTTGGTCAAGTTCTCTAATTAGATCGTTAACTATTTTTAATCTATCGATTTCTACAACTGCTAGAACCTGATAGAATTTCCTAGACAGCAGGATTGCAATGGCCATAACTTTCTATTCGTTTATCCAAATTACATGAACGAGCACTCTATGAAAAGAACAGACAGAGATCTACAGTTCTCTAGGAGACGACGTTCCCAGATTTCGCCTCCACAGTGCCCGAAATCACAGTACAACGCAGACAGCAGATTACCCGATTTCCTAAACAAATATCTACTGACTGAAAACTGCTAAACAAAAGGGGAGGGAAACATGTTCGTCGCCCTTGGAAATCGCGCCGAGGACCACTGAACCTTCCCGCGAGAATTCTCCCCTTCTTTCCTTCTTCCCTTTCTTCTCCTTGGCCGGCGCAGCAGGAGGGATGGAGGCTAGGGCTGCCACGGGGAGGAGACACCACGGGGTGCTACAGTGGCGGGCTACAGTGCTAGGGGGCGCTACAGTGCATGCTAGGGTTCCCCCCTCTCCCTCTTTTGTTGGTGGCCGGCTCACCTCTTGGGTATGGGCCGAAGGTCCATAACTATTTTTCCACTAAATTCAGATTACTAATTCTTTTCTAATTCATTAAATACTCATTTAATAAAATAGGATATTACACACTGTTTTGAAGTCACCCCATTTGATCTGGTTTTGGATACAGAGCTCAAATGACCTTTATATTGTTTAATTATTGCACATATGTTTTTTTCATGATTAGATGATAAAAGGGTCAGGGAAATAAAATATAAGCTGGAAGTAAGGGCATTCATGCTGTCTACTTTTTCTATAAAATTAATTGTGCGCGTGTTGTGATATCTCGGAGTATTTCATTCTTCGTATCCAGTACTGATAGGATGAAGGTCATTTGTACAACAGAACTGGGTATTTTACATTCTTTTCTGCAGAAAATGTAAAGTTAAGCAACTGTGGTCACTTATTTTAATCCGTAGGCAAGGAAGATTGAAGAAAACATTGAGCTGACAAGAAGAGACATGGTGCATCCTACAGAGGTGGAAATTGAACTCAAGAAGAGGCTTGATCAACTCACTGATCGGTTGATTCAAAAACAAATGCAGGTTAGTTCGCTATATGTGCCCACTTGTTTTATCACATCCTGTGTTAAATTCCTGACTTGTGATTGGAAAATGTTTTTGTTTTATAGCATGTCTTGTGACTTCAGTACCTTTTTTTAAAATCCAAATAGATCTTTACAGCGAAATCATGCCTGACTGATCTTGCTTGGATAGAATTTGGATATCCTTTTCTGCTACTGAAAGTGAAACGACATCTCCCCCTTCATTGGTAACTAGGGAACTAGTTAACTCCCTGTGGTTAATAATAAACAATCCTACATATAAAAAAGGAAAATTTGATCATATACCCTCCCCTTAGATGAAAATTCAGGATTTACCCTCCTGGCCCACATGTCATTGACCTATGGTAACCCCACATGTCATTGAGGTGGGAGGGTAAATCCTGAAATCCTGAATTTCAGGGAGGGTATATGATCCAATCCCCCTATAAAAAATGGTTGCCATCTGAGAGTAAAATGCCATTATTTGCATGCAGAAACCAGCTGTTGCTATATCTTCACTACAATGTGCTGTATGGTTATGAAGTGATGAGCTTCAAATGTTTTTTTTTCAGGTTGAGTCCCTATCTTCAGACAAGGCAGCTTTGTTACTGAGAATTGAGGTTTGTACGTATAAACCCACTGTTTTCAAGTCAGCATAGAAAATATATTGGTAAAGCACAGTATTTTTTTAAGAGAAGTGTCATAGTCAATTTACTCAATTAAAAGAGCATACGAGGGGACTAACATTGTCCATCATCATCTACAGGCAGTTTCTAGATTGCTTGACAATAATGCCTCATCATTGGCTCCTTCGAGCTCGTCGTCAAAGATAGATATTGAAGCCAGTACATGGCAAGAATCATATTCGCCAAGGCTGCGCGACAGGATACGGACTGGACAGCAGCAACTGGGATCTGCGATCCGACAGCTCGATTCCATCTTCTCGGCTGGCCATATCTTCTTGAGGCGGAATCCAAAGGCACAAGTTTGGGCCTTGGTGTACCTGGTGTGCCTTCACATATGGGTCCTGTACATACTAACATCACATCCGACTGTATCAGACGTTCACCCTGGTGCTGCCTTTTCTTTGGAGTCCTTAAACAAGACTAGTATTTAACCCTTTATTTTTCTTCGTATTTATCTTTTTCTGCTCTACATTATAGCCATACGGTAGTCTATTCTTGTGTAAACAAGGCATTACTTTATTTTTTGAGAAATGGCAGTACTGGTTTGTACCCGATTGGTAAAATTATATAGGATGGTTCTATCAGACTGCCTTAGCATCACTTATGAGTCTGAATACTCATCTCAAAATTGTAATTCTATCACATCATTTTTCGTTTGGCATCTTGTTTTTTTCGCAATCTGCTGCTTTTGCCTCCGTGTATTTCTTTCCGTTCCCAATTCCTAACTAGAATGAAACAAAAAACCACAAGAATGATTTAGACGCCAAATCTCGCATTTCCCCCCCTCATTTCATGCACTTGATCGAAGAAACCAAATTGGCAAATTGCATGAAGTGGGATAATGCCTGAAGATACAAATTACAAAAGGTACAGGAAACCAATGACCCGTGACGGTTCACAGTAACCACTGATCAGTCAACAATCTCTTGCTCCTCTACAGGGAGACCATTCATCTTTCCAACTGGGCAGCTGGCCGGAACCACATCGGCGTCTGGGCCTTGTCGTCCTTGCAGACATTAAAAACCGGCTCAAAGCCGTCACCTCCCAGCCCCAGATCAAAGACGGCCGTATCGTAGCCGGGACATGCCCAGGACGTAGGTGCACTTCGGGGCTGTTTGCATCGAGACCTGGCAGCTTTTTGTCTGGGTAGGAGAGGGCCTGGAGGTTGTCATGGGGGTGTTTGGATGATTACTTGTGTAGCTGTCAGGACCAAGTCGCGACTAGGCCATCAAATTGAGTGCCTGGCTGTAGGCCTGCTAATGGTCTAGAAATCAATCCAAACCCACACCACCCTATTTTCAATGAAGCACATGAATCAAATCCAACTCAACCCACTCGTCTATATTCAAAAACCAAACCCATATGTAATTTCAACCCAAACCAACCCAACCCATATGTAATTTCAACACAAACCAACCTATGGGCTCAACCCATTGGAACCTATGGGTTCAACCCATTTGAAACCATTCCCACCCCCACAAGTCTCAGCCCACAGTAATACTCCTTAGCGTACTCTTCTTCTTCCAGCTCCTCATCACCTTTCTTCGCCGAGCTCCTCATCACCTTTCTCGGAGCTGGCATGGACATAGACCAAGCCGATGAGCTATCGTCATCAGGTGATCTGTCGCTGCTGCTTCCCTGGAATGACAAGGATGACGACACCACCGACACGCTGGACAGGTCCGATTTCTCAGGGGAGTCATCGAACACCAGTGCACGGTTCAGCTGGCATTCGCCGAGGTTCTCTTCTGGCGGCGGCGGTGGTGGTAGAGAAGTTGCAATGACCTGCACAACAACGGGAGTAAAAGCAGCTCAAGATCAAATGCAACAGCAAGCTGACGGAACAGATTGCGCTAGTTAGAGGCTACACATGAATTGGCTGGCGAATCTTCACAACAGGCTAAATGCAGCTATTGGAGCTGTTGGAAAAGAAACCTGGGATCGAAACTCTGGAGAACCTGTCGAAATTCTGAAGACGCTGAAAGTTCATAACTTCATATCGAGAGGAACTAGAAAATCACGAGAAGAGACACACATAGATATATTTTTCGCTGCATGTACATCATACAACTTTTCCGTTTTCCTCTTTCTTTTATCTACCACTCAAGTGTTACAATCAGAATTTGATTTTGTTTGACCAGCTCCTAGACTTCTAGGCAAAACATAGTCGACAACGAAAAAACCTGCTACAGTTAACTGAAACGAGAACATAGTCTAACTCTGAACTTTACTAACAAATCGATTACAACTCAACTGGTAATAAACTCGGACTCCAAAACAAAACTGACTAGCATATGTTTTACCATAATAAGATTATTTGCATCAGGAGCAGAGTAATTAGTACTACTTACTGCGAAGATTTGACCAATGCAGCAAAATTCCTTGCATCAAATGTATTATATCCTATTAGGTAATAGGTAGTGCAGAGATTACAACTACATTTGATATGTCAGTGCAGCAGCAGGCTTAAATAAAGATTAATGAGATGTCAATTAAAAGATCGAAATGTACTAAGATTAACCCATGCGTGCAGTTGTGATCATATCAAATTCATCTTTTGGTAGCTAATCAGAACTCGACGAGAATTCATCATTTGGTTGTTGCACGGAGATGGAGAGATAAGAAGACAATTAATACATGCAGCTTCGGAAGCAATTGCTCCTCCTCGAGGACGTAGGGCATCACCACGAGGCCATCAGGTAGAACTCAGAAGGAAGTCCTCCCTGGCGGCAGACACTGCCCCGAACTGCGGCGTGTTGGCCGACATGGGCGCGAGCAGTTGGGTGAGGGACCTGGACACCGAGGAGCGCCTGGATGCGGGCCGGTCTGACGACGGCGTAGGCCTCCTCGTCGACCTTCTGCAGGAGCATCTCGACCTGACTGCGCAAGAGCACCTCGCCGGATCCGGGCATGCGACAGTGGAGACGGGCGTCTTGTCGACGTGGAGGCCCCCGGCGGTGAGACCGACGATGGGCGCAGCCGGCTCACCAGCCCATTCCAACCCACAGGATCCAAACCGTGGGTCCAAACCGTTCGAACCCGAAAATTTAAAATCCAAACCAAACCAATCCGTTTTCAGTGCAAACCCAATCCAAACCAAGCCATTAGCTGCCTCAAACCGTTTCCATCCATCCAAAGTCAAATCAAATTGAAACCCAACTCGTTTCCCCTGTTCCAATCCAACTCATTACCAGGCCTACTTGAGAGGCAGGAAGTCGTGCCTGGGAGCCAAGCTTTGATCCACCGTTGATAGTTTCGATCTAACGTTCTATTTTTCATTCACTAATTTCAGGCACAGGTTTTCAACCAAACAATTCATCTTTAGATTTGTTTGGCCAGCAAAAAATCATCTACTTTCTAGGCTATCTCCTGGCACCACTTTTTTCAAGCATGGAATCCAAGGCACCAACCAAACAAGACCTTCGCCTTGAGACGGACACAAATTCTCTCCTCTCTACCGTTCGCTCTCCTCCCCCTTTCTCTCTCTCTCTCCTGATGGACGGCAGATGTATGGGCATCCCTTGAGGCCCCATCCTATAAAATTTATTTTTCTTGAGACCCTTCGATTTGCGGGGCACGACGACGGAGAACGGCCGAAAGATGGTTCGGCTGACACGTGGTGCCCATCTGCCAAGGCCCGCAACCGAAATGGAGGGGAGCAACCCAGACGTCGCCGACCGCGCCACAGGCCGGAACGGAAGTGAGAGGGCACGTGCCCACTTTCCCTCGTGCTCCGTGTGCGCAGAGGTAAAACCGGGCTGAGTGGCCGAGCACCGCACCGAAATAAAGTTTCAGCACTACTGCGTCGGCCAACTTCATTTCAAGGCCCAAAAATCCTGTTTGGGTCGCATTGCACGTGACCCCCGGCGCAGATGTAAACGGTCAACTCCTCATCAATATGACCCGCACAGCATGGATCGAACAGCCCACGATCGCATATATTATCCGCGATCAAAACCTGGAAGGTGGAAACGGATAATATCGAATAACGCAAGGGCTCCTCATGAAAAAGTGCCTCCACAACAAATCTTATCCCCCTCGATCCGATCCGCAGTGTCCAAATCCGGGAGAGTCAAACGGGCAATCCTACCGGGTAAAGGAGTGCATGTTTCGCGCCAGCATAGGCGGCCATGTCGTCCCGTTTCTTCTCCTCCATCCGATCCCACATGGCCCTTCGTCCTCACCGTCCGATATTTTTTGTTTTGCGTGCCCTTCGATCCTTCCAAGCGGAGCGCTCCCACGCACATGCTCGTCCAGCCCAGGTCTCGCCTCGTCGCTTCCTCTGTGCTCGCTGGCTCCGCACAACAGTTCCCCTTCCCCACCCGCTTCCGTTATCAACGGTCGGCGGTGCTCTCGCCAGACCGCCCCCTCTTCCCTGCCATGCCCGTCTCCCCTCCTCCTCCTTCACCGGCTGCCAGGCCGCCCCCTCTTCCCCGTTGAGGCCACCTCCCCTCCTCCTTCTTCACTGGCCCTCATCTCTTTCTTCCCCACGAGCACCCCGCTTCCACTATCGGCACTGCTGCCTGGTATGAGCTAGGAGTCCCGTATCCTTAATGCTGGACAGATGGCCGTCACCCCCCACGGTCAACCAAAGGCTGTAAGACGGAACGATGTTAGCCAAAATAAATAGCATAAATGTAAACTGAGAATCTTGTACCTTCTGGATGTGCAGTGAAGATGACCGAGGGGGAGTGCTAGTCGGTGTAGGGGGTGCGGATGACAGAAGTGTTGTATCCCGACGGACCTGCGACGGGAGAACGACATGATGTTAGCGGAACGTAAGGCATAATAAAAAAAAACATAATGTAGATTTGTACGTAACTTACCTCTCCACCGATTTGGCCCGCGGATGACTGACGTGGAGCGTTACGACATCGGACGGTCTCGCTAGGTCGTGATGACCTGGCAGGTGAGCACGGTCCCCCCATTTGTTACCCGACGCGCAGGATGTGGGGGACCGACCAAAACTCCCAGAACACCACCAGGAGGTCTAATAAATTCACCTAGGAGGTCCAATAGGACCACCCTGGACACCTTACAAGACTACCAGGAGGACTGAGAGTGGTCGTGAGGCCTAGGATCACCCCAAGATCATAACCAGCCTAAGGGAGGTCATGAAACAAGGGATCACCCTAAGCCCTCTGTGATAAAATAAGCTAGTCCCAAGGATCATGTGCTAGCTTCTCACAGTACACAAAGGTGGTGACATCCAACACGCATACTTGTAATAATAAAATATCAACAAAGTTACTTACAAAAATAGCCTTGGGCCGAATATAAAATACAAAAGATTCAAAAGAAGGGCAGTCCATCAGCACGCCACAGGCAACTGACTGGAGGGCACAACCTAACCACTTTGGTCCTCTTCTTCGCTGCTAAAGTCTTCTCCTGTTAAAGATTGCATTGAGCAAGAGTGAGCACAACAACCGTGCTCGCAAGTCACACCCGTGGAGTAACAAGATGACACGCATAAATGGATATGTCAAATGAAGGCTGATATGGTTAATTTGTATAAAGCTAAGTTTCTTTCAATTACAAGTAATAAGTTCTGAGGCTGATTTACCATAATTAAGAATTCATTTACCAAATCAGATTTTACAATTGGATAATAACCATCATCAAATGGTTAAGGATATCCTCCTATCACAAGGCTTCCCGCCCCAAAACCATGGGATAGAAATCCCTAAATAGTTTATCAAATCCTTTTTAAAACAAAACCAACATATAACTTTGAGTGGTCTTTGCCAGCACGTCCATGACCGTGGACACAACTATTCGAATAGTTTTCACTCTGCAGAGGTTGTACACTTTACCCACATAACATGATTTCTCTAGTTTGTTCGACACCCATCGATGCCACCTCTCACTACCTAAGGTAAGAGGTCTAGAGTTCATAACAAGGCCTTTACAATGCATCATTCCACCACAGCTCCTCTTCGCTAAGGTTTCGTTTCCATTGGATAGAAATCCGCCAGAAAAGCCCCCTCTTGCACCAGTGGGAAAAATAGGTTATAAAAGACCATGGGCCATGAAATACCTCCCACACAACAAAGTGGAACAACCACGGTAGAACTTTGCAAATTAATTGGCCAGGTCCCACGCCCCATTCTGTGGACATGTGGTTGCACGGCGAGGCATAGCCCATTATAGGCGTAGCAAAGGGACGCTCAAAGGCCGGTCCTCAAATGACCAGAGCGACTTCCACAGAACCCATAAGCCTCAACTCTACCCAAGTTGAGCTCGTGCATGAACATGCACCAACCAAGCAATCAATTCGCCCCAGACCAAATCAATTTTCCTTTTATTTTGCTTTTCAGAACATTTGCAACACCTCCATGGCAACCCAATGCCATGGTTTAAATCATTTTGACAGCATTGGTCATTTAACAATAAGATCTCCCAAATCAAGAATTGATCTAAGCATGGCTAAGCATATAGTTTGCAGAATTCTCTAGTCCATACTAGTATATCAACTAGGTTTTCATCTATGGTGATAAGGGAGACATAACAATGACAGATCTGGTTGTATACAAGATAACAAGGATAACTAAAGAGTTCCAAAAATAGGGGTTAAATTATTTGTATTGAAATATGCATGCAATACTTAGTTACAACCAACATAATTAATTTGAGCTAATGGGTCCAACATGATCAAGAGTATGACTTGCCTTGCTCACAATCCTACGTGTCTTCCTCTTCAGGGCACTCAGGTTCACTGGTGTCGTCACAATCTACACGGTAAAAGAACAAATTCAAACAAAGGTCTAATAAATAACCAAAAGAACTTCAAAAGAACCTCAAAACTAAAACAACAAAAGAACATTTCACCGAGGACAGGTTCTTTGGGAGAGGTCCTAACTTACTAGGAGGAGGTCGAGCTAAGACTATCCTTGCAAAAGACCAGAGAGGTGGTCTTTAGCAAAAGACCCAAAAAGGGTGACCTAGACACAGGCCAGGGAAGTCCTGAGAGGTGGTCCTAGCGCACGGCCAAAAGGTCCAGGGAATGTTCCTCGCACAGAGACCAGAGGAGGAGTTCCTCACATAAGGGCCATAAAAATCCGAAAGAAATCCCAGAGAGGAGGTCCTGGAAGGATACAACTACACATTGTGATGGTAGAAACAAGAACATATTATACAACTACACATTGCCAAGAACAAGGAAGAAATAATAAGTGAAGGGGAGGTCGTGGGCAATATGGGCGGTTGAGGCCGACGCCCAAGCTCCAGTGGAGCCTCCAATGGTGGAAACACAACAAAGAAGGTCCCTGGCAGAGCTCTTGGCAGCAAGGTCTCCCCACAAAGTCACTGAGCAAAAAGGTGAGGAAGAAAGGCTACCTGGGTTTATTATAGCTAAAATGAAGAAAGAAAACACTAGAAGCATACGTGTCAAGGATAAGTGTGAAAAACAGGTCAACGGTAGGTGGGTGTCAGGGCAGGTGTCACCACCAATTTGGTGAAGGACAAAAGAAAAGGACAAGATATGCTGTTATCGGAGGGGACAAGGAAAGATAACAATGGTGCCACCAAGTGACTACATTCAGAGTAAGTAGCCACGTACATGGCCGCATTTATTGCAACATGACATGCATTAAGTGCATAAGGTACTTGTGTGGCGGAGAAATTGAGAATGGGTAAGACTGGTAAATGGGACCAGTCAAATTTAGAAATAGTCGGGTCAAAGGGGGAGGTCCTGTCCTGCAAGAGAGGTATTTGAGGAGGTCCGATAGGCTTAGGAGGTCCTGCAGCTAGGAGGTCCTAAGAGGGGGGAGGTCCAGGCATATAGAGGAGGTCCAGGCATAAGGAGGTCCTGACAGTCAGGATCAACAAGAGGAGGTCCTGACTGTTAGGATCTCTTCAAGGGAGGTCCTACGAGCTCAAGAGAGGTCTTGTGAGGAGGTCCAAAGAGCAATGGGGTCCAATGGATGGGGAGGTCTAGAGGACAGGAGGTCTAAAAGACTTCAAGGAGGTCCTAGACAGGAGGTCTAGGAGGCTACAAGGAGGTGCTACGGTCAAGATCAAAAGCAAGGGGGAGGTCCAGAGAAGTAAATTTCAAAGGAAGGCCTAGACTTAGAGGCAGGAGGAGGTCTGAGCCACTAAAGAGGTCCAAACAACATACACAGAAGAGGTCTAGACCACAGTGAAGGTTTAAACCACACATAACACAAAAGAGATAGGCTGAGGGGAGGACTAACAAGCATATAGGAGAGTAAACAACTCCAAGTTCAATCAACTCTAAATGTACCAGGATTTTGAATTGATTGAAGTTTTGTCTTAGTCATTTTAAAACTCTTTTAAAATCTCAAGTTAAATTTTGAACTCTCATCAAAACCAAATGGTTCTATTTTATTTTGAAACTTTAAAAAGTTTAGAAAATCAGGGTGTTACACAAGACGTCGTCCGTCGAACGGCTGCAGCTCATGTTCTTTATTACGTTCTTAGACTCTGCCAAGATGTACTCCAAAGTTTTCCGCACCCCTGGTGTTGTGTCTGGGCTGCAGATGGCGGTCTTTGATACGCTTGTGATGCGCTACGCCCGCTCCAACTGAAGTGACATAGAAAACAGATTTAGTAACGAAGAGTACAAATATCATCAATGAGATGACCGGAGGATGTAAGTGTCTCACAGTGTCATCACACCGCGAAGCGTTGTGTCGATCATACGAGTGGCCGAGGCTCTCCTGGTGCGTCACATGCTCTGAACGCTCTGGTGGAGTACGGGTGAGTCTGGTGCGCAACCATGGTACGTACCACTGCATGTACTCACGGTATGTTCGTACGTCGTACGGTCATGTCTCCAACAAGACCTTGGTGTGCGCCGTCTCCGTTCAAACCGTAATCCACTTGTGTTGGAATGCTCGCCGATCCTCAGCATGTCGCCCCACCCTCGATTGCCTGCATTCCAAAAGGATTGATGTTAGAACAGAGGATATAGGTATGAAGTGTAAATATTACTCGGACGAGAGTTGGACTCACAAGTGGACGACTCACTGTAGCATCCTGCCATCGGGAGGGGGCACGACCTGGTATAAATCAAACTGTCGCCTTACGCGCTACGGTGCGTAAGGTTTCATCATATGTGTAAACACTAGGTGGCACGTCGCCGCCCAAAGTACGACGTCCTATGTGCATTGCAAGGACAGTCCGTGTGGCGCTACTGAGGCCATGAAGTCCGGGGTCCATGGAGCCCAGATGATATCCTTGTCATGCAATGACTCGAACTCATTGTGGAACAACGAGTAGCACCTCGTCGGTCTGTCCTTCGCCCAGCGTAGGACAGCGACAGTCCACCGGGAGCCCATGGTGGATCCTTCTATCGGGTCCTAAAACGGGGAGTACGGGTGGACTGCTCTGTGGAAGGACGGCCGCCTAACAGGGAAGTACTCCCAACTCCACAGCTGCAGGAGCACGTAGCAACAGGCAAGGCTGGGCTTGACACCAGTGTAGCGCCTCGAAGCATCACACAACTCCCTGTATGTGGCGTAGAGGACTGCTGATGTCAGCTATACTAAGGCATCGCCCCAGCCTCTTCGTCAACCAAAGACTCGGTGATGCGGATGAAGCTGGGTACACTCAATCGCCCTGTGACGTGGGAGACACGATCGAACCAAAAAGATATAGAAGGTAGGCGACAACGTGCGTCCGAACAACGTCGTCGGGTGCATCATCCAGGCACTGACTGAATAGCCTCAGCCAAGTTCGAGTGACACCACAGGCACTATCTCGCATAGGTATTCCGAACCTGTTCCCCAGCCTGGCCTTCCAGTCTTCCCATGGACGGCCTAGAACAAGTGGCTCATCTTGGATCGGGAGACCGGTCAGGAATGAGACGTTTTGCAGGGTGACCGTCATTTCACCCCATCGAAAGTGGAACGTGTGCATCTCGGACCTCCACCGGTCGACAAGTGCTGACAGCAGGCTGCCGTCCAGGGTGAACTAGCGTCCAATAGAGAACATCCTTGCGAAGGGCAACAAGCCCGTGTCCCAAAGAATGGGGACGTAACGAGGGTCCAGCCCCCAACATTCCCTCCCGGCCCGAAACCCCAAGGGTGGAGGGTCATCCTCATCCCCGTCGATCCACGACTTGCACCTGTGATTCTTATTGTAGAAGTGTTCCAGAAGCTCCGGTAGAGATATGGCTTGCAAGACATGAAAGAGACAGACTATTAGTGAAAAAAAAATTATCAGGGTTAACTAAGGCCACTAAAATAACTAAGGCGTAAAGGTAACTTTTTGACATGATACTATAAAAAAAATTATGTCCAGATCATTCCGAATTTAAGTAAACATGCCTTAATTATGCTGCCAACACTTGTATTTGCATATTCTTAAAACCATTTGCATCTGTTAATAATGCTGTTCGTTCTGAAAAATAAAATTCGGTTATTGGGCAAGTGTAGTCATGACTCATGGCATGTGTTACTCACGGAAGAAGAAAGTTAGATGAGGAATGGCGGTTGTTGGGCATTTTTCTGTTTCTATTTTGTCAGAAGGTAGTATACACAAGGAAGGAACCTCTAATTATTTGAGAGCAAGCGGAATATTTTAGTGATATTATACATCTACCATCAACTTCTTGCTGATGTATGAGCTAAACGTAATGTCAAGCTACAGATTGTTTTGTCCATAATACAAATCCGAATTTTCAAAAGCTTAAACTAACAACTCACAACCTAGATGCATTGTGGTAAATCAAAGCTTCAAGTCTAAGCTCCGCAATTAAGGTCAATTATTTGTCAAAGTCAAAACTTCATTGTTCCCAAGGTTACTTCAAGTTTGTCATTTCATGAAGAAACAAGTCTCTGAATCACACCACTACTTATATTAATTTCTACTAGTACAAGTACTTAATAGATTTGGCACATGTGGCCGTTCTCTATTCTTCAGTCCTTTAATGCTAATTATTAGTACTAAATTTATTACCACTAATTAATTAATTGGTAACTAATTACTATGCCTAAAAATTACAACTAATAAATTAAGTAAGATTAATTTCGCTATGAACAATTTACTATCCACAAAATTAAAAATTAAATACCTACTGAAATGACTGCTAATGACGGCGGCAAATAATAATAAGTCACCGGAAAACCAAAACCAAAAGTCACCGGAAAACCGAAACAGAAAGAATGAGAAGGTGAGAGAGCGAGCGAGAGTAGCGAGAGAGCGAAGTGAAATCACACTCTCATGCGATTAAATAGCCACCGAGAGGGTGCTGCAGAGGGAATACTATGCAAATCTCTTGCATGGATGCACATGCATACAGACAGTGAAGCGATGGAAATGACTAATTAGAGGTTTGAGGGGATGCAGTGCACTGCGGTCGGGATTTTCGGTGCGTCCGGCCGGCCACGGGCTGAACGCGGCTTTGCTTTAATGCTAATTAACAGTAATATAGTAATTAATGGGCGCTAGTAGGGGGGAGGCGATGTCTGGCCTGTGACCGGCCGGATGAGGGCGTGCGGGCGACGTCCGGTCTGTGACCGATCGGACAAGGGTGTGGGGAGGCGTCCGGCCTGTCACCGGCCGGACGAGGCGGCATGTCGGCTGGAGCGGCCGTCCGGCCCGTCACTAGCCGTACGAGGCTCCACTTTTGCTAAATGTTTGCGCCGGTTGCTACTTCCGTCATTTCTCCTCACAAACATGCTATTTCAGCCAAAAAAAATTCCGATGGCTTGGTCGACCCATGTCTAACGCAAGTCGCACAAAGTTTGACTTGAACCTGAAATGACTTGTATCTAAGGGTGCGTTTGGTTCGTTGTATGGAACAGTCCGGTACGGGATCAGGGGCGAAGCCAGGAATTTTAGCCGATGGGTTCAGTCATCCTGGCGGTTGCCGGCGCCCGGCGGGGCGGTGGTCGGAGCCCTGTGGCCTGCGAGCGAGCTACTCGAGGAGGCTCGCGCGAGTGGAGGGGCTGCGCGAGGGAGAGGGCGGCGTTGGCACTGGAGGAGGGGCGGGCGCGGCGGTGGCGGCGGAGGAGTGGAGGAGCTGGGCGCGGTGGGGGGGCGGGGAGGCGGAGGTGCGCGTGGCGGAGAGTGCGGCGTCGGCGAGCGGGATCGAGGAGGTGCGCGAGAGGTGGCGGTGGAGGTGGCGGGCGGGTCGAGCGGGACGAAGGAGAGAAGGAGCGGGAGGAGGTGACGGTAGGGGAGGACGGGGAGGAGCGGGAGGAGGGAGGGGAGGCAGGAGGGTGGCGAGAGGAGGCGGCGGTACGCGAAGATCGGGTCTGGCAAGGCGAGCCCCGGGCTGGAGGCGGCTAGGGAGAGCACGTGCAGGTGGTGGGCAGCGTTGAGGCGCGGGAGGTAGGGGGCAAGGAGGGTAGAGATGGGCGGCGGGGTGGGAAGGCGGGACGCCGAGACGAGCGCGGAGTCGGGGCCGGACTAGGGGCGAAGCCAGGAAAAATCGACGGTGTCAGCTGCACCCAACGATTGTACGCTGGCTCCGCCCCTATACAGGATGGTTCGAGAAATAAGGATGTTCATGCGTTTAGTTCACTGGATGGAACCAATTGGTCCTGGACCAAACCATTCCACGCCAGGGAATATTCTCCTCATATGCTATGTCGTTTCATTCGAAGAAATCCACTGAACCACGCCGTTCATCTTCGCTCGTCCAAGCGCAGCGTAGTGAGGAGGCCCTATGATAGTGGGCCCATCCAAATGAAAGAAAAGAAAACTATGGAAGAAAAAGGGAAAGAAAAAATAAATAAAAAGAAGGTACTGTAGTGAGGAGGCTAGCAGATGTTGATGAATTTGCAAAAATATAAAAGTTAATTGCGTGTAAAACTATTTTCAAACTTGAATTTAAATTCAAATCAATTTGTAAACTCAATTTGTGTATCATCTTATACAACTAACCAAACAAAATCTCGTACCATCTCATACAACCAACCAAACAAATTACCTATACCATCCCATCCAGGACGATCCCATCCTACCTGTACCATCTCATCTCATCTCATTCAACCTTATCTCACCAACTAGACGCACCCTAAGCCACCTTTTTGGGGGTCTCCGACGGTCTATATATTTCATCCAGATAATCATATTTCCCTCCCTATCTCAACTCTTATCTTTTCTTTCTTCAAAGGAAAAAAGTTCCTTTTTTCCATTTGCCCCAACCACAAATTGATCAGAGTATATTCCCTAACATCATACCGTCTGCAGTTTGACTCTTGGCGCACTCCCCTATACAACATACGTCTACGCATGCCAAGTGAGAAATTTTTTCCTTGACATTGGTTGATGGCTAGTGCTAGGAGTTGGGCCGTGCCGGGCGCGTACAACGGGCCTCGGGCCACAGCGGCGCGATACGACATGGTGAGCTCATTGTGCCGGCATCGATAGCTGCCGGCGAGGCCCAGCTAGGTATGCCGGGCCGCTGTTGGGTTGGGTTGGCACGGGCACGGCACACGGCATCTGTGCTCGAGGTTGTCTGCCATTGCCGCACGCTTACTTGTCTCGGTCACCGCCTTCGCCCGCCTCGTGTAGTCGGCGGTCAACAGGGAGGAATCGGAGGGGCTCGGAGGGCTCCCCCAATCGTCGTTGTGTACAGGACCTCGACCATTGCAGCGGTGAAGGTGGCACGGCGAAGGAAGCGTTACCGCGACATGGCCAGAGCAAGCGTGGGTGGCGATGGCGACGAAGTGGGTGCCGCTCTCGTGCCGCGTTGGGCTTTTCGGGCCATGCCGACCTGAGCACAACCCGATAGAGCGTGCCGTGTCGTGCCACCCGACGGGCCCGATCTTCAGGCAAGGCCCGGCTCGGTCGTTCGTGCTTGCCAGCCCGACCCGTCACGTGTCGTGTCGTTCCGTGCTTGGGCCGTGTCATGCCAGCCCGGCCTCGGGCATGCCCATAAAGGCACGACCCAACTCCCGGTCTATGCTATGGCCATAGTGTATAGGTTAAGCCGTTTGGGTGATGCATTACTGAACACTGACTTTTCTTCTTTCCTCTCTGCAAGAACCATTACTGAGTGATGATGATCCTTCACTAATTAAGGACTTACATTCATGAATTTATTAGCTAAGTGGAAATAAATGTACTACTGTATTACTACTACTACATTAATTACTAATTGGGCCCCTACAAGCATATACATCCATGAGTAAAACAACCAACTTATTATGTCCGTTTGCCTAGTTCTTGAACACCACCCACCCTACCCCCTTGTGTCACCTTTGACTCTTTCGAGGCTTTGATTCTCCTCTCCCTTTCTCAAGCTGCGTACCACTTTTCTGCGGCAACAGGAGTACATGGAGTTGCGGAGTCCAGGAAGGAGACCAAACAACAGTTTATGCGTCTTATCTTTAAATAGTAATTAAGTATTTACTTCGTTCTTTGAGATATTGTTTCCATGTCCTTAGAGATAAGATTGTCAGTGTCATCCTATTAAAGGATTTCGGCCGGATGAATCAAGGCAAGCAATAACAGAGAGTATTCTCTCCTTCCCATCTCCTCTGCGTAGCCGGCACACCTTCCTCCTTTCTTCGGCTGGCGCCCGAGTGCCGCTGTGGCCCAGGGGAACGCGCTCCAACTCACCACACATACAAGATACAACCTTCGCCACCAAATCCTAGATCATAACACACACACACACACCCACTGTGAGTTCAGCCTCTAGCTCTTGTAAGTTGTAAGCTCTAGCAATAATCTCACATGGTGGGGACGACTGGTGCTTACGGTTACAATGGCAACGAGAGCCAACTGGTGGAAGGTGTAGGGACGGGGGCGCCGGAGATCGCAGTGATGGCGGTGCACAAGGTGGCCGCGCCGCCGCCGCAGAGCACGGCGAGAAAGATGAAGGCGAGGGTAAAGGAGACCTTCTTCCCGGACGACCCGTTCCGGAGCTTTAAGGGGCAGCCGCTGAGGGTGAAATGGCTCATGGCGGTCAAGTACCTCTTCCCCATCCTCGACTGGGTGCCCAACTACTCCTTCTCGCTCTTCAAATGCGACCTCGTCGCCGGCCTCACCATTGCCAGCCTCGCCATTCCTCAGGCATGCATCCATACCACCAAGCTTCCAACTAAGACTGCATCCATACCTTGTTGTTTTTTATCTGTACATTTATTGATTTCCTTTTCAGTACACGCGCACGTAGTATTTCACACATCCAGTTAAGCTGCTAGTCTGTACTACACCTTTCTTTCCTGCTGCACCTTCTATTTTTGGAAGATTTGTGCGATTTTCCACGAACAGTGTGACCAACTGTACTCTTACTGTGCACATGGTTCTTCGTTCACAGGGTATTAGCTACGCGAAGCTGGCAAGCTTGCCTCCGATCATAGGGCTATGTACGCACGCCTTCCATTAATTTCTAGATTTCAATATCTTGCCTGTACGTGTATGTTCACTTTGAACCATGACGTTGTGCACGTATGTATGTAGATTCAAGCTTTGTGCCGCCGATGGTGTACGCCGTTCTGGGGAGCTCGAGGGACCTCGCCGTCGGCCCGGTCTCCATCGCGTCCCTGATCATGGGGTCCATGCTGCGCCAGGCCGTCAGCCCCTCCGCCGAGCCGCTGCTCTTCCTGCAGCTCGCCTTCACCTCCACCTTCTTCGCCGGCCTCGTCCAGGCCTCCCTCGGCATCCTAAGGTCAACACTCATACGCACTTGCCACGTACACACACATGCACAGAACCACGTACGCATGCCAGCACGAGCATGTATATTGTAAGATATTTTGCGTGCATGCAGGCTGGGTTTCATCATCGATTTTCTGTCGGAGGCGACGCTGGTGGGGTTCATGGCCGGCGCGGCGGTCATCGTGTCGCTGCAGCAGCTCAAGGCGCTGCTCGGCATCGTGCACTTCACCACGGAGATGGGGCTCGTGCCCGTCATGGCTTCCGTGTTCCAACACACCAAGGAGGTGAGCCGCACGCACTCTCTATCTATCTAGTCGCCGCGCATGAAATCATGCACGCGTACACGTGTGCAACGCCCTTAAGCTTTTGCATGTACAGCTCTAGCTAACGGATCGTGTTCGTACGTATATACGTGCGTGCGTATGTGCAGTGGTCGTGGCAGACGATACTGATGGGGTTGTGCTTCCTGGTGTTCATGCTGTCGGCGAGGCATGTGGTACGAACGCTATCTCACCTTCTTCCCTTCAATTCGTCGTGTAGCCTTGACTTCGACGTCTCTACTAATATGCTTCGCTTTTCAAAAAAAAGAAAGAAATTATAACGTTTACTAACATGCATGCCCGCGTGGTGCTGATAGCATTTTTGCGTTTGCTTTTGTCCGCTTTTACTTTGTCTGCGGTAGCTGTATGACATCAATCAGCAAGTGGTTGTGTGTCCGTATCGTAATCTCGCCGATCATTAGCCTGAAGCAGCAGCTCCTCGTGACAGAAAATTCCAGGAACAACGAGTACGTGCCAGGGGAGGTAATCATGCGTGCTGATGAAGTCATGCATGAGATGATGCATATCCGACCATCCATGGAAGGATATGTGTGTCTTTCTTTCTTCAATTTGGTCCATCTGGTTGATGGTCCTAGCTAGCTTGGACAATCTTTTACCAACAACATGTTACCACAAAAATTAATTGTCAAAGTCATACGTGAAAAACCAAAAAATACAGTGAACAGAGACTAGTCCCAATCGGACCAGAGCGAGTACCATTAATCTGTAGGGGTGAATCCAAAGTTGACTATGAATTGAACCTTGGATACCATTGTTGACATCAGAGCATTAGTACATATGACGAGTGGTGGCCAACACTGGTCATATGTGATGAAGAACCTTGTGGCGTTAAACCAACTTTTTTCCCAACTAGTGACGTTTACTCAACTGAACCTGCATTTGTTGACAACAAACAAACAGCTGAATCGATAGGTGCTGACTGCAGGAGTGAAGCGCCCCAAGGCGATATGATGCAACTGCTGCTCTGTGCTAGCTATAGAGGAATAGTGTTGTGCCTCTCAAGGCGTTTGATTCCTCATGAAAGCGATCTTACGAGTAGCAAAAAAACGAAATACACACGATTCAAGCCCTCTCCTGCAACCTACAAAGTCTGATCTCTGTTCTGTACTTCTGTTACATTTCCCCGGCTATGAAATTGAACCAAATTTCGTAGAATACTATTCTCTTTCCAAATCAAAATTTTGTTGACAATAGTCCTTGAGCCGGATTTTAACCGTTACTGCTGGAGGCAACTGTGTTAGCTCAATGCATAAGTGACATAGCTGCCTGGTGTAGCGTTGGCTATTCTGAAACTATAGATGGTACCTGGTGTCAGAGAAAAGTTTATTTCAGAACCTAAAATTAGATCTCTTTCCATTTTGCAATTATCGATTTGGACTCTTGTAGTAGTATATATTCATCTTATTGTCTGTGTATGCAGAGCATGAGATGGCCAAAGCTTTTCTGGATTTCAGCATGTGCTCCCTTGGCATCTGTCATCATGTCCACCCTGCTTGTTTTCCTGTTCAAAGCGCAGAACCATGGCATTAGCATCGTAAGCAATCAACAAAACTGAAATAATTGTAAATTTACTTCTCGTGCTTGCGACGTGATGGAAGTCAAGAAATGTCTGGATATTTTCACCGCAGATTGGGCAGCTCAAATGTGGACTGAATCACCCCTCATGGGACAAACTACTCTTTGATACTACGTATTTAGGCCTTACCATGAAGACCGGCCTTATCACCGGAATCATCTCCCTTACGGTATGCCTATAATGTCGATTATCTAAAACAAATAATGTGGATTTAGTAAGCAGGGGCGCATATGCCCCCTTCGCCAAATACGAAAAAAGAACCCACTTTGCAGTTTTCTAAAAATCACCGAAAAAATCATGGATGCATTACATCTATTCTAAAACAAATATATTCCATGATGTTATCCATCAGAATTAAGTAATTACATTGTATCTTCAAAATCAGTATCACTGCTAATCTTATACGCACTAAATTTTACTCTCAGGAAGGAGTAGCAGTTGGTAGGACGTTCGCTTCACTCAAGGACTACCAGGTTGATGGCAACAAAGAGATGATGGCCATAGGGTTGATGAACATTGTGGGCTCATGTACATCATGCTATGTAACAACAGGTACATTTGTGACCAAAACAATGCCCAATCTTCTCTCGTATTCCTTGTAAAATCCTAAGATCAACACCAAGACAGAAAGAGTGATGGCTTTCCCTTATTTTCATCAGGAGCATTCTCTCGTTCTGCTGTGAACCACAATGCCGGTTGCAAGACTGCCATGTCCAATGTGATCATGGCACTAACTATTATGGTCACACTGTTGTTCCTGATGCCACTGTTCGTGTACACACCGAATGTTGTTCTTGGAGCAATCATAATTGCTGCTGTCATTGGCCTAATCGATCTCCCTGCTGCATACCACATATGGAAAATGGACAAGATGGATTTCCTCGTGTGTGTGTGTGCATTTGCTGGTGTCATCTTCATCTCGGTGCAAGAAGGCCTTGCGATAGCGGTAACCAGCAAAATCATTATTGAAAATACTTATTGTTTTGTAGAGAAAATTGGTGGTTTAATTTCTTGGCCACTAAAATCGTCAAATCTGCAGGTTGGTATATCTATATTTAGGGTATTGCTGCAAATCACAAGGCCAAAAATGATTATTCAAGGGAACATTAAGGGAACCGATATTTACCGGAACCTCCATCAGTACAAGGAGGCTCAAAGGGTTCCTGGGTTCTTAATCCTGGCACTTGAGGCTCCTATAAACTTTGCAAACACCAACTACCTGAATGAAAGGTAAAAGCAACATCTAGGACAAGAAAGAAATATTAAATTTATCTTTAGAAGAAGTTGATAAATATTTGTGCAATATTTCCGTTTGTAGGATCAAAAGATGGATTGAGGAAGAAAATCCTTCAGGGAATAAACAAACTGAACTCCATTTCGTAATCTTGGATCTATCAGGTTGGTGACTTTGAATAAAAAAATCATTTACTTCACTGTATAGCATGTTTATTATATTTAACTCAAGCTAACTAGAACAATATTGTAGAATTTTGAGAATAATTATGTGTACCCCTTAGAACCTTACACCCTTTATTTATAGTGTAAAATGTTACAATCCGACACTAATACAACTCAGACTCTTATCTAAACTCTAATATCTCCAATACCCCCCTCAAGATGGGTATGAGATAACAATCATATACATCTTGTTATATATTGCAATATCATTACTAGAATTTAACAAAACCTACCATCCACCTACTCCATAGCCAATACCATCACAAAAACCAAAAATTGCTCACCACCAATACTACGAAGTACGTCACAAAATCCATCTCCGTCATCTACCACCTTCCTCGACCTCAACTTCATCCTCCTCTACCCACATGCCCCCAGCCAGCCTCCACCACCTCTACCCACACACCCCAGCCTTGGCCTCCACCACCTCCACCTCTACCACGGACTATTACGCTCGACTCTAGTCTTAATCCTCTTATGGACCACTCCAGAAACACTTTCTCCGGCACCAATACCAACACCACCGCACGATACTAATATATCATCACTATCGTCGCCGCTCGACGTAGCCTCCACTAGAGCTACTACCAGCTTATGCCTCGTCATCACCATCGTCGAACTCATCACCACTATCGAACTTACTACCACCATTAGCACAACCATCAAAGCCACCGCCTGAACAGTCTTCTCTCTCTATCTTCTATGCCTTCCATCGTAACCTTCGATATTATCATCACCTAAGCTTTTTCCACCACCAACACTAACTTCCATCAAAGCAATTAGCAACAACCTAATAGAAAACTCCACTACCAAATCTGCCGTAAAAACACTAAGCAAACACACCATCCTCTCTATCATTTCCCCTAACACATCACACACAACCACACTAGATCTTACCACATTAGACCACACCAAATCTGGACCTTCTCTCTTTTTCTTCCCATTCTTTTTTTTCTCCTTTTTCTTTCTTTTTTTTCTCCCCCTTTCCTTTTTTTTCTCCTTTTCTTCTTTTCTACCGTTTCCTCTCTCTAGTCTCTCTCCCCCGAGCGCCGGCCCCTGAACACCTTCCTCCCTCCTTTCTCTTCCTCTCACCACCTTCATCTCCCCGGCCAGATCCCGTCACCGGTCAGCCTCGGTCAGCGCCGGCTCCCACAGCATCTCCTCCCCGGCTTCCACCGGATCTCCTCCCTCTTCCTCCTCCACCATCGGCCCGAGCGTCAGATCCCCTTCTCCCGAGCTCCTCTGCGCCGTATCCCCTTCTCCTACGCCACAAGCCGCCTCAGCCACCGCCACACCGCAACGCTGCCACTCTCGACTGCCAGGCCTCCCCTCGAACCACTGCCACCGCTCCACCGCTCCTGCCGCCACCACAGCCGGATCTCCTCCATCTTCCTACGCCGCTAGATCCGCCTCGCCTTCTCCGCGGGTCCACCCCAGGTCGTCCTTCTGGCCGCGCCTCCTCACGCCGCCGCTCCGGCTTGCCCGTATGCAACCCGGCCGGCCGCAGTCCACTCCCGTGCAACGCGGTCATGGAGGACCACTGCGACGAGACTACGGTAGCCGGCGGATTGATTGAGGAGCGGTGGTGGCGATTCTGAGGTAAGAGTTTGCTCGGGTTAGGGTTTAGCATGGATTGACTCTGATACCATGTAGAATTTCGAAAATAATTGTGTGTGTCCCTTAAGACCCCTATACTCTTTATTTATAGTGTCAAATATTACAATCCGACACTAACACAACTCAGACTCTTATCTAAACTCTAATATCTCCAACAAATATGGATTGATAATTTCCATAACATTGAATGTCAAATGCATGTAGTTTAGCACTTCAGTATAAGCTTTCTACTAGTAACAAATAGTAGGTTTTCAAAAGTTTAACTTCCTACTTGGAGCTAAGAAAATGTGAGATCAGGCCATTTTGTAATGCATTATAAATGCTATTTGTCAAATTAGTTGATGGTGCTTCGTACCAATTTAGTATTTTCACTAACATGTGGTAAAATCATTTTTTTCAGCTGTCCCTGCAATTGACACAAGTGGTATAGCGTTCCTCATCGACATAAAGAAATCAATAGAGAAACGTGGCCTAGAGGTATACTCATCATATTTCTATTTCACAAGCTATCATCAACGTAGTTATGTGGCAAAGTAACCTTCTCTCTCTCTCTCTCTCTCTCTCTCTCTCTCTCTCTCTCTCTCTCTCTCTGCAGCTTGTACTTGTGAATCCAACTGGAGAGGTCATGGAGAAAATACAACGAGCAAATGATGCTCACAATCATTTCAGGTCAGATTGCTTATATTTGACCACTGGGGAAGCAGTCGCTTCACTTTCTGCATTTGCCAAGATGACAACACCTTAGAGTGGTTTGTCGAATTGTGATTTTGCTCATGTAATTGCAATGCTAAATTGGCAATGCAAGATTTCCACCCTGCTCACCAATGAAAGTTCAGGCCACCAAAAAACGTATTTCACAGTTATGTTTGTAGCTAATCTTCAGTGTTATTGAGATCTATGTGATGCAAATTCGGCACTTGAATGGGAAATATTGAGAATATGTACATTCATGGGTGACCATCAACATTTGTCTGCATGAAATTTTTCTATATGAGTGTTAAAAACTAGATGTTTTAACCGTAGAAATTGTAACTGAATTCATTTACATACTTGGTTCTACATCATCCATTAGTATTGGAGAGATGCACAAGGTTGTATTTCAGAGTTGCTAATTGACATTCGGTTTGCAGTATAGCACCCAAACTAGTAATAAACTACAGCATTTTACCATGGAAGCACAATTATCTTGGAATTTCAGATGAGTGAATGAACTCTTTTTCCAAGCTGTACTGTCTAGTTCCTTCACCGTCTTTGCTTCCCTTGTATGGCTGATCTTTCAGTACATTCGGGATGACTCTTGTCGTCTGAGAATTGACATGGGCCTTTGAGCTTTGCACATCTTCAAGTGTAGTCTCTACTTGCCTTATTGTAGGCCTTTCTTCACCTTTTAAGCTTAAGCATGCTTCTGTGAGCCTTGCAACCACCTCAGCATCTTCAGCCCCTCGCTCCTCGACAATTTGTCGATCTAGAATATCTGACAAGCGGTTGTCTCTTATCAGCGACACAAAGTATGATGCTAGGCTTGTTCCTTCCGACGACAGAGAAGAGAAAACTGGTGTCACCCTTGTCAGCAGCTCTGCTAGGATGACACCAAAGCTGTACACATCGCTCTTCTCTGTCAGTCGACTAGTGTAGTAGTATTCAGGATCAAGGTAACCATAAGTTCCTTGGATGGCTGTAATTATTCCTGTCTCATCTATTGAAATTGACCTTGAAGCCCCAAAATCTGATACTTTTGCTGTTAAAGTATCAGTAAGTAGTATATTTGCAGATTTGATATCTCTGTGGAATACTGATATGGAAGCAGCGGAGTGTAGATAAGCAATGGCCCTTGCAGTTTCCAGTGCAATCCTCAATCTATCTTTCCATGGCAAAGGGTTCTCATTTTGGCCATGAAGATGATATGAGAGAGTTCTGTTTGATATGAACTCATAAACTAGTAAAGGAACTTCTGTCTCTAGGCAACACCCAAAGAGCTTCACCACATTTCTATGGTTAGTTTGTGAAAGTATGACAACCTCATTTATGAACTCATTAATTTCCCTCTGAACCACAATTTTAGACTTCTTGATGGCCACAACACGCTGATCAGCTAAGATACCTTTGTAGACTGTGCCATGCCCACCGCCACCAAGGATGCGATTCTGGTCAAATTTGTTGGTTGCCTGCTCTAGTTCTTCTAAGCTGAAAATCTTCATCCTTTCAACTATATCTTTATTTGAAGAGATTGACTGTTGGAGAAGCAATCCATGGTTTTTCTTGAAAAACTTTTGTCTCAACTTCTTGGCTCTTCGTTGTTTGAGTTTATTTGTGATTTTGGCAACACCCAGAAGTGAAAACAGTAGGCCAAAACCAGCACTAATTGCTATTATGGTAATTAAACCTGCAGAAAATAAAGTAAGGATTGATAACGCAGTATATGTTGCATACATTTCAAGAAGTCAGCTGATGTGTTCAACTGAAAGTTCCAAACCACTCAACTATACCACGGCAAAGTTTTCTTGGAATATTTATTAGAGCAGTCATAGTGGAAGTACTTTTTAGTGCACACGATTTACTGCTGAAGCACGTCACATTCTTTTATTAGTTTTTCCTTCTCAATTTTCTCCTATTTCTAAATGGTGTATCTACTTATGTTTTTTTTTTTAAACCAAAGGCAAGAAACCTGTCATTCATTTCACGGAGAGAAAAACAAACATCGGCCCGGAGAGGAGACACCACAAACACCAACACCGATGCTTTTAGTTACCATTAGGTATTTAGGGACAACTGATTTCAAAACCGAAGAATGCAGTAATAGTGTTTTTACTATTTTTGTAGATGGTCTACTCATGTACTGTACATAATAGATAATTCTAAGGTTCAACAAAATATCACCAAGGAAACCTTATATCGAGTGACTAGTGAGTTGTATTTGTACCTGGGAGGCTACTGATACTTTTCTTTGCTGAGCATCGGTATGTCCCTGGCATATTGATGCAGGTTACATGGCATGGATAAACATCTGGCTGTTGACACTCGTCGATATCTGAAAAGGGGGGAATACAGAGTTGAAAAGCAGAGGCATTTCATACAATCAAAAACACAGTTCTGCTTCTTGAGACAACATGTACAAGTCTAGTATGTTCAACGTGCAGGCTGAAGCCACAAAGCATTCAACGAAACACCTAAAATCCTTGGTAAGCACTGTGGTCCCTCGTTACAACGAGAACACAGGCTAGTAATATATGCCTTGTATTGTAAATAATAAACAGAAAAATAGAAATGAGAGACATGAATTTTACGTAAAAAACCCTTATGAAAAAAATCACGGACACACGAAGCCACTATGACTATATGAGTAGATGTTTATAATGAAACTCTTGCACTTCACTACGGACTATAAGGATATATTTTAGGGAAAATTTTGTTCATGCCACTGAAAATTTGGCTACCGGTTTTGCTACCGGAAATTTGACTATTTCATTTATGCTATTCAATTTTTTTGGCTCCATGTTGCTTTTGCCACTCTATCCAATTTTTCGTAAGTCAACGTGTTTGACCATTAAGAAAAATGCAAAAATATCATAAAAATAGCAAAAAAAAATCAGAAAAATATAAAGAAACTACCAAAAATATATAGCAAATTTTAAATATAAATTTTGAATAGTAACAAATATTCAAAAAATTACACTAGGAAAATTTCTCAAAAAAATTACAACATGAAAAATGTTTTAATCTTCCTCAATTTCTATAGAACATTGCTAAAATCCTCCCTGTGTAAAACTTTTGTAAGATTTTATTTTTCGTGTTCAAAAGTGGTCCTTGAAGTTTCTATATTTTTGGTGATTTTCTCTCTTTTTTCTGATTTTCTTGGATTTTTTTTGGTATTTTTATGGTATTTTTGCATTTTTCTTAACAGCCAAACACACAGAAAATTGGATGGAGTGGCAAAAGCAACATTGAGCCAAAAAAATCAGTGGCATCAACGAAATAGTCAAATTTCCGATGGCAGAGCCGATATTGCACATATTTTTAGTGCTATGGATAAAATTTTCCCTATATTTTATATTGGTACATGAAAGACTCCGTTTAGGAATAGGACTATGAGTTAGAGTAGGAAATTCAATTTGTATTACACTCAAACTCAACTAGTACATGAGTTAGATGTGCCTCACAAGTATATAAAAATCTATTGAACAACTTTCCAATACTCTTTGTCAGAATTAATCATGTATCTACTAACATCACTCAATGATTGAGATAAATCGGGACAAGAACATTCCATGGTATACATAAGTGAACCAACCGCATTGGCATATGGAACTCTAGACATGTACTCAACTTCATTATCTGACTGTGGACATGACGCTAAAAAAAGTTTGAAATATGTAGCTAACGGAGTATTTACTGGTTTGACCTTATGCATGTTGAAACGATGAAGAACTTTATCAATATACATTTCTGACGTAGGCATAATTTTTTAAACTAACTATATCTGGTAATTGCCATACAAGAATCTTCTTTGCTTAATTGTGCCTTCAGCTTTGAAATTTTCGCTTTGTTTTTGCTCTAGAACAGAACTCCAAGCCATTATCGGTACGTATATTCTTGACATGCTTGCTAGTTTGATTTTCAATCATAATCTTCCACTCCTTGAATGGCTTGAACAAATTCGATTTGTGCTTCATGAAATATGGCCAAACTCTTCTTAAATAATCATCAATGATGGTCAGCGTGTAGCCAGCACCTCTAAGGGACAGAACGTGGGATTCTCCCCCACAAACCAAAGTGAATATAATCCAATAGGATTAAGTACATTGTTCGTCCCTAAACTCTTGCCTTAATTTAAAGGTCATCCCTGAATTGTAATACCGAATAAAACGCGTCTTCGAACTGTCAATATCACGCAAAAGATACCCGTTCGTCTATTTTAGAGCGGTTTTGACCGGTATTTGACCCACGTGACTCGCTCGCGGTACCGACACGTGGCACGAAACCACTCTCAAAAGGAACAAATGACTTTTTTTTCACAGTATTGATACTTGGAGGACACGTTTTATCCTGTATTACAATTCAGGGACGAACTTTAAATTAGGACAAGAATTGAGGGACGAATAATATACTTAATCCAATCCAATATGCCTTTTGTAGAGTGAATTATTGTGCTGAACTTCACCCTCTTTTGCTTGCCAAAAACACGGTGTTCACAAAACTTTAACTTGATGCTTTGACCATCAAAAAGCCCTCTTTTGTATAACGCCATCGTGTCAATTTCACTCATATGCCCCAAACGCATATGGCAAATATTAATAGTATTAGAATCGGATGATTTATTTGAGACAATAACAACATTACCTAAAATTATAGTACCTTACAGATGATACAAGTTGACAGCTTTCATATCACCTTTCATCACAACAAGAGGGCCTTTGAACATCTTCAGAACTCTATCTCCACCCGAATACTTCTACTCTTTAGCATCAAGAGTATTCATTGAGATAAGATTTGTCTTCAAACCTAGAATGTGTCGAACATCCGACAAAGTTTTGATCATATCATCAAGCATCTTGATCTGGATAGAACCAATGTCTGCAATATTGCATGGTGAATTATCACCCATCAACACAGAACCACTTGGTGTAGCTTCATAATTCATGAACCAACCTCTGTTCGGACTCATGTGAAAAGTGCATGCCGTATCAAGAATCTACTCATCACCGGTTTTGGAATTACCGGCAAAGGCAACGAGAACATCTCCATTAGAATCTTGCTTAGTAACAATAATGGCTCTAGCATCATCTTTTTGTTGATCCTTCTTGAAATAGTTATTCATTTTCTCCTTTTTTTTTTCTTTACCTATAAGCACTCAGATATGGTGTGTCCATTTTTCTTGCAATATTTGCACGACTTGTACTTGCTTTTGGATTTCAATCTGTCTTTATAATTTCTGCCCAAGCTTTTGCCTCTTGAATTGTTGTTTGAACTCCTTTCCTGTTGTTTGTTGTCTGCCACGGAGAACCAGGCCTTTTGCATGCGAATTTGAACTTTTATTCGGAACCATGAGTTTAATATTGTCCTTTGCATGTAGTGCTTTATAGATTTCATTAAGTATAAGAGTATCTCGACTATATAGAATAGTATCTCTGAACGTAGAGTATGAACTAAGGAGCGAATGTAAAAAAAATAAGACTAAAATCTTAATCATCATATTTGACCTCCATATACTCATGCCTTTTGCATGCGAATTTGAACTTTTATTCGGAACCATGAGTTTAATATTGTCCTTTGCATGTAGTGCTTTATAGATTTCATTAAGTATAAGAGTATCTCGACTATATAGAATAGTATCTCTGAACGTAGAGTATGAACTAAGGAGCGAATGTAAAAAAAATAACACTAAAATCTTAATCATCATATTTGACCTCCATATACTCATGATCTGAGACTACTTCTTTGAACACTGTCAGGTGGTTCAATAATGATATGCATTTTGTCATCTTGTGCGAATAAAGTTTTTGCTTCAAATGTATCTTACTGATCAGATATTTGATCAAACAAATTTGCTCCAGTTTTAACCATAATGTGGCGGTGGTCTTCTCCTTCAAAACATCATACATAATATTATTTGATAGATGAAAATGAATCTGAGATAAGACCTTACGATGTTTTCTTTGTTTCTCCTCAAGAGACCAAGCAATGTCCATATTGTCGATCCCCAATAAAGCGGCATCCAAATTGAGTTGTACAAGAACATCTCGCATCTTGACTTAACATGAAGAAAACATCGTGTCTTGATCCAGTAGCGTAAGATCATACTTCAAAGTCGCAATGCGTAAGAAATCCCAAAATAGCTGGTGCAAAGTTGTGTGTACCTAGGTAAGAATTCTCAGAATCTTGGGTACACTTCTGTGTACGCAAAGCAATGAAGACCGGAGATGCTCGACGTGGAGACCAGCGGGGTGGAGCCGGCGGAGCGAGCGTGGAGTCGCACGTGGAGGCATGGAGCGCGAAAGCTAGTGGATCAAGCACGACGTTGCGCGCAGTGGCTGGCGAGGGGAGGCCGTGAGCAGGCGACGTTGGAGGCAAAGGCGGAGCATGCGAGATAGCGGCCGCGAGGGGGGCAGCTGCAAAGGCAGAGCGCAGGCGCGCAGAGGCAGCCACGACCGCGGGGTGGCCGTGAGGGGGCCTGAGGTGGAGGCGGAGTGAGCACGATGTGACGTGAGGCGAGGCTATCGGCGCCGCGAAGGGGACTGAGGTGGAGGCGAAGTCAGCAAGGTGTCCGCGAGGGGGCCCAAGGTGTAGGTGTTGGAGGTGAAGGTGGAGCAGGCAAGGTAGCGGCCGCGTGGGGGGCCAAAGGTGGCAGCATCGAGGGGGTGGCTACGAAGACGGAGCGCAGGCGTGCGGAGGCAGCCGCGCCTACGAGGGGGACTGAGGCGGAGTGGACGCGGCGTGGCGCGAGGCGAGGCCGACGGCGCCATGAAGGGGCCCAAGGTGGAGGTAGAGTCAGCAAGGTTGCTGCGAGGGGGCCCGAAGTGTAGGCGAAGCCAGCGATGTGGCCTCGAGGGGGCTCGAGGTGTAGGCGGAACCGTCGAGGAGGCTACGAGGGGACCTGAGGTGGAGGCGGAGTCGGCGGCACGGTGTGAGGCGAGGCCAGTGGCACCACGAAGGGGCCCGAGGTGGAGACGGAGTCGGTGAGGTGGCTTCAAGGGGGCCCGAAGGTTGCTGGCGAAGGCGAGGGCGGAGCCCGCAGAGGCGCAGAGGTCTTGCGAAGGATGCGAGCGCGGCATAGGCCTCGCCTTATTTGAGGTACTTCCGCTCCCTTTTTCTTCAAGTAGCTTCTCGCTCATGTCCCTAGGGACGGCGCAACTGTCGTAACAACAAAACTAGATAGTGATAGTTCATACTCTTTGTCATGAGAGGACTGAGTGAGTGGAGCGGGAGTGAGTATATGGTATTATGAATGTGAGAATGAGAAGAGTGTCCCCTTACATGCCCTCTTGGGGTCATATATATATAGGAGAAGGGATGACATTTCCCTTCTTGTCCTTTTCTTATAATGGTAGAGAAAGTGATATTTTGGTATATATACTCACAGGTATAGTTATATGTCTAGTCTATGACTATATACGTGCTTATATTCCTTAGGATATACCAGTATTCCCGACAACCCTAGAGAGTGGGGCACTGCTACGACAATAATTTTGTCGGGAAACGTGTAATAGCTATTTCCAGAGAGTAGAGTAAAAGCTGAAGCACGACAGAAGTGTTAAATCTAAGCCCCGGCCAGGCCAGAGGGTAAATTACCTTGACACCCATTCGTGATGTAAGGATTGCCTTCATATCCTTTAGAGCAGCTGCACAGGCTTCGCACATGATTATTTCCATCAGCGTGTACAAAGATGCTATTTGCGCTCATGCATCTCCAGCCAGAAGAATCGAAGCCCCTGAACAAGTCGTGATCGAGGAGGGAAGAAAACGACCATTCTAACACCGCCGGGATCACGGTCGAGTTAACCATCACTTGCCGATTGGGTGAGAAGAAGCTCTTTTGCAGCATGACTTGATTTTCGCTGAACCACTCCCGATCGGCTATGAACGCAGCAAATTCACCAAAACTAAATCTTGCAGCGTCGAAATCTGTCAGCAGGATGCCATATGAAGGGAAGCCCTGGGCGATGGACGTCTGGCAGCAGCCGACGCCCGAACACGACGACGGATAGTGGCTGATGCTGGTGTTAAGCGGGAGCTGATCCTCCTCGCACATGGTAGCGCAGATGCTGGCATAGCTGTGATGAGCGTAGTGGGGACTTAGGCGGGCAAGGAAGTTGCATCCGATGGCCACGAACAGGTTGCGCTCGGCCGACAGCGCGAGGTGGCCTAGCACCTTCACGCCTGCAGACCACGAGCCGTTGAACGCGAGAGATCTCGCGTTCATCAACCTGCTGCGGATCCGCACCGTGCCATCCGGCAAGGAGATGCCGAGCACTTCCACGCCGTCTCCCAAGAACAGCTTCGGTGGCTGGTGCGTCTCGTCGCAAGTGAGGTCGAAGCCCTCGTGGAAGCAGCCTTGCCGGATGCCGAAAGGGTAGGGGACGGTTAGGTTGCCGCAGGTCTCCGGGCAACCAGGCAAGGCTACTGGGGCTCCCAACGCTGTCACGACGAGATGAAACATCACTAGCCCGATGCTACTAGTTCCTAACGTTGCCTGTGTTGAAGAAAGGGAGGAAAACATCATCATCTTACAAAACTTGTGAGATGAAGTCAGGTCTTCCGTGCGAGGAGTGAAGACACTGATATTCTCGGACTATGAGGAGTGCTTCAACGCTCTACCACGAAAAGTTTGCACGATACACGTGTTCCTATCGCTAGTCTAAATTTTCGGTCTCAATACCGTGTTCCGGGAGAAGACTTTGAAGTTTCAGAGAAGACCACAATAGCATGTTCCTGCGCTGACTTAAATTTCAGAAAAGATTTTTTTTTATGTCCGAGATTTTTCCTTATCTGATCCACATTAAAGAAGAAGAGCACTCTACCCGCGAGACATCCACAGGAACAACGCTCAAACCGTAACAGGCTAGGAGCCTAAAGCTCTCCTATGCTACTATGCATCTGCACAATCCTCCACCTTAAGCCCCAGCTCAAGCCTCACAATAAACCCGGATGAGATACCACTATCAAGCCCCAGGCTCGAGCACTGATCGGCTGGGCAGACAACACCGCCACTAGCCAACGAGCCCCAGCTCGCTTGGCATCATTTCTTGACTTTGTAAGGCTTCAAGTCGCTTTTAACAGCATTGGTTATTTTGATACTCTTGTCTATTTAATAAAATGGGTTATGTGCATCCTTGATGTAGAGGCGAGTGAGATTTTTCTCTTCCATTATCTAAAAAAATTATTTGGAGAGGGTAGACGTAAACGCGTGCAGCATATATATGAAACTCTGAATCCTGGATCGTTTCACTTAGCGCTGACTTGCTGTCGTATCACCACGTATGTTCGGGAGAGATGCATGTCAATGGTGCGGTTTAGCTGATACTACGTTCTAATACATCAGTTACGTACATGCAGCGCCCCAAATGCTGCACCACTTATGAGACGGGCAGTTTACGACGACTAGTGCCTTCAGGATTCAGGCTATTTTACTGGGAGAAAATCACTGAATGCCATTGAATTAAGCACTACACCCTACAGGCGTCACTGTTGGGCGTCCGACAAGGAGCGAGAAACGGCAAAGGCAAAGGGTGTTGGGCGTCTTAAACCGACCGCCTGTACATGATGACAATGAAAAGGTTCAGCAGGGGGAAGATACTTGGTTGCCACCACCAGCTGGATGGGCAAAGTTAAATGTTGACGGGGCTTTTTTCTGAAGAAACAGGATAGGCGAGTATTGGAGTCGTGGTGCAGGATTCACAGGGAGACATCTTATTATCGGCTTGGCCAGTAGTCCAACCAGAGTTTTGGTAACCAGTTTAAAAATTTTACCGGAAGTCACCGGTAGGACCGAAATAGCCGAAAATTGGAAATCAAATTTTGAAATTTTCAAAGTTTAAATAAAAAAGAGATAAAATTCAAGCAAAATTCAATGAACAACAGTAATTTCGACCGATTTTTGCCTGCTTTTGAATTTTACCGTGGGTACCCGATAGAACCGATAATCCTGGCCGGTTATCCAAACCCTGAGTCCAACATTGTGCAGAGGCGGTCAGGCGGAGGAGATTGAAGCTCTAGCTTGCGGCGAAGGACTGCAGTTGGTGGCTGAATGGGTCCGGCTCCCAACGATTCTGGAGTCTGACTGCGCTTCGGTGGTGGCTGCTCTTCGTTCCCAGGTAGAGAACAGGCGTTGATGAACTTGTTGCCGGAAGAGTTGTTGCCGGAAGAGCAGTTGCACAAGATAAAGAGAGAGTGTGATAGGGTAGGTAGCTCATGTGTCATGAGTCATGAGCTTGCTTAATTAGAGCTCATTAGCTAAACGTAATGCGCATTGCGTGGTGTGGAGAGCGCAAGCACCAACTTGTATTAACCAGCTATTTCTACGAGATTGTAATCCTGATTTCCTTTATAAAAAGGGACTGTCTATTCATAAGTTGCCTGAAAATTTCTTAAGTTTAAGTCACTTGTTGTGACCATTGGATCAATATCCAATCATATGACATTTATTGGATCAATATCTAATCATATGACACACCAATTTCTACACAAATCCAATGGTCACAACAAGTGACTTAAACTTAAGAAAATTTCAGGCAACTTAAAATTAGCAAAAACCTTATAAAAAAAGGTCATGGATGCTGTCCAGTTTCGACAGTTTGGGCTTGTCTTGGACCTAGTTCGGCTTGGGGTCTGAAATATTAGTTGGGCCTATTGTCGGCCCAATTTAGATTTAAACTATTTTTTTCCACCCAAATTTTCAGTTGGTGTAATTTCCATGTGTTTCTTGAGGTTGTTTTCATTAGCGAATATATGACAAAAACCAAAGAAAATTCAATGAACAGTTGTCCACTAATGTGCATGTCAAACGTGTAATAGCTATGTGCAAAAAATAGTCAAATCAGTAAAAGCAGTAGTAGTACTTACCTTGTCAGCCATTGGCGATGTAAGGGTTGCCCTCGTATCCTTTGGAGCAGTTGCAACGTGCCTGGCTGCAAATATTTCCATCAACGTCGTCGACAATGACGCTGTTAACGCTAATGCATCTCCTCCATTAAGAGAGACTGGGATCGTACGAGAACAAGTCCTGATCGCGGTCCATGTCCAGCGACCATTCCAACACCGTCGGGACAGCCGCCGAATCAACCACATGTTCAGCTGGAATTCCTCCACATGGAGAAGAAGTTCAAAATCAGCTCATAAACTTAGAAGCTTGTGAACCGTTGATTGTTCTATTGATCAATAGTTGAGATGCTTCCTCCTTAGTGAGGGGAAGAAAAACCTAGCTCTTTCCTTGAGCTGCTGCTTGAAGGAGAGGCTCAGATAGTGAGAAGCATATGCACACAACAAACAAGAGACGAGGGAAAAGAAGAAGATGAGCTCTGTTCCATCTCGGATGATCCTCTGTAGTCTTCATCAAGACGTCGATCGAAGCATCAAACGTCATCCGATCTAGCTCAAACTTGGTCAGTATGTTCTTGACTTGATGCTTTTCGATTTGTACGGTTGGATTGAGGATTGATTGAGAGGAGCACCTGATTTGAGAGGGGTTTTGTCAGTTCGGGTAGCAACAGATTCAGTACTGAGCAGATTTGGTAGAAGTTCTGTTTGAGTGGTGAAATCTTGTCCGGTGTGGCTGAAATTTGGAAAGTCTGTTAGGGACTCGTGGATCTACATTTCTGCTAAGTTTTTTGCTGTTTGGATCTGTGGTTTGTGAGATATGAGCTGATAATCAAAGGAGACAGAAAATTGTGTCTTCTCTGCTTGGATGTTAGTGTACCTCTTGTTAGTTATGTATGGTTATTGATGATGATACTAAGATTATATCTTGATGATGTTGTTGCTTCTGTGATGTACCTCTAGATGTTCTAGAGAAGACTCCTTGTACCCATTGTTGATTATATTGGAAGATTTGAGAGTATGTTGTGCAAGTTCCGTGGTTTTTACTCCTCACATTGAGAAAGTTTTTCACATAAATCGTTGTGTCACTTTGTGCATATTCTTGTTGTTAATTCCGCTGCTTATTTATTAGTTGAAGCTATCCTCATTGGTTCACTACAGATAGAGATGTTGAACTTTTGTTAATTGCAACATTTAGCCCCAACACCACCTTCTGCGGATCGTCGAGGAAGTTCAATTGCAGCTACGACACGCTCATTCTTGAACCGAATTTTTTCAATTTAGCCATTTTTCGTAAAAACGCACATTTATACCCTGCTAGTCTTATTTCCGTTTGGACCCGGGGTGGCGCCAGTAACTCATGGCGCCGAAGCTAACACTGACTTCGGCGCCGTGAGTCATGGCGCCGAGTCCCGAACCCTAGCCCTGTGGCCACGCGGCTGCCCGGTGGCTAGGGTTGGGACCTCGGCGCCATGAGTCACGGCGCCACCCCGGTCCAAAACTGAAATAAGACTGCGCAGGGTATAATGTGCGTTTAAAAAAAGGCTAAATTGAAAAAAATACTGCTGCTGAACCACTCCTGGTCAGCTCTGAACGCGTCTCCGTATCCGGGGGAGGCAGATATCTGGGGCCAGGTCATTCAGCTGGACGCCGTACGACGGGAGTCTGGCAGCAGCCGACGCCAGAGCACGAGGTATCCCTTCGCGGCGCGGCGCAGACGCTGATGTGGTCGTTCGGGTGCTGCCTGTCGTAGGCGATGAGGTTAGCGAGCAGGTTGCACCCCATGGCCACGAGCCGTTGAACTGTAAGGAGCTCGTGTTCACCATCTTGGTGCGGATCCGCACCGTGCCATCCGGCAAGGAGATGTCGATCACTTCCGCGCCGTTGCCCACGAACAGCTTCGGTGGATGGCGTGTTTCGTCGCAGGTGAGGTTGAACCGTCGAAGCCCTCGCGGAAGCGGCCTTAGCGGGTGCCGAATGGGTAAGGGACGGTGATGTTGCCGCAGGTCTCCGGGCAGACAGGCAAAGCTATTGGAGCGGCCAATGCTGCCGCTCCGAGCTGCAACACTAGTGCCGATCTTTGCTTTTGCCGAGGAATTTGCGGAGAACAGCGTCACCTCGATCTCAAGTCAAGGCAAAACGCTTCTTCAGGTGGCCAGGCCAGGTCGCCACAGGTACAAACCAGGCCTAGGCCCCTAGCTAGCTACTCTTTTATGGTATTTGGTGTGACGTACTGACGTCCGTGTGAAGAAAAAAGTGTCCATTGTATCACCATTTCTTTTTGGGAATACTAATCAAGTCTGGCCTATCACTGTAATTAATCAAGGAACGAGAGGAAAGTTGTGCCATATATACTAAACTTGTCTAACAAACTTACGTTTTGTTTAGTAACTTGGCCGAAAAGTTGAGGGCAAAGATGTACGGTAGCTGCTCCCGGGGGAAAATTAGACAAATTTCAGAGAAGTGAGAGGAGGCGGTTGGGCCCACTATCATTTCTAGGGGTTTGTTTGAGAAGTCTATTCTTGATCGGGATCCACGTGGATGCGTCGGGAATTTGAATTAAAATCTTGGCCCATTCAGAGACAAGCAGTGATTTTAATCCAACCAAACAACGTCTAAAAAGAATCTCGGGGAGATCATTATTTGACTCGCAACTGATTTGGATGTCTTTAGTTTTCCTTGGAGATGGACGATGATTGACACGATGTGGTGCTGTGCGCGACGCCCCGTGTCATTACCCCAGGGTAATCACACTTAGGCATACGGATTACTATTCGTTTGCTCAGTAGAACACTGCTCCAACGAATAGTAAGCTTTTACCACAGTTAACGTAGCAGAACAATAAAATAGAAACTGTACTTTCTATTCCAGTTAGCCACGCAAGGCTAAGGTTCTTACATAGTAATTTACTAAGTCCTTTCGCTGCCTTTCTTTACTCCATCGGTTTTCAATTCGTCCCCAGCGCCGAGTCAGCTGCCCATCTCACCCTGGTCCTTATAGCCAACGCTCTCGCCTCGTGCAGCTTCATCAGTACCTGCAATGTCCTTCGTCCCACGCGGGATAGTTCCCGGCCGGACTAGGATCTACAAAGGAGAATACTAACAAGGTTGAGTACAAATTAATGTACTCAGCAAGCATTAATAGCAAAATACATTGTATGACTCATCTCTGTTCTTTTCTTCATTTTCTAGCTCATCTCTTTTCTGAAAATAACTCAATAAAACATTATGTGGCAAAATTTTATTCTGAAAAGACTACTAGTCACTCGGAGAGAAGAAAGACCCCTAGCGGTTCCCGTAGACTCCAATCCAGGAGACTGGCATGAATTCATGATTTGATATAGCACTGCGCAGGCTTGTACCACTTTACCCATAGCTATTCTGAGCTCTCTTTGAGCTAGGTCCATCGCATTTCCTTTGATGCGACTTCGAGTTCAGAATACAGAACGTTTTCCAAGTTACGTGATTAAGTCTCCACCCACTATCTTCCGTCGGTGTCCTGAGCGCACCCAGTCCTCTACCGAGTTCCAATAATGTTGGTTGGGATGCTAACCCAACACTCCACGATGCGCTACTATAGCGCCTAGGATTCCCCTATTTCCGGACTTTGAATACCGTTATGGGATCTTCCCTAACTCAACCCATGCAATATTACTTACCTGTTGTGGAGAGAATAATCACGTAACATGGTAGCATTTTCTGCCCGCCGAAACAGGAAAATGGTTGGTACTCAAATACGGCATCTGACCGAGTAAGAGTGTTGTTGGTCCTTATATTTTAACCATATGTAAAGGGGTCCCATCTCTTGCCCTCTCTCATCCTTGCCCCGGGCCCCCTTTACCAGCCATAATAATACACCATCTTTCATCGTCATCATATCTTTTCTTCTTCTTTCATTCTCATATTCATTAATAGATTTGAGTTTTGAGAAATAGTTTTGATGCAATAAGTATATGATATAGTAATATACAGTTTACAGTTAAAAATAGCTAGATCAATGTTCAAGAGAATTGCTTGCCTTCAAAACTGTAGAAATGACCGCTGCTGACGAAATTGGTATCAGCTACTCCTGTCTGCATAGGTTCGACTGCTGCAATATACGGTAGAAGCGAATAATACCCAAATAAATACTTAGTGGATTTTAGTGCCAAAATAAGTATAGGGGTCAGTTGGTTCTTTTAGTAGCAACCTTTAAAAAAACATCTTGCGGATCTCCGACAAGTCAGCACTCCCCATCTACGATTTTCTTGTCGTCTACCGAAAATTATTCGCATGCAGCTCCTACCCACAAAATGAATTCTAAGGTTAAGCTCCACTGACTAACAACTATCGATGCTCTGGCTAACTCTAATGCAATAAAATACTAACTAACACCACGCATTAGAATCTACACAATTTCCTACAATCATCCTATACTAATTGCCTAACACACCTTCTAACCCTAATCATCTAATCCCTAATCCTCTCCTCACCTCCCCCAATCTCCCTCTCTCTCTCCTTACCCCTCTCGGCCGACTCATCTCCCAGCACTCCTAGCCCACATCCCACTTCTTCTCAAATCCCTAACTCCTCTCCTCTTCTCCACTACCGCCGCCGCCTGTTTCTTCGCCTGGCTGTCGCCGACCCGGCCTCCTCCGTCTCCTGCTCGGCCCCAGCTCCCTTGTCACCGCCGCCAGCGCCCGTGAGCGCCCCTCTACTCTCCCTGGCTCGCCTCCAGCCCGAGGTCGCCCTGCTCCCTCTGGTCCCCCTGCGCCCGACTCGGTTCGGCCTCTGCCCTGGGCCGTCTCTATGGCACCATCGCCTAGCGCCCTCGGCTTCGGCTTCGGCTCCAACTCCTATTACGCCGCCTGACCGCCCTCCATGGTTCTCTCTCTGAGCTCCCTCGGCGCGGCCGAAGGCCAGCGCCGCCTCAGCTCGGCCCCATTGCCGGCTCGGCCTACGGCCGCCGGCGCTCCACTCGGCGCCGCGCGCTACCTGGTTCCTCCCTGGTTGCGCCCCTTCTTCCCTCCCTGCTGCGGCTGCTCCCAAGGGCGCCTCCCGCTCGGCTCGCCCCACGACTTCCCCCGGCCGGCCCGACCCGGCGCGGCCCCGTGCTGGCCGGCTCGGTCTATGGCCGCCAGCTCTCTCTTCCTCCCTGCCTACTCCCCCCTTCCCTTAAATTCCTTAATTACTTATTGTTATGCTTGAGTCTACTGATGTTGCAAGGTTAAACGTTTTGATGACACAAGGTTGATGCATGATGGATGCCTTCGGATGGGGGTGCTATTGATGGTGATGCTCAACTGTATACTGAGGTATAAACCTACCTTAATCCCTCTCTTGCTCCCTGCCCCCCTAAATGCTCTGTGATGAACTGCAAGCTAAGATGATGCTAAGGGGTTTGGTCTATGCCCTAAGATTGATACTGAGGGTGATGGGTGAGATGTGGGCTAAGTCGGGTACTTTGATGCTAACACTAGATTTGAGGGGAAAGCACTGAGGGCTATGGTGATGCTGCTACTGTGATGTAATGAACTGATGATATTCATGTTGGCATGTGCTCTATGATGACATCTGGATGTCTTGAGAGCTCTAATTTCAAACGTTTGCTGCTAGATTTGGCTGAGATCTAAAATATGCATGAACTCTGTGATGCTTAATGCATATGGTAAAATGATTTGAGGTATGGCAGTGTACCTCTTGTGGGTTTGATGGGAGGGGAAAGAGGATTGCAGCGCCGACTTCAAGTTGGTGCCCTTCTCTTCCTCCTCTGTGCTTGCAAGTGATAAGGCGATGAGCTAAGCTTGCCCTGGGTTCCTGCTTGCTCCTGGGCTTGAGCTGTGTTGGAATCCCTTCTCCTTCGGCTCCTTGCCTCCTTCTTTGGTTGCTCTGAGAGCTGTGATGCTCTAGTTGGGTTCTGGGATGGGAGTGGGGGGATGGTAGCGCCGGCTTCGAGCTGGTGCTCTTCTCCTTGCTGCCTTGATGCCCTGAGATGGCTTGGGTTGGTCTCTGGTGGGGAGGCAGTGGAGGATCTCCTCTCTGGGCCCTTGCCTTGCTTCTGCTATGCTGCCTTCGGCTGTGAGTGGAAATGGTGTATTGTGCTAGCTTGACTTGGGGGGGATGAACTTCTGAACATGGCTATGGGGGATGGTTCGGCTGATGGGGGGATGAACTTGGGGAGGCGGCTGTCTTTGGATAACCAGTGGCTGCCTTGTGGCTGATTAAAGACCACTATGCCCTTGCCCTTATCCTCAATGCTCTCTGGTCTTCCTTCCTCCTCTTGCTCCCTTTAATTTCTGGGTCCCAGTCTTTGGTGAGAAGAAGTGGGAGGGGAATTAGATGTGATGTTGCTCTGTGTGCTGGTTTGGCCTTATCAGCTGGCTGCTCTCTCCTGTGATATGGCACAAGGAACAGGGAGGAAGAATGTAGAATGGGTAAAGGGGGGGGACTGGCTTCGGCTGTTTGCTGGCCTCCTGTGCTTGATATTTTGAATGGTGAAAACCGGGTTCTTATCTCTTTGACACTATGTACTACTGATGATCTGGGAAATGCTAAAGGACCTCGGTCCTAATGATGCTCCTACTGCTGTGGCTTAAGGACCTTGGGTCCAAAAGTGGGCTTTGCGTCGGCTTTTGGATATTTGGCTGAGGTAGGTAAGATGTGGGTATTGGTTCTAATATTGCCGGATGATGAGGCCCACAGAAGTGACAGGTATCGAAGGACCTCGGGTGGTCAGGATATCTTGGCGATCAAGGAGCCGACTAACTCCAGTTGGTCTGGGTGTCTTGATGGTCAAGGGACCGACTACTCGAGTTGCTCAGTATTCACCGCCGGAGGCCGGCGGCAATCTTTACTTTAATAATACGGTGGCTTGCTTCTGTCTAACAATACTGGCGGAGAGTGGTATGCATGCAGGTTTCTTGGATGACAATGCCGACATCGGGGTTTGATGGGTCGGCGATCGAAGAACAAGGATATAAGGAGGGCTCGGCGATATGAAATGCAGGATGTACTCTTTTTATTGTTTTGCAAACCAATCTAAGTTGTAACTATTTAAACAATACTAGATGATATGAGATGATGATGCACTTCTATTGAAATGCTTACAATTGACTTAATTATCTAATGCAAATGGACGGGGCAATCTAATAATGATTGATGCTACTGTGCACGGATGAATGAAATGATGCGCTGCTCACGAAACGAAACACGACAATTAAAGGCTTAACGATGAATGCAACACTCTCGCTAACTTACCGCTAAGACGGGATTAACTACTGCTAATTACCGATTACGGAAAAAAAAAGATTAGTTAATTACGCGGGTTCTCACACTGTGCAGATGATACTTTAGCTTATATGGAGATGATAGACGTAATTAAACGCGTGGAGCATTCGAAATTCTTAAGTTATCGCACTTAGCGCTGACTTGATGTAGTATCGCCGCGTATGTCTTCTGGGGGAGAGACGTCAATGGTTTACCCTGAGTCCCTGATACGTTCTTAACGTCTGAAACTACTTGCAGTTTACAATGAGTTTTGGCGATTTGGGCTCGTGTAGACTAAGTTTGGCTTGGGCTGTGCCAACTGCCAACTCTATTGGGCCAAGCTTCGGCCGAAGTTAGATTGGTTCCTGCTGAAGTGGCCTAGTACCCCGTCAGTCAGTCCGTGCAACTTTTAATGTTCGGAGAGAGCGTTGGATGCAGCATAATACTTCGCTTTGGCTGTGCTTTCAGCATCGTTCTGCACTTGCTAACACCACGTTTTTTGCGAGGATGCTAACACCAGCATGTTGATGCGTGGCAAGTGCGAGCGAGTGGTGTAATGCTCGCATGGTGAAAGATGGTAACCGATGTGCTGCACTGACAAGCACTCTCCATCTATGCCCATGAGGCCACGATACATTTGGCCGGTGCGTACGTGGGCTCGAATAGTGGAGTGGCCCTCTTGTCGTCAGATGTCAAAAGTGCGTAGAAATGCACCGTTGGCCACTGTAGAGCTCACCAACCCAATTGCTGCAACCGAAAGCTCAGTGCTCCATGCCTCCATCCACAGTTATCCAAGCGATGGTAACAGATGGTAGTACCTGGCTAGCTTCTTTTCTGCTCAACCAACGGGATTAGTTGATTTGCCAATAATGCATTTGCCAGCTTCAGTGGCGACTCTCGGTTAACTTGAGGCGTGTTATCCAGATCACTAGCGCACTGAAATGTGTTCTGCTTAGGTAAGTTCCTGCTTCGACCTGATTAGAAAAGGTGGTATTTTTACCGCCTTTCGGCACCCCGTTTGACATGTAGGTGCTCAATCTCATGCATGCAGCTAGCTCGGAGCTTTTCACGGCAGCTTAAGCTTCTCTGCACAGGGTTAGTTCCTATCCGGAGTTTACCATCGCTAGCCGAACAGAGACTTCTGAAGAGGGTGAAAAGGTAGCCAGACGTGCGCACGAGAAATGAAGGGCAAAAGGAGTCGGGCTGACTTCCAAGTGACTCTTTCTGCAACTTGCACGTAGAAGACCTCTCCCTCATCAGAATCAATCACTCACCACTGCCGTATATAAACAAGCATAATACCGGAGCCTGTCGTGATCATGCGCCACTGGCATGCACGTCGATTGCAGCAGTGGAGTTAGCCTCGTGTTGTTTTACTCTTGGGAAGTTGGGAGTTGCTGAGTATACTAGAGGCCAAAAGGTTGGCAAATGCATGTGCCATGCCAGACACCGCCGTGATCAGTGCGAGGATAGTTCTACATCAAGACTTTTCAACCGCCTAATCCAATATTTAATCACACACATATATACTCTAGCTGATTTGATTCCATGGCATTGGATAGTGCCCTGAAATTAGGACCGAAATGAATAAAAGAAATAGAAGAAACGGAAATGTTTTCAGTTGCTCATGTATTTCATGATTTCATCAGCTTGTCAAGCTGTCTGGTTATCTCCCCTTCACTCACTTATAAAGTATTCAGCTGGGATGGAAGTGAAACAAGTTTGAAATATAATTTGCTTTGAAAAGTTCGAAATAATTTCATTTAGCACAAGTGAAGACAAAGAAATGGCACTGGCATGACAGATAAAGTCACAAAGTTTGGGAGATCCGCAACCATGCATGGATTCCAAAAGTTTGAGCTTTTCTTTGCTTAGAGATTATGTTTAATACACTTCGTAAAGCGAACATGATGCACGCCTAATTCGTTGACCTCGGTCAGACTAGCTTGGACCAGCCGCGCCGCCATTCACACCTGAGTTTAAGATTAGATGGAGATTTAGGTCTTACAGATTGTGGGGTTATTGCTTCGAAAGTGGCCGCAAAGTCGCACGTATAAACTCCAATTTGCAAACCTGACTCACATGTGGGCTGTATCTTTTGAAATCATGCACAGAATTGTACTAGATAAATGCAAGTGGCTGGATCTCGCTTGATTCTGATCTAGATACCAAGCAACAAGGGAATTAGCAGTAATGGTTACTTCAATTATCGCTTCATGAATCATGCATGCACGGTGCTAAAAATGCAATGCTAGTACGGGGCAAAGAACTGCAATTGTAGGGAAATGAAATGAAATCCGAAATGCTACAATCGTTATTAATCTTAGGTTTTTTTTCTTCAAAAAACCACTGACAAGTCAGGGAGTTGTCAAAAACCTACCTGCATCTCGAATTTCATCGCACACCCTTCCCCACCCATGATCACTTAACTAGCTGAACGTGTGATGTAGCGCTTGCGTGTTATTCCAGCGTGGACCCATTTATAGAATCACACCCTGGGTCAACTCAACCACCCAGACCCGAAGTGCCACTTTCAGCTCAACTCGACGACTCATGGGCGACATAACTAGGGTTTGAGGTGATGGTCACCACGCGCTTTGGGTCTAGGTGGGGAAGATAATCCATTAAGGTGCGCTGTTATAAAGAAGTCTACGCTGAAATGTCATGCAAGCACCACATCGGGCAGCCGGCTGGTCAACTGGCCCTAGGTGAAGATTTGAAACTACATAAAACTTGTGGGTGTGTGATTGACGAAATTTGATATGTGGGTGGGTTTTTGACATACTCCCTAACTTGTAGGCGAGTTTTTGAAAAAATCCAACATGCGTTAAGGGGGGCGGCCACGGGCGCGGCAAGCGCGCCGCCAGCCCCAATCAGCAGGCCCCACCCCAAGTATGCAAACACTAGGTAGAAGGAATGTTAGAAGGAATTTTTAAGGTAATTTTACATTTATGAATTGTTGCATGTGAATATATATTGCTTTTGCATATGCAGTTAAGGATTTGCAAACATATATATGTATTTACAGTTAGTACTATCAACTACATGTATGTACAAAGGGCCTCGGATTTCAGCTTCGCCCCGGGCCTCCAAAAACTCAGGGCCGGCCCTGGTTAAGGGGTTTTGATTTGTGTTTCCGTTAACAAAATTATAAAACCTCTGGCTTGGTATCTACTGAACTAGCCTAGTACTAAACAGAGGGAACTAATTAACTCCTTTATGTCTTATCTTAAGTTTCAAGGGTACGTCTGTGTATGACAATTACCCCAGGGTACGTATACTACGCTGTAGAGCGCAGCAGCATTCGTACGTGTTCCCCTCATTTCTTGCTTTCTGGCTGTAGACCACTAAGTTAAACAAATGGAAGAAAAGAACAGACAAGACGTACCCCGACAATATCCAAAAGTGTACATGGCAGCTAACAAGTGGGAGCAGAGTGGTAAGTAGTAGCATGCTTACGCTGCAGTGCCTATAAATACCGGGGCGCATGTAGCTATCCTTGCAGGCACACTACACACGACACATAGTGAAGTTACAAACTTCTCTCTGCACTTAGATAGCTCTAGCTGGATTAGCAATGGCATCCAAGCATACCTTCGGTTGCTGTATCATCGCCTTGCTCTTTGCCGCTTCTGTTTCAGCTCAGCTTTCCATTGATTTCTACGACGAGACATGCCCGGATGCTCTCGACATCATTGAATCTGCTGTGAGAGCTGCCGTCTCAAAGGAATCCCGCATGGGGGCGTCGCTGCTCCGCCTCCATTTCCACGACTGCTTTGTTAATGCGAGTTTCATGAAACACCTTCATAAGTTCTCCTTTTTCTTCCCAATTTAGCCTTTTAAATGCTAGTATATATGTTACAGTGGTTTATCTAGCTTGCCTTCTTAACACTAGCTAGGTTGCTTTTTTATATATGCAGTCAAGAAAACTCGTGTCATGTCGTATTTGGGATGGTAACAAACCTAATTACATTGGCAAGTGAACCTGAATTCTGAATTGGTGCTGATTGCTGAAGAATTGGATGTTCTACAGTTTGTAGTTGTAGTTTGGATTGTGTAGCAGAGTATGTAGGTTCAGGATTGTTATTTTACAGCGGGTGCTCCACAAGTCAGTTAAAAAGTGGTGTGCACTATGCAGTCTGAATAATTTTTCCCAAGTCTATGCCCTTCATAACAGATCAATTAGAGAAGCGCGCTGGGCCGCGTTGGCTAGGGGTGGTGTGGACCACCCAGCCGATCAGGGGTTGAGCGCGGGGCGCGGCACTGGTATCTCACCGGTCGAACGGGGAAATCCCAGTATAAAAAAAACCTTCTTAAAATGGAAAATACTTAGTTTTTCTTAGGTATTCTAAAAAAACAAATAACAGATCAATTCGTCTGGGGACAATTTAAAAGTATATTTTCGTGGACTAACTATTGACGGCAAACTTTACAGGGCTGTGACGGGTCAGTGTTGCTCGACGACACGACAGGCTTGACCGGCGAGAAGAATGCGCAACCAAACAAGAACTCCCTTCGCGGCTTCGAAGTGGTCGACGACATCAAGGCGCAGCTCGAGGACGCCTGCGAGCAGGTGGTGTCATGCGCCGACATTCTCGCCGTGGCCGCGCGCGATTCCGTTGTCGCAGTAAGCACCACAGTGACCATATATACATGGCTTAACTTAAATGCACGCAGCAGCGCATGAATCGTCGGGAAATGTACTTGTTTGCAGCTCGGCGGGCCTACGTGGGACGTCGAGCTAGGCCGGCAGGACGGGACGACGGCGAGCTTGGACGCCGCGAACAACGACCTCCCGCCGCCGACCTCCGACCTCGGCGACCTGATCAAGGCCTTCTCGGACAAGGGCCTCACGGCGACCGACATGATAGCGCTGTCGGGCGCTCACACCATAGGCCAGGCCAGGTGCGTCAACTTCCGCGGTCGCCTCTACAACGAGACCAACCTCGACGCGTCGCTCGCCTCCTCGCTGAAGCCGAGGTGCCCGAACCCGACGGGCGGCGACGACAACACCTCCCCGCTGGACCCCGCCACGTCCTACGTCTTCGACAACTTCTACTACAAGAACCTCCTGAGGAACAAGGGCCTGCTGCACTCGGACCAGCAGCTGTTCAACGGCGGCTCGGCCGACGCGCAGACCACCGCCTACGCGTCGGACATGGCCGGGTTCTTCGACGATTTCCGCGACGCCATGGTGAAGATGGGCGGCATTGGCGTGCTCACCGGTTCCAGTGGGCAGGTCAGGGTTAACTGCAGAGAGGTGAACTGAAGAAACGGCGACTGTATCACGGTAGTGTCAGACTTCTTATATTAGTACCGTGATCAGTGCGTGTAGTGTGCTGTGGTCTGCACAAGTATTCCTTCTCTGATGATGTAGTCTGCTTCGAACGGTTGTAGCACTACTATACGGAAATAACTGGAAGGAATAAGACCGGATGAATGTGCTTCAAATAGATGGATGTCCTTTTTTGTGTACTAAATTTGATCAGATCGACTGCATTATGAGTTCAGATGTGTCTTGCGACACTCGTCAGAAGTAGTAATTTTATTTAGCACAATAATTATGTTGGATTTTATGCGGAAGTTGCGAGGCTGTGATCTTAGGCCCGCCCAGCACTTTGTATCATCCGAGTTCCACAAGTGTAGCCTAATTACACGATGCATAAAACACAAGGAGTTAATGGGCTGGCCCAGGCCATAATCATATGCCAAGCCCTCGAGCTAGGCCATAATCATCGACCTCAAAAGAGTTGTAGTCCTAAACCATAACGATTCCCGTGACCGTTAAACAAGAGAGAAATCCCACCCCGTGTTCCCCAAAAGAAACCACAGCGAAGAAAAAAGGGGATCGGATCTCGGAAGCGATGATGGTCCGCGGCTGGTCCTCCCTCCCGGCGGAGCTCCTCGAGAATATCTCCGGCCGCCTCTCCGCCGACGCCGACGAACTCCACATCCACCAGGTGTGTGCACCCACTGGCGCGCCTCCACTGTCAGAATCGTGGGATCTTCAGAAGTTTAGATGAGTTTCGGAGAATTCTGAAGCAGCAGCTTAAGTAACAGGAGGTCAACATGGATGGACGGCGGAGATGAAGAGATACCCCTTCGAGCCAAGATCAACGGAATACATTAGTTTCAGTCATTACTGTTTACGTCAGTTGTTTTCATTGACCAGAAACAGAGAAGCGCAGGATAAATCCTTGTTTAACTGAAGTTCATTTCACGTTTACTTTTACAGCTTGTAATCAGTTATAAACATGAAAAATGGAATGGAAAAGCATCAAAGTAATATGCCAATATCTAGTTCTCTTAGCTTTTAGGGTTCTTGCGTGCTACTCTCACTTTCTTGTCAATTTCCCGATCTGACAAATTGGTATCAGAGCACTCGATTCTTGGTGGCGACGATTAGATCTGGATAGCTGGGTTAGCGTACTGTATGTCGCTGTAAAATCCCTGGCTGATTCCGATCTAGGCGGCGGAAGAGGTCGAGAACAAGTGAGGGTTCAGGGCTGGTCTTCTGGGTAAAACCCCTGAGCTTAGTTCTTGATCTGTGAGTGAGGGTCCGATAACGAAGTCTACGGCGCGACAAGAGTTGGAATCTTCAGAATTGGTGGCTGTGAACTGGCTGCCGTATACGTGGTTTTGTCCCAGAAATCCTTCTTGAATCAATATGCTTCGTGCCAGTGTCAAGAGAAAGGGGATGCTCATTAGCTTAATGTAATGTAGCACACGCAGAAATTCTGTAATTTATGAGATAGCTAAGTTAAGCAGGCCTTTAATCTAAGGAAGTCGTAAGGCTTGCCGGTCAGTGACGGAGAAATCCACTATATAAAACTGCAAGTTCAGTTCAACACCATTCCTGCTGCATCTGTATATTTTCAGACTTGCTAGATTTTAAAATGAGAGAGGCGCATTTGACAGCATGATATCATGCCAGTGTTACGGGGAAAGCTGCTAATTAGCTTGATTAAATTTGAGAGTACGCTGACTACTTCGCACTGTGCATTTTCAGATTAATCAGCTAGACTCTGCATACGTATCTGAACTTTTGGGTAGCAACAAGTTGCATCACAAGCTTCGTGCCTTCTTATGATACGTAAGCTAAGGAGGCCTTTAATATGAGAAAGTCGTAAAGCTTGCCGGTCAGTGACAGGGAAATCCACTACAGAAAACTCCGAGTGCAGTTCGACACCACTCGTGTAGTCGTGTTGCACTGTATATTACAGCGTAATGTTTCTACACTTTTTGAATAATCTAACATGATAATCTACATCCCCATAAACGTAAGAATTTAATCAAAAGAAGTTAGTTACCTCAATCTGATTTTTAATAGGCTTGGCTTGCACATCCACAAATTTAGAAGTTCCCTTTTCCATTCCAGATTTTTTTAAAAAATTACAATCACCCCAGAAGGTCGAAAAAAGAAAAATTAGTGTGGCTGACGTCACGGGCCCACCCGCCCGCTCGTCCTCTTCGTCGGGCGGCCTGCCGCTCTTGTCGTTTTCGCTTCGCCCCCTCCCCATTGCCGCCTGCAACTCCCCGTCTCCGGAATCTCTCGCCCTTTCGCTTTCGCCTTCCAATTTTCCCCCAATCCCCGACCACCACCTCCCCCCCTCCCCCTAGTTAACCCCCTCGCAATGCCGTCCCCAGAGTCCCACTCGCCACTCCCACCCTCTCCTACCCACTTCGCCTCCTTCCCATCCCCACCCAACCGCCACCGCGATGCCGTCCTCCTCTCCTGCCCCCCGCTTCCTCCTGCTCGTCGTCGTGCTCGCTTGCGCCTCTGTGGAGGTCACGTGCTCCGATCGTCGGTTCCCGCACCTCGACCGCCTAAGCGAGCTCCACCGCAGGGAACGCCGGCCTCCGGCCGAGCAGATGGACGCCGCGCGCGGGCTCCTAGCGCGCCTCCTCCCCTCCCACTCCGCCAGCTTTGAGTTCAGGGTCATCTCCATGGTACGCGTGCTTCGTTCCTATGGTCTGTTAGGGTTTTAGCGGTTGTTGAAAGGCGTTGCGTAAGCAGAGTAGCCGAGGGACTGGGTGTACTGAGAAATCGGCTAGGATCAGAAGCCAATTAACGAAGCGTGTCGCGTGATGATGGAGTAGTTCATTGGAGTGGGAAGCTGGTTGTTTGGAGTTTGGACTCTGGATCGTGTAAACGTGTGGCAATTGTCTAAGGTCGTATATACTATGATCATGATAAACTTAATGTCTAAATCCATGTTAGGATGGTGAATTTCGCACTTGGTATATGGTGATTCGTAGTTGTTAAAAGTGAGCCCTACAGATATAACCCTGACCATGCGTTCATTTGGCGTTGACGTAGTGGGTTTCTAGCTTTTCTTAGGGGACTTACTAGGGAGCCAGAAAATAAACCTATAAAGTTCATAATAGGTTTATTACTTTATTTTATGACTCCCTAGTACTTGTCGACAAGGATTCACAACCTCTTACACTGCATTAACAGGAGCAATGTGGCGGAAAGGCATGCTTTGTCATTGACAACCATCCGTTGTTTGACGGAGAAGGGACTCCAGAAATATTGTATGTTTCTTTCCTTTGTTTTAGCATTGTGAATTATATTTTCAACTCTGTTTTTTGTATAAGGTCTAGGTGAAAAATCTTTTGCAGCCGCAGAATGTTGCCTTTAGCTTCATCTTACTCTCCCCTTTTATGTAAAGGACAGTATGCATGTGTCAGCATTATTTATTTTCTGTTGCTTGCCAACATTGGGTGTTTGGCAAGGTTCTAAAAATCGGATCTAGGCGGCGCCTAGGCGCCGGCTGCCGTGATTTCGGCAAAGTCGGCGAGCTAGGCGACCTCCCCGCCTAGGCGGTCCAAGCCGGTCCAAGGCGGGTCTGGGCGGCTTGGGCGGAGCTCGGCGCGGCGGCCTAGGTGGGCGCTCGTGACTAGAGGAGAGAGGGGAGATGGATGAGGAAGAGAGAGGATCGAGCTAACCGTCACCGCCGCCACTATCGCTGCCGATGCGACCCGCGACTGCGGCGGGGTAAGGAGGGGCCGGCCGCAGCTCGCCACTGCCGATGCGACCCAGGAGTTGAGGTAGTGTATGGGAGGCGGCGACGGCGGCGTGGGAAGGAGTTGAGGCAGCGTGGAGATGAGGGAGTTAGGGTTGAGGCAGGGTGGACTTGTGGAGTCTTGAGATGAGGCACTCGTCATGGGTTGGGCCGGCCCAATTGCAAAATGCCTTCTATTTCTTTTGTCTTTCCTTTTTTTATTTCTCTTATTGGATCTTCTGTGGCTGCTCTGCACTGCCACCTAGTCGGGTGCCTAGGCGCTAGGCGTCGGGCCGCCGCCCGACTAGCGCCTAGTGCTTTCTTGAACCTTGGTGTTTGGTGAGCCTCTAATCTAAATATGTATCTGACTATCTGAAAATAATGGATTTGACAAACTATGTTTTTCTTTTAGCTCTCTATGAGTCTATTACATTTACTCCCCATGCGTATATAGGGGTGGATAACGAGCTGGCTCGGCTTGCCTCGACTCATTAAGGCTCGTTAAGCTAACGAGCAGAATACCAGGCTCGGCTCGTTAAAAAGCTCGAACTCGGCTCGTTAGGCTCGTTTAAACATGATTTTGAATTTTCAAACGAAATCTGGCCGAAATTATTCAAACGAGTACGGCCGTGCAGTGCTACGGGGATTGGGGATTAGGGTTGGTACAGCAGAGTGCATCACGGCACTGCACACAGTGGGCTGGGCCTGATTTTCTTACCGAGCTAAACGAGTAACTCGCGAGCCAGCTTGGCTCGGCTCGTTAAGAAAACGAGCTAAATTACCAGCTTGGCTTGTTAAAGGACCGAGTTCGAGCTGGGTCCTTAACGAGCCGAGCTGGCTCGCGAGCTTCGAGTTTTTTTTCCACCCTTATGCTTATATCGGCACCATTAATTTATGTACATGACAAGAACATAGACTTACTGAAAAACAAAATCTTCCAGTATTTTCACATGAATCTAGTTATGAGCAATCTTCCCATTTTTGGATGTTATATATGTATCCAAAATGATGTTGATTATTTATATTTTTGGCGTCAGCAGGCCCTGCTAGAATTGTTTGCTAATGTGAGTGGCTTACTTAGCTGCTTAGATCCACTGTATACTGCAGAGGCAACATGCCATTATGATATATTAGTTGAGGATTACTTAGAAATGATACATTATTCCTGTTTGATTTTTATAAGTTTAGGCCTCTAGTTTATAGTTATACATATTGAAATCTGATCCCTTATTTGATCAGACCGCTATTATTTAATTCTTTTATTTTTAACATGTCTTTCGGTCAGGATACTTGGAGTAAGTGGGGTAGAAATTTCTTCTGGTCTTCATTGGTATTTGAAGCACTATTGTGCGGCACATATTTCATGGGATAAAACTGGTGGTGCGCAATTATCATCTGTTCCACATCCTGGGTCACTACCCCGTGTTCCCTCTGGTGGCGTTTTGAATCGAAGACCTGTTGACTGGAGCTACTACCAGAACGCAGTTACATCCAGTTGTAAGCTGATAACTTACTTTGTCTACAATTTTAGTACTTTCTTGTTTGCTATCCGCTGAGCATACTTTCTAGCTACAAGCACCAAAAAACTTGTGCAAATCTATTTTTCTACTTAGAGAGTCCCATGATGTAGTATCCTCCTAAACTTGTGACTTCCAGCTATATTGGTGGAGGCATATGATGGATATACTCGACATCTTTATACATTGTATTTTTTCCACTTTCTGTTATTATATGCCATGTACATTATCAGGTTCTGTTTGAGAATAGTCAGGTCAGGTCAGGAATAGACGAACTGTGCTGCTTTTCCTTCTCCCAAAAGGATGTTCTGGTTTTTATCTTTTGATACCCCTGTGTACATGTGTTCACAATCACATGAACACTTTCCTGATTGTACAACCTCTTACTTTTTTTTTCTCTCTTGTTGGTACTGTTTGGTGTCATTTTTGGGTGCTTGGAGTGTTGAACCTTTTTTTGTTGAATCTAATATGGATAATATGGATTTTTCTGTGCTGACTTAAAAACAAATTTCTCGGCTATTCCTTTTTATTTGTGACAATAACATGTTTAAACATTATTTTTTCTTGCTTTTAAGATTCTTTTGCTTGGTGGGATTGGGAGCGCTGGGAGAAGGAAATTGACTGGATGGCTCTTCAAGGAATTAATTTGCCTCTTGCTTTCACTGGTCAAGAAGCTATATGGCAGAAGGTTTTTCAGGTATGTGCACCTGTGTGTATTCTTTTTTTTTTCTTTCTGAAGAATGCTGTTCACTGAGTAATTTAAACTATGTATCTTCCATGCTCTCTTAAATCATGAAACTTCTGCATAAAAGCAGCCCAGAATCTTAGGTAGAAATTTAAGCTAATGATTGATGTATAACGGCAAAAGCTAGTGTAATAATACTGAATAGTGAATACTGATCAAGAGGTAGACTACTATAGCATTTTGATAAGTGAGCAAGGAAGAGCATCATCGCATTTCCAAGTGTGATGCCATATTGCAATGTTGGCATTTGACAGAATGATTTAGGGTAGGTTCTTACTTCTTAACATTGGATTTTTGCGGGGGAGCAACTGGGATCCTTACTAGCATAAATGCCACATCATTGGAATTTTGATAATCCTATTGCATGTTGTTACCCTGTTGTTTAAGACAAATTTGGACCAATTTCATAAAATATCAATGTGGAGGCAATGTCCAGTGCCCATTAATAATTACTTTACTCATCTCCTGTTATGTTGCAAATGGTTTGCTACTTTGCTACTACTTTACAGCTTACACCCCAACCCCCAAAAAAACATTTTTTTTTTTGTTGCAGAGGTATAACATTAGTAAATCAGATTTGGATGATTTCTTTGGCGGGCCAGCCTTTCTTGCATGGTCTCGGATGGCCAATATGCATGGGTAAGTGATGCTTCTGTTTTGCAATTGGAGCCTCCTGTCTAAATAGTTGGTGCTACAGTATTCTGAGTCGTTCAGATATTGATTTGCATTATTACAAGACATGCTGTTTGTTTTCAAATTCTTTTCATCTATCCCTTAACTCTAGCCCAAGACAGTATAACTTCAACTTTGATATTGTCACTGGGAAAATTACTTTACTAAAAGGTAGACAGACTGCAGCTTGGATGTTCGCAGCTAGACATGTAAGAGTAAGACAATCAGAGACAGCTGATTATAGTTTATGACTCACTGTCTTAGCTGCCAATAAAACATTGGTCTCCTCTTTAGTACTTGTCAGAAAAAGATAGTTAACGGATTTTATCTTTAATTTTGTTTTGTATGCAATTTCTCTTGAACTATTTTTATTTAAAAAATATGCCACGGATATATTATTTATTTTTCAGGGAGGGTAGTTGGTGGAACCATAGGGTGTATTTCTGAAACCTTTTTTTCCCCTACAAGTAGAGATTTAGTTACGCCATCATGTCTTGATAGTATGAATTACATTGATATTCCAGATGATCGATTTTTTTTCTGTCAATTCGTATTTTAAGCAAATATATCTTGAAGGAACTCATAATGACAGAATGATTAATCAGATGGGGTGGGCCTCTTCCTCAAACTTGGCTTGATGACCAATTAGCTCTTCAGAAGAAAATCCTTTCTAGGATGTATGCTTTTGGCATGTTCCCAGGTGACACTTAAATTACAGTTTTATTATTTCCGAGATTGTCATATTTATGTGGTTACATGAGCATATGTTTTACAGAAGGATATATAGTACACTCATTATGTGATTTCATGAAAATATATTCATGTTGGTTTACATACGCCGAGGATCAAAACCCGAACGGGCGATTCGGTCGGGGGAGACGATGCCGGCGATTCTGCGCGATTCGGAAATTCCGGAAATATCCCGGGTGAATTTCGCAAACCAAAATTTGAATGCAAACCAGTGCCAGCGTGAATCGTCCGATTCTGCTTGATTCTATCGAAAACCGCAAAAAACAGGAAAACCGGAAAAGCGGAGACATTGAAAATTTGGGATAATGCAAACATTAGTTAAAAATTGTTTAATGAAGTAATAATCCTCCAAGTGTTTGATGAAGTAGCAATTGGAAAAAGCAGAGAAAACCTTGCTAGCTTCACTCTGCTGGAGCACCTCTCTCTCCAACTCCAAGTATTCAAGACATCTAAAATAATAAAAATATAAAATGAATAATAACTTGAGTAGCATACTAAAAACAATAATAGTGTAGCAATTCATACCAATACATTGTCGAAACGCGAAGGTTGTGCAATGTATTCATTTGTTATCATCTGAGACAAGTCCTTCATATTGAGCTAGGTAGGCTTTGTATTGATCCCAAGTGTATGTTTCATGGGCGTGTTGTACCCAATAATTATAAACTTGTTGGTAATACTGGGTTCCACCCATTGATAAACCATTCTTGCATTGTTGTTGAAGGGTACAACAGTAGTGGGCGATGGGATAAGAAGAAATATCTGAGGAATGAGAATCATCACCAGAAGGTAATAGGTTAGCATCTCGACGTCCATAAGTCTGAATAGACCTTGAGCTGGCATGGGATTCATAGGAAGAATAGTCCTGTGGCCGAGAATGATCTTGCTTGCGACCCTTACCCCTCTGGTAGGTCTTATGAATTGTTCTTGCAGCATGACAACCATGGTCTTCATCCTGGGTAGCATGCGTGAAATTTTGCTCGCAGGTGAATTCCAATGGTTGGTCTTGTACTGCATCATGAGCTGTCCCACCATCATCACCATCATCAGATGACGGAGAGCTACTATCACCAGACTCTTGGTACTGCACTTCATCAGATGGCGGAGTTTCTGTTTCTTCATCGCTTCCCGCAATATCCTCCTCGATGGCCTTTTTTTTCTTCTTATCAGGCACTAGTTTCTTTGTTTGTGTAAGTGAGGCAAAGTCCGCAGCCAATTTTTCAGTTGATTTCTTACAATATTTCCTTTTCCCAAGATGACTCTTGCCAATATTTTTCTTTGTCCATTGCTTCAACGGTTGATCATCTAGTGCTTTATGTAGTTCCTTCTCAGGGATGGCATCAAGTACAATTGTGGATGGCATGGGGGGCTCACCTTCCTCGTCTAGTACGGGGTCCGATTGTATCATGGAGCTATCAAGCCACTCATGGATTGGGTTCTCTCTGTCGTACATAGTGGCATTAATTAGATCGCCAAAAGGATCTACATCCCTATCTTCATTCCTAGTCTCATGCTCCTGCAATCGTAGCCTTAGATTGTAGTGGACATACACGAGCTTATGCAGTTTCTTGTACCCAAGGCGGTTCCTCAATTGTGTATGCACCAATGCAAATGTGCTCCAATTACGTTCACATCCACTGGAGGAAACACATTGTGAGACAATCCGTAAGGCATATTTTTGTAATGTTGGTGTGTCCGCTCCAAATGTCATCCACCATGTAGCTACAAGTAACATGAAAATTACATTAAACTCATAGTGACGGTTCATTTTCTATGTATATATAAGTTGATAACAACATACCTGTAGTATGACGACTAGCACTAATGAAAGCCTCATTTGAAGCAAATAGGCCTCGTCGATTACGATATAATTCTACCTCGCCTAGAGCCTGCACTGCCTCATTGGGTGTATCGGCTATTCTTTGAATTGCTTTTGTCAGGTAAGCGACGAGGGCTGGATTCTTTCCCAAACCATATAGGTTGTGGCTCTGTGGGTTTAGCAATGATGCTGTCCAAAATAACACACTTAGAATGTTAGAAAAAATACAACAAATATATTTTATGTGTTTGAATTTAGAAAACTATCTACTTGCCTGGAATCATATAGGTGCGGTTCTTCATCGTATGAATTCTTCGATTAATCAGCTCTATAACACGATTATAGGTAGCGTCATCGTCCACAAATACTTCTTGAAGTTCATGTTGGAGATCATATGTTTTTCCAATCATTCCTGCCACTGTTGCGGGTTTCTGCTGGTCTACAAATCTTAATAGTCGATAAATCGGTTCTACCAATTTAATGACCCAATCCATACTGGACCACCATTGTCTACTTGTGAGACAAGAATACATGTATTCTCCTTCTTCGGTCATGCTCAAATGGTTGGAGCTCCACACATCTGATACCATCCACTTCATGAACTTGTCTTTTCTATCCCAAAAACTTTTCAAGAAAATAAATGTCGTTCCAAACCTTGTGGCGTTTGGACGAATTATCTCTCCTCCAATTTGTTGTCGCATTTCATTATGGAGGCGACTGTGGCTGTATAAGAACCGACAAATCCTCTTGGCCGCCTTCACAACTCCATCAACCTCCTCAAACTGGCCAATATCCTTCAACATGAGGTTGACGGTATGCGCCGCACACGGCTGCCAGACTAAAGTTGGATACTCTTCAATTACGAGTTCACACGCTTTCTTGTAGTTTGCACCATTGTCAGTCACAATCTGCATAACATGTCGAACTCCAACTTCTTCAACAACTTTACGTATCTCACGATACAAAAAGTCAGCATTTTGTATCTCACCAGTTGCATTCACTGACTTATGAAAAAACATTCTTCCATTACAGTACAACATGAAGTTAACAATACTCATCTGTGTAGGTCCTGTCCATGAATCACACATAATGGAGACTCCATACAGACCCCAGTCGTCTTTGAACTGTGCTACATATTGCTTGATATCTTGTTCGTTAGCATCAAGATATTGTCCATCGATTTCATAGCCTCTTGGTGACTCCACGCCTCGACCAAGATTTTGTGTCTCTTTGATGGCAGCACGAAAATAAGGACAGTCGGCTTTTTTCCCAGGAACGTCATTACTATGGAACCACTTAGACCAAATTTTCCCCAGTTTTGACTTTGAGCCTCCACGAAGTACTGTATCAATCTGGGGTTGGAGGGGTGCCTGACTTGCCAAAATATCAGAATCAACTCTCACGGACTGTGACCTGCCAAGCATCCTAGGAATGGAACCACTTCCTCTGCCACTTCCACTTCCCCTACCACTTCCTCTGCCACTACCACTTCCCCTACCACTTCCACTGCCACCTCCATGTTCAAATGTTGCACCCCTGGCTTTTGCCCTTTGTTGGAGCTGGTGTACCTCCAACGACTCTCGGCGAGCCCATTCCATCTGCATTTCCTCGTCATCATCGAAGACATCTTCAGACGATGGCCCACGAGCTACAGGCTCTCTTGCAGCTTGCTCCATTCGAAATCGTTCATCTTTAATAGCTTTCTTTCTTGTCTTCACTTCTTCAAGACTTGCCAAGATACGCTTTGGACTTCACGGAACCCGCTCTAGCGACAACATCTCCGTGTCTCCCAAAGAAGATGTTCTTTTAGGCGGGTGACACCTCCACTGATTCGTTATATTACAATATCTGCACTTCCAACCAAAGACCTCCTAGTCTCTCTCCATGCTCCCAAACATTGAAAGATTCAGAGCCATCACCTACAATAATCCATACCCTTATCAAACAAATGTCTGTAATCTCTGTCCATACAAACTAATGTTTGAAATTAATTGTTCATAGAGTTGTAGTAAGTTCTCATGCTCCAGTAACAATTTGAATAATACAAAAAGTAAGTCACAAATTTGGCGACAATCTTGTATTATATGCATGGGAGACATGTCATGGAAAATTCACTCTCATGGTTGCTTAAGAAGTTGTTGATTTATTCTGAAGAGGAAAAGATAAGACTAGTGTTGTTTCAGGTGTGTTGAGCACACATACCATAATTGTTCTGGCCCTTGCTTGCTACCGCTTTTTGTCCTCCTCCTCCTCTTGTTGTTGCCGGCTTCTTTGCTCCTCTTGCTTCGCCGGCCGCTTTGCTTCTCCTCCTCTCTTTGCCGTTGTGTTCTTTTCTTTGTGACAGCTCTTTGCATTCTTCTTCTTCTTTCTTCTTCTTCTTCTTCTTCTTGCTCCTCTTCTTCTTCTTCTTCTTCTTCTTTGCTCCCGCTTGCTCCTATTTCCTGCTTCTTCTGCTTCTTCTTCTTTGCTCCCTCTTCTTTCGCTCCTCTTTCTTCTTTGCCTTCTTCTTGCTAGCCGCTAAGTCTTTGCCATCAATAAGCAAAAGGGGGGAGAAGAGAGTGTTGCTTGTTGCCACTAGCTGCTAGCTATTGTCCTCCTGTCCAGCAACGAAACAAGCAAAAGGGAGAGTGGGAGACACGAGAGGACTGCTGCAGCAGCAAAAGTAACACACAGCAAGGAGCATCCAATGCAAACAATCAACTCATGTGCTGTCAACTACAATCTAAGGTCGCTCCCACCCATGTGATCCTCCAACTATGCAAGAATCAACTCATGTGCTGTCAAACTAAGCAATGCAATTGCAAGTATTCAAATTCAATTGATTCAAACTTTCATAACATAAAAAAAACAACCAACTAAAAGATAACATGTGAAAAGAACATATTTCAATATGTAATCTAGCACAAAAATGCCTAAACCAACCAAGGAATGACATTACAAAGTCAAAAATTCAAATTCAACTTTTGAACTTTTCGGACGGTTTTTGAAATCCCGGTTCACTCCGGTAAATCCGATTCTGCGCGATTCTGCCAGAACCTGACGTTTTTTCCCATGCTTCTGCCCATTTCTTTAAGAAAACCTGTTCTGCCTACTTCAAGTAATTTAAATACGCAATTACTCAGTTTGATTTTTTTTTTTAGTTGTTTAATGTCGACTCCCTTCATTTTGCATTTTTAGTTGTCTAATATCTACCTCCTTTGCAGTTCTTCCAGCCTTTTCTGGTAACATCCCTGCTGCACTGAAGTCAAAGTTTCCCTCAGCTAAAGTCACTCACCTTGGAAACTGGTAAGAATGATTTTCTAAACAAAATTTGTTGGGTACATTTTTGTCGCGATGAAATACTTAAAAGATAACACGTTGAATCATGTTTGCATTTCTAGATTCACATCTCACTGCTGGATTCCTAGCAATTTTATACATCCTTGTTTTCCACCGTTGTTGTCTTTCCTTGATATGTCGTAATGCACCTTCCACTAGATTTTGTGCATGCCTTGCACATTTCAGTGTTTTGGGCTGCTGACTACACGCTGTGGGTACGTTTGGATCCCTAGCTTAAGCTAGATTAAACTAGTTCATTCTGGTACTCGTTGTGGACCGAAATTTGCCTCACAGCCTCGGAATGGCTCGAAATGCTTGCCACAGTGTCCTAGGGCACGCAGGAAGTGCACTCGCCAAAATTTGCTACCTACTTCCTTGTTGTGCCCTGGCTTCGCCCGCACAGGCTTCTGGCACCCGCCGTGGACCAAATTTGTCTCACCGCTCTGTAATGGTTCTAAATGCCTCCTACGGTCTCCTAGGGCACACGGGAAGTGCATTCGCCGAATTTTGGTACCCAAATCCTTCCCATGGCCCAGTTTCACCCGCACGTACTTCTGACAACTGTCGTGGACCGAAATTCGCTTCACTGCTCTGGAATAGTTCCAAATGCCTCCCATGGTGTCCTAGGGCACACGGGAAGTGCACTCGTGGAATTAACATACCCATTTCCTTCCCGTGCCCTGGTTTTGCCCGCATGGGCTTGTGGCTCCCGTTGTAGATTGAAATTTGCCTCACCGCTCCAGAATGGTTCCTAATGCCTCCCACAGTGCCCTAGGGCATGCGGAAAGTGCACTCGCCGAATTTCGGTACCCACTTCCTTGTCGTGCCCCAGATTCGCTCACACGGGCTTCTGGCACTTGCCGTGTACTGAAATTCGCCTCACCGCTCAGGAAAGGTTCCCATTGCCTCCTGTGGTGTCCTAGGGCACGCGGGAAGTACGCTAACCGATTTTCGGTACTGAGTTCCTTTCCGTGCCCTGATTTCGCTCGCACGGGCTTCTGGCACCTATCGTGGGCCGAAATTTGCCTCACCGTTCCAGAATGCTTCAAATTGCCTTCCACGGTGTCCCTAGCTTGCGGGAAATGCACTTGCCGAATTTTGGTGTCCAGTTCCTTACCGTGCCCGGTTTCGCCTGTACGAACTTTTGGCACTCGTCGTGTACAAAAATTCGCCTCACAGATCCAGAAAGGTTACCTGTTAGGGATGTGGGTCCGGGGGGGGCATGGTCCATTTGGGGGTTGCACACAAGGAGGGGTAGAAACATGGAATCCATAGCATGCATGCATATCTTCATATTAGGAATAGTTAGATCCATATCTTTATATTTGGATAGTATAGATATTATCTTATCTTTAGTGATTGGTTGCATTAGATCATGTTACTTTCCATATTGCTAGAGGCTAACCTCATCTATATAAAGAGAGGAACCACACCATTCATAAGCAAGTAATGAGAATACAATAGTCTAAGTCCTAATCCCCTTCGTCTCCCCAATCTATAGTATCCCTCCCCCTAGCAGCCGACGCAACCCAGCTATCCCCCCGGTGATGTTTACCCCTATGATCTAAGGATCATAACATTACCATTGCCTCCCACGGTATCCTAGGGCTTGCGAGAAGTGCACTTGTAGACTTTTGGTACCCAATCACGTGCCCTGGTTTCACCCGCACGAGCTTCTGGCACCCGCTGTGAACCGAAATTCTCCTCGCTGCTATGGAATGGTTCCCATTGCCTCCTATAGTGTCCTAGGGCATGCGGGAAGTGCACTTGTCGAATTTTGGTACCCAGTTCTTTTCTGTGCCTTGGTTTGCCTGCACGGACTTTTGGCACCCGGCGTGGGATGAATTTCTCCGCATCACCCTAGAATGGTTCCTAATGCCTCCCATGGTGTTCTAGGGCTTGCAGGAAGTGCCTCGATGAATTTCGGTAACAAGTAACTTCATGTGCTGCTCGGTTTCTCCCGCACGGGCTCCTGGCACCCGTCATGGACCGAAATTCGCCTCACCGCTCTGCGAAGGTTCCTATTTTCCTCCCACGGTGTCCTAGGCTCGTGGGAAGTGCATTCGCCGAATTTTGATACTCAATTCCTTCCCATGTCCCAATTTCACCCTCACGAGGTTCTTTGCCTCCCACGGTATCCTAGGGCTCGCGGGAAGTGCACTCGCCGAATTTTGATACCCAATTCCTTCTCGTGTCTTGATTTCAACCTCATGGGCTTCTGGAACCCGTCATGGACTGAAGTTTGCTTCACAACTCTGAAAATGTTCTCATAGCCTCCCACGGTGTCCTAGGGCTCGCGGGAAGTGCACTCACCGAATTTCGATACCCAATTCCTTCCCGTGTCCCGATTTCACCCTTACGGGCTTCTGGAACCCGTTGTGGACCGAAATTCGCTTTCACAGCTCTAGAAAGGTTCCCATAGCCTCCCACGGTGTCCTAGGGCACACGTCGTGGACCGAAATCCGCCTCACCGCTCCGGAATGGTTCCAAATGCCTCCCGTGGTCTCCTAGGGCATGCGGGATGTGCACTCGCTGAATTTAGGTACTCAGCTCCTTCATGTGCCCCGGTTTTGCCCACAGAGGCTTCTAGCACCCGTCATTGACCGAAATTAGCCTCACCACTCCGGAATAGCTCCAAATGACTCTCATGGTGTCCTAGGGCACGTGGGAAGTGCGCTCGCCGAATTTCTGTACCCAGTTCCTTCCCATGCCCCGATTTCTCCCACATGTGCGTGTGGCGCCCGTCATGTACCGCAATTTGCCTCACCGCTCTGGAATGGTTCCAAATGCCTCCCGCGGTGTCCTAGGGTATGCGGGAAGTGCACTCACCGAATTTCGGTACCCAGTTGCTTCTTCATATTATTCATAAATGAAATTGAATATTAAGTTCCTAATTTATGCCAAACATTTGCGCCAACATTATTTGTTAACACAGTTCAACTGATGTGAAGTAATTCATCAAGTCTTCTGCATATCTTTTGATAGTTATATTTAAGTCGTACGTGCTTATTTGGTTCTTTTTGTGATATTAAGGTTTACAGTTGACAGCAATCCAAGGTGGTGTTGCACATATCTTCTCGATGCATCCGATCCTTTATTTGTAGAAATTGGGAAGTTTTTTATAGAAGAACAAATCAGAGGTACGATCTGTTTTACTCAATTTGATCCCCATCATTCTAATGCAGGATATTTCAATTTCAGACCTGGAGTCAAATGTTTCTTCTGAAATTAATTTGTTGTTGTTGAAAATTTCACAGCAAATAAATCTAAGTTCCATGAATTCTTTTTCCAGTGGTTTTATTTTTAAGTTGTTTAAGAACACTAACAGATGATTCATGTTTAAGTCACTAGTTTCAATTTATCATGCAAGTATAGAGGAGCAATTGTCAGCCTTTTTACCTGGTATTCACCCATTACTTATTGAATAAATTGTTCTGTTAGTTAGCTCCTCTGATTTATTTTGTACATCCTATCCAAAACAGAAGGATAATAAGAAGTCTGTCCCATAAGTCCTTTGTTAGACAACCACGTCACACTGCCATTTGGTGTTATACTTTGTTTCAGTGTGATGGATGACATACTATGTAGCTTTAAACCTTTAACTGAGTGCACGCATAATGCCTGTTTGTTATTTTAGCAACATTAAATGTTCAAATACTGTTGTGCTTCCTGACATACTCTTATGTGAAACTTGCTATTTGTCGAGATGCATTAGTTAAATTATGAATTAGAGGATACCGAGGACAGAACAAGCCAAGTAGGTTAAATGCACTTGTTTTGAGAAGGATGTAGAAATTTGGGGAAAAGATTGCTAGTTTTTTTTTTTTTGCCTTTCTCAGTTGAACTGAGCTATTCCTCCGAGAACAATATGTTAATTTTAGAATCTCATGAAACCTGGCCAGCACACTTCTAAAAAACTTCAACCACGGGATGGGCTATGCAATATTAATCAACACTAGTTCAATGCCCGTGCTTTGCTATGAATTAAAAAAATCATAGTTCCGTCATGTCGGGTTGTCAACCGTCATTGTGGTCGGTGACGCGATCTGGGCTGTCCATGCCCTACTTGTCGATCCAACGGACGTCGAAAAGGGTAAGGAGGACGGACGACCACCAACTCTAATATTTAAATAGCAGAGATATGCTTGTTCTTATCCCAGAAGTGTGTTGGCTACTTTTATCTAGTTGCTCGCTTTTCCTGTTTTATACAGAGTATTTTTTTACTTTTTTTATTAGAAAAAATATGATCCTTAAGATATATGATGAGCTTTGTTGTTCTTTGCACAGAATATGGTAGGACTAGTCACATATACAACTGGTATGTTTTTTTTTACCATTCACATTATTAGAAGTCCCTGCTTGATGAACTCGTTTCCTCATTTAGTGTTACCTTCTATGACATCTAGTGATACCTTTGATGAGAACACCCCTCCATTAAGTGATCCAAATTATATCTCTTTGTTGGGTGCTGCAACATTCAGGGGAATGCGAAGTGGTGACAATGATGCTATTTGGTTAATGCAAGTGAGTTCTTTTGAACTACTAGAATTTTGCTTATACATGTAATGGGTTGGTTTGTAGAAAGCAGTTATTTGGATTGTAGGCTATGGATGTCTTGGTTGATGCATTCAACGTTTTCTATTTGGTACCTCTTCAGATGCATAATTCTCTTTCCAGTTGCCCAAAATTTTCTTGCTGTATGGATACATCCTTAGATAGTTGGATATGCAATTCTCTCTAACATGTGTTACCCTTTGCAGGGTTGGTTGTTTTCTTATGATCCTTTCTGGAAACCCCCACAGATGAAGGTGAAAACTTATGACACGGTTGGATAATATGTGAAGCGCTGTTGGTTTTATTAACCTTTTGCTCATTTTGGTTCCTCATTTCTTCCAAACTGTCATTGAAATAGTGATACGGAAATTTATGAAACATGATTTCTAATTACATAAATATTTGACATTGCAAATTGCATAACTAGAATAGTCACTCTGGAAAGTTAGGATGTATTTTAATAACATATTATAATTTCTGAGCTACACCAATGACGGACAATTCAGAGTGGTGTTATTTGTAAGATTGCTGCCTTGATACTATTCATCTTATGCTAATTAAGAAGTCCATGTCTGCAGTGATATATTGCCGCTGTTGGTAGCAAAATATGTTAAGGTTACACTTACAAGCACAATTCATATATTACTGAAATCTCACTACTGGCATATTCTAAATCTCCAACTCAAAGCAACAACTGTTGCTGAACGAGAGAACAGATGCTGTGTTTCTAATCATTAAGTCAATCCTTATATACACGAAAGGTGGTTACTACTGCCTGCTACATTGCTAAATATTTGTTTTCTATTTCGAGCATGCAACTTATACATTATGAGATATCTCCTTATTTGTTTAACATCAAATTCTATGGTGGTTAGGCGCTAGTGCATTCTGTTCCAGTTGGCCGAATGATTGTTCTTGATCTATATGCTGAAGTGAAACCAGTATGGATCAATTCTGATCAGTTCTATGGTGTCCCCTACATCTGGAAAGTTCTCCTTTCCCTTCCCATCAACATACCATCTACGCTTTTCTTTTTCTTTTTGTCATAAAGGAATCCGTGCAATCCTTTTTTCAGGTGCATGCTTCATAATTTTGCTGCAGATTTTGAAATGTATGGTGTTTTGGATGCTGTTGCTTCTGGACCTATTGATGCTCGACTAAGTGAGAACTCCACAATGGTATGAAGTGTTAGCTTTATCAGTTGTTCCGCTACTGAGCTAGCATATAGAAATGTTCCCTGTGCTGATCTTTTACTTATTAACAACTTCTGCTTGAAGGTTGGAGTTGGCATGTCTATGGAAGGTATCGAGCAAAATCCTATTGTTTACGACCTTATGTCAGAAATGGCCTTTCATCACAGACAAGTGGATCTTCAGGTGAAATTTCATAAACCATTTAATTTTTGGAAGAGCTTTGTATGCAGTAGATGTATTCAACTATTCATCCATTTTTTTACTAAGACAGTTGCTATGTGATGCATCATTTGATGTCTTAGAAGTATACATATTTTGAGTTAAAGAAAATATATATACAGATTTTTGTTTGGTGTATGCTTTGGAATTGACCAGTTTGTCATTTTAGCTTGTTATGTGTTTACTTCACAGCAAATGTGTTATGCTACTTGTTGCGCAGTTCTCTCATTTATGTTGCTTTGGAGTTTGGATGTTGCCCTTTGAGCTAGCTAATGAATGTAACCAATTTTTGGCTTGATTAGATTTTCATTATTTCCAGGTGTGGGTTGAGACATATCCAACAAGAAGATACGGGAAATCAGTTATGGGGTTGCAAGATGCTTGGCGAATTTTATACCAAACTCTGTATAATTGCACAGATGGTAAAAATGTAAGTTGTGATATTCTGTAAGTGCCATGGTTAGTCATACCATATCTCCATTTTCATCCAACATTAGACAAGCATATACAAGGAATAGAAGTTTGTGTGAAGTAGCAAATCTATAAATTTTAGATATAACTGTTAGAGATATGTTAGAGATAGAATAGGGAGTCTTTTATATTTCCTTATCTGTACTCTTGTACTCCTATATATATTGCCCATTGGACCTCTTCAATATACACAATATATTCATAATATGGTATCAGATGGTATCAGAGCCAAAGTTAGGGTTTACCGTAGCGGCCGCCGCCTCCTTGCCTCTACCCGTTCTCCGCTGCCACTGCCCCCGGGAGGACCGATCTTTGCTCTCGGGGGCGGCCTCTCGTCGTCCTTCTTTGGATCATCCTCTCCGGTAGCCGCTGCCGCTCCGGTCCCGGACGCGCCGCCGCTTCTCGGTCCGAGGCATTCGCCTCGCTCGCTCGTCTTGGCACGCGTGCGCACGGGCTTCGTTCTCGGCCGAAGAGCACCTCTGCTTCATGTACCTCCGACGTCTCCCGGTGACGTCTCTTCCCGATGTCACCCGGCGCTCCAGATCCGAAGATGCTCCATCTCTCTGCTCCACCACCGCCGCCTTGGGCTCGAGCTTCTCCGCCCGAGCTAGTCCCGCCTGGATCCTGGCCTTCCTCTTTGCGCCTCCCTCACGTGCGCTCTCTGCGCATGGTTTGCGTTTTTTGGTCGGGGAGGAGAAGAGAGGAGGATGTCGCTGTGGGTGGATGGAGACTTGGAACTGGTGCTTGACTATCGGGATGCTATCTGGAGATAGCTCGGCTATGTGTGGCATTGGAGTGTGCTACTGTTGGCCTCAATTCTTGGTCGACGCTTTTCTCTGGAGATGGAGGTTGCTGTCCCGGTGCTTATGGTGATGGAGTTGCTGCTGTCGGTGGAAACGTGCTTTATGGGCTGGTGCTTAGTATGCGAGTCTTTTGCGGCCGCTGTGTGCTCAACTGCTCATTAGTTTTTTTCTAGTCATTAGTTATGCTAGTTGCTGCTGCTCATTAGTCTTGCTAGTTTCTACTGCTAGCTATTTTTGCGTTTTTTATTTATATGAGTCGTTTCTTCTGCTGCGTCCATCCAAGTCCGTAACTCTTTATCTGTGAGTTCGTCTTAGCCATGCGAGTCCACAAATTTATTGTCTGTCATAGAAGTATAGGAATTTCTTTTGCATGGCGATGCGCATTGTTCTTTTCTTGAGCACCGCGATCCGTCGCCGCTTTTAAGGCATTGCGCTTCTTCCGCACTGCGTCTCCGGTGTACTTTTTGTGCATTGCGTCGCGCTTCTTCTGCACTGCGTCTCTGTTGCGCTTCTTGTGCATTGCGCCACGCTTCTTTTGCACTGTGCATCCGTTGCGCTTCTTGTGCTCTCTGCGTCTTTATTGCGCTTCTTGTGCACTGCGTCTTTATTGCGCTTTTTGTGCACTGCGCCGCCGTCATCTTGGGCTTCGATCTGCGTCGTCATGCTTCTATCTATTCCTATTCGACTTGACAGTTTTATCTTTTAGTCGGTTTTTATTATCTTCTTCGTCATGTTGCCGCGGTCAACTTTGCTCCTACACATTGTGTTTTATGGGCTGTTGCGGAACCGCGGATGGGAGATCTTTTATCGACATTTTCCAAGAGCTACATGCTACGACGACATTTATCAAGACTCGGACTTTGAATTTTTCATATTTTAGTGTCATCCCTTTCCAAATGCAATGCTATTGCATATGCCTTGCATTTGCGGGGGGTGTTAGAGATATGTTAGAGATAGAATAGGGAGTCTTTTATATTTCCTTATCTGTACTCTTGTACTCCTATATATATTGCCCATTGGACCTCTTCAATACACACAATATATTCATAATAATAACTATACCACTTACAAGCTTGACCCTTTTTTTATTTTTTGTAAGTTACATTCTGTGTAATGTAACACAAGATCTTTGCTAGATAACATTGTTCTTTGGTTTTCTAAACCTTTGATTGTGTTCTTTTCTGTTATTCTGCTCATGATTTATATATTGGTAACAGGACAAAAATCGGGATGTCATAGTGGCATTCCCAGATGTTGAACCTTTTGTTATTCAAACACCAGGATTGTATACAGGCGCTAGCAAAATGTACTCCACAATGCCATCAAAGAAATACATAGTGAAGGATGCATCCAATGATGCATATGAACAGCCACATCTATGGTATGATACCAATGTCGTTATACATGCCCTAGAGCTTTTCCTTCAATATGGAGATGAAGTATCTGCAAGCAATACCTTCAGGTGAGAGCACAGGTGCTCTAATTGCTTAATCTATACCATAAAATAATTATTCTTCAGTGTTAGGAAATTGTAGCTTCTTGTAGCTACTAGTTGTCTTCCTGTTTGCGCTTTCATTGATCAGCCTTCAATATGCTCAGTTTTCCAGTGGTTCTACTTTGATTTGATTATTCCTTATGAGAGGGCAAGAGAAGAAAAAAAAATGTTATTTGCGAGCTCAAAGTGTTGATATCCTCAATGGACTTAATGCTAATGTTACACTATTTCTCTGAATGACTGAATTTAAAAATCTTCTGGAACCCTTGTCTTATATTCTTCCAGCATTCCACAACTCTTTGATGGTGTATCGGTTTCTTTTATTCCCTTCTAGTATCGCCTTTTACCAGAATTCATTACTGTGTATGTTAAATCAATACTTAATTTAACGTGGCCATATCCTTATTGCTGATGTGGCGTTAACAGGTATGACCTTGTGGATTTAACTCGTCAAGCTCTGGCCAAATATGCCAACCAAGTCTTTCTAAAGATCATCAAAAGCTACAAATCAGACAACATGAACCAAGTGACCACCTTGTGTCAGCGCTTCCTCGACCTTGTTAATGACCTCGACAAGCTGCTAGCCTCTCATGAGGGATTTCTGCTTGGGCCTTGGTTGGAAAATGCCAAGGGCCTTGCACGAGACCAACAACAAGAGATACAGGTACTGCCTTTTCTTTTCTCATTCTTAGCACTTCTTTCTCTTATACAAACCGATGTATCATATCTTACATAATCCCATTCCCAGGTCCCAATAACTGCTTTATTATGTTTTTTCACGGAAGTAGGGATGGTTTCATTCTTACCTGCATGCTGGTAACCTGGTTAAAACCAGTCATAAGTGATAAATCCAAGATTGACCTATCCTTTTCTAGATCATTGTGAGCACTAAGCCACCAACTTGTGAACTTGTGATGCTATGCTAGCTTAGAGAACAAGTACTTAGTATTCAAAAAGCTCCTGTACTATTCCTAGCATTGCTGACGCACAACTGCTTTCAAACGGGTGCAGTATGAATGGAATGCTAGAACACAAATTACAATGTGGTTTGACAACACCGATACAAAAGCAAGTTTGCTACACGATTACGGTGAGGCACATACCACCCACCCTCCTACTGCTTTCTTATTGTTTTCTGTATTTATTTCTAACATGTTTGATGCAGCAAACAAGTACTGGAGCGGCCTCCTGCGAGACTACTATGGACCAAGGGCTGCCATCTACTTCAAGTACTTAATACTGAGCATGGAGAAGAAAGAACCTTTTGCACTGGAGGAATGGAGGAGGGAATGGATTAACCTCACCAACAACTGGCAGAGCGATAGGAAGGTCTTTTCGACCGCAGCTACTGGAGATACTCTCAACATCTCCCGGTCGCTGTACATGAAGTACCTGCGCAACGCTGATTTACCTCAGCTAGAAGGTACGTACTCCTTTGGGAAGTCTGCAAGCTTACAAGAATTGAATAATATACACTGGGAGTTGGAAAGGGAGCTGGGCCGTTTCAGCTGAAGTACCTTTACCTTTAGGGGCCAAGGCAGAGTACTTAAATAGATGCTATGAAGGAAAGTAGACAGTGTCGGTATGTGTGATAAGATGGTCTATTCCATACTCCTGTGTCCGTATTTGCTGTGGCTGACGGTAGATCGGCTGTACCTGGTACGCTGAACATGTTTCCGCAGGCTAGATAGACATGATAGGTGCCAACTTACGTTGCTGAATAAACGTGTAATAGTCATTTTAATTGAGTTCTGTTACATACGAATAATCCTGCTCAGTACGCATTGTATAATTATTATAGGAGCAACTCGAAATTTAGTACTCTTGCACAACCTTGCTCATCCTGAGCACATGTACCGTCGGGCGTGGCCTTTGAGCACACACAGCATACGTTATCCCTAGTAAATGCTCTAGTTTCGTTTTGTAACAACTGGTCGAGATTCTTATTATTACTATATTATTAGAGGACCATTATCAATTTATTACCTCTATTAGTTAGGGTGAGAGAGTGTTAAGGGTATTTGTGGTATTTTCCTATTGTTCTAGAGTTTAGTCTTGTGTGTCCTTTGTACTATACGTATATCAAACCATTCACATTTGTACTCCCCCCTCTCCATTTAACATGGTATCAGAGCCTGATCCATAGTCTAGCGACTCACTCGTCTTCCACTGTTGCTGCCCTTGCGAGGAGCAATCTTCACTCCTGGGGGCGCCTGCTTTTAGTTTTTAATGGTAGTTTTCTTTGAGCAACAGCATCACCTCCTGATCCAAACCCCGGAGGCAAAGGAGGGAGGCCCGTCGGAACAGAGGTCCAAGAACCGGAGCAGTCCGCCGCCACCTCTGCTTTGCGTTGTGGTCGCCTCAGATCTGGACAGATTTGGCCAGATCCGTGCGTGGCCTAGGAGTCGTTGTCCTCGCCGCGCCCTGCTGCTCCTCCGCGCCACCTCTGCTCTGCGTTGTCGTGCCGCTTATCGGGTCCTCTACTCTGGGTGCTCTGTCTCCTCAACGCGGCGGGCTGCTCTCTTCCTCGTGTGGACGGAGGCCAACAAGTGTGCGAGGTGAGGCGAAGACGCGAAGAGAGTAATGGGGGTGGTGGGCTCGGATCTGAGCTTCTTCGTCACCGGATCCGACGAGATCGAGCTCTTCCTCGCCGGATCTGGCGAGATCGAGCTCTTCCTCGCCGGATCCGACCGCCTTCGCACCGCTGGTGCTGGATCCGGGCATCCCCGCCGTCGCCACCGTCGGATCCGACGCATCTTGTCGCCGACATCCTCGAATCTCTTCGGATTCGGGCCTAACTCCTCGAGCCGACACCCGGCGCACCTGCTCCGCCCTCCCTCTGCACACAACGGATCCGCCGCCTTCATGGAGACGTCGCTGGTGGGCTTGGTGGCGGCGCTAGTGTGAGCCTTCTGCTGCTGGAAGGACTTCATGGCTCCGTCGTCTCTCTCCGCTAATCCCTATGATCTCTCTAGTGTGTCGTATTGGGGAGGAATGGGATGGGAAGGAAGGGAGTAGTTGGAGTTGGTGCTGGCTTCGATTGCATGGTTATGCTGCTGCTAATTAGTTTTTTTTTCTTTCTTAGTGTCGTTTTTTTCGTTGTGTTCATCTAAGTTCGTAACACACTATCTTTGAGCTCATCTAAGTCGTGCCAGTACACAAATTTTTTGTCAGTCAGCTGATTGCTTTGCTAGCCACGATCGGTCCTCTTTGATCGAGTGTGGCCATCTTCATCTCCTTTTCGCATGGCAGCAGTCGCCGCTCCTCTCCGAGCCGTTGCTGATCGTTGAAGTCGTTATGATACCGCCACTTCTCTCTGCGCCGCCGCCCTGAGCTTCTAAGGTTGTCGCGCTTTTTCCGCATTGCGCCTCCGCTGCGTTGCTTGTGCACTGTGTCGTCACCATCTCAGGCTTCGATCTGCGCCACCATACATCTATCTATTACACTTCGGTTTGATTTGACATCTCTCTTTATTCCTGTCGATTCTATCTATTACTTTTCGATTTGATTTGACATCTCTCTCTATTTCCTGTCGATTTTATCATCTTCGTCATGTTGTCACGGTCAACTTTGCTCCTGCTTGCCTCTGCTTTCTCAGCCCCTGCATCTTGTGCTTTATGGGTTGTCACACGACCCCTGGTGAAAGATATTTTGATACTCGACATATTTTCCAAGAGTTGCACGTTAGGACGACATTTTCAAGACTCGGATTTTAGATTTTCTTTATTTTAGTGTTAACCCTTTTCAAATGCAATACTATTGCATACGCCTTGTATTTGAGAGGGGTGTTAAGGGTATTTTATTGTATTTCCCTATTGTCCCCTTGTACTCCATATATAGCCCTTTGGGCTGTATAATACAATTGAACCATTCACATTTGCACTCCCCTCTCCATCTAACAGAGAGGACCGTATTCTTTAGAGGGCTCTCTCTGACCTGTGAATTGTGATAGCTCAACAAGACTCCTTGTTATGACTAGCCATTTTTTGTGAGCTGGTGCTTCGCTGAAAGAGTCTCTAGAGAAGTATAGGCAGGGCTATAAACTTAAGTTTCTCAAAGAAAAACGATCCTTTTGAAAGGGCTAAAAAAAACGAATCTCTAGAGAAAAACAGTACAATCAGATGTGAACTGTACTAACAAATTCCCGATTGACTTTCTAATTTCCAGTGTCACATGGCACCAAGCAAACAGTAGATCACATACTAGTACAGTTTCCCGATTGACTTTCTAATTTCCAGTGTCACATGACACCAAGCAAACAATAGATCACATACGTTCTCAAAAAACAATAGATCGCATACAACGGCACAGATCGATTAACGTGATTCATGGCGTTCATGTTACGAAAGTAAAGCAGAAAATTATTGACAGAGCCCCTTATTAATAAGCACGATGTTCAAACATGACAGATTAACGAATCTGAGAGTCCCACCATCAAAATAACCCCCAAAAAGCTTATTCCAACGAGAACCATCCGTCCTCTAAATCCTGATTAAATAGCTAGCTACATCAAAATTGCACACCATGCTTGCAACTTCAAACATACATAAGCACCTAGAGCTTGAGGAAAACGAACTCTTCAATTGCTGGGATATCTCCGATCTTTGTCAGCGTGCCCTTGCTAGGTTCCTCATCAACACCAATCGCCATGACAGCATGCTTGCGAGGACCAATTCTTCCGACACTCATGAAACTGACATTGACATTCTCCTCACCCAAGACACTTCCAACTGACCCGATCATACCAGGTTGATCAACCTGCCTGCAAAGGATCAGGCTTCCTTCCAAGCTCACATCGACCTCGAATGCTCCAACCTTTGTTAGATGAGGGATACCATCCTTCACCTTCCCCTCAACAGTGATCTCTCCACTCTCGGATATCGCACTGGGAAATTTAGACTCAACATTGGCGATCTGAACTTGAATGAAACCAAGAGGTGTCTCAGGTGAGCCATCCAACAAGATTCTCTCCTCAGTGATGCGAACCCCCCTCTGCTTTGCAGTGAAGTCAGCATTAACCAGATTGACAAAAACACTAGAGATTGGTTCAATCAACCCCTTGGTGATCATTGCACGGAGAAGTCTTGTGTCAAGATCATCAGGAGCCCTTGCAGATGCATAGGTCACTTTCACAGACTTGATACCACCACCACCAGCCACCAGTTGCACTGCCAGGCGCCCAAGCTTTTCTGCAAGCACAACAAAAGGTGCAAGCTCTGACAGCACCTGCATGAAACACAAGGATATAAGATAGAATCCAATGTCAGGAGAAATAAGATGAATTCAGCAGAACAAGATATCCATACCTCAGGAGGAACCATTGGTGCGTTGACTGCAGAAGCTGCAAGCTCCCCTTTCAGAGCTCCAATGACAGCTTCAGCTATTTCAATAGCAACTCCTTCCTAAGGAATGTGAGATATTTAGCATTTTGATAGCTAGGATTGAACCTGACTGGCAAATCATGACAACATTTTTTAGTCAATTGACCATACCTGTGCTTCCACTGTGCTGGCCCCAAGGTGTGGTGTCACAGTAACATTCTCATGCAACACTAACTTGTTGTCTGGTGCTGGAGGTTCTTTAGTAAACACATCAAGAGCAGCCTAGTACAGAGATATAAAAATATAAGCATGACTCTGGGAAAACAACTATTCAAAAATAGCTAACTGACCTTCATTAAAGCAGCAATGTAAAGATGATATAAAATAAGAGAGACAAACAGACCTGTGCAACTATTCCTGAATCAAGAGCCCTGACTAGAGCTTCTTCATCAATTACACCACCACGTGCAACATTTATAATCCGAACACCCTTCTTCGTCTTCGCAAAGGCTTCATCGTTGAGCATCTTGCTTGTTGCAGGGGTAAGAGGCATATGCAATGAGATAAAGTCAGCAGTTGTCATAGCCTCCTCCATGCTTACTAGCTCAACTCCAATTGCACGTGCACGATCAGCAGAAGCATATGGATCATGTGCAATCACGTGCATTCCTAAACCTTTAGCACGACGTGCGACTTCTGAACCAACCTTTCCAAATCCGAGAATAGCAAGAGTTTTACCAACAAGAGATACACCAACATACTTGTTGCGCTGCCATTTACCTATAAAAGATTCAAGGCAGTAAATGAGCTTGAACAAACACTGCTGTTGGATAAACATCAGCTGTTATACTCTTCCAAGCAATTTCACAAAAAATATGTCTATTTGTCTCGAAGCAAAAATGCATTGGTAAAAGTGAAAATTAATCATGACTGCAAAAGTGTGTCACCTGACTTTCAAAGATGTCATCGCAACATTGCGCTGTAGTAGTGGGGCTTCTATTTCTTAATAGATGATCATAACTATATTTGAATTGTGAAACTAGACATCGTCTAATTATCTTCATACTCGTGCTCAACAGTTTCACATTTTCGGGCATCTAGCCTGAGTAAATCCTTTTTATCTGGTTTTAGAATTATTTTCTATTACAAGCATCCTTTCAAGTTTGTTGAATAGGTAACATGCCTGCACGATCTATAGTTACGACTTACGAGTTTTAAGTCGAAGCTTTAGACCACAGAGCTCAAGACAATGGCAGTATCATGTTAAAGGAGCCAGCTTTTCCAGAATTCAGATTGTACTCACCAGCCTTGAGCTCGGCGTCGGCCTGCGCGATGTTTCTGGCCATGGCAGTGAGCAGCGCGATGGCGTGCTCCGCCGCGGCGACGGTGTTCGCCGTGGGCGCGTTCACAACGAGGCAGCCGTGCTCGGTGGCGGCGGCGAGATCGACGTTGTCAATCCCCACCCCGGCGCGGCCCACCACGCGCAGCCTGCCCCCGGAGGCCTCGAACACGTCGCGCCCCACCTTGGTCCCCGACCGCACGATGAGCGCGTCGCAGAGCGGGATCTTGGCGCGGAGCTCCTCGGGGGAGAGGCCGTAGGAGCAGTCCACGTTGGCGAACTCGCGCAGCAGCGCGAGGCCCGCGGCGCCGAGCTTCTCGGCCACGAGAACAGTCGGCTTCCCCAGGACAGAGCCGGCGGCGGGCGCTGACGGGGACGCGGTCGAGGCGGCGGGGGCGGCCGAGACGGCGAGGCGCGCGCGGTGGCTGTGGGCGCGGAGCGGGAGGCGGACGGCGGAGGGGGCGAGGGCGCGGTGGTGGGCCGCGGTGGAGGCGGGGAGGAGGAGGCGGTGGTGGTGGTGGTGGTGGTGGTCGGGACGGCGCCGCCATGGTGGGTTGGTTTCTTGGGGCTCGAGGGGGTTTTGGGGTTTCGGGGCAGGCTGAGGTGTTCTTGTGCTGATGGTTTGGTTGGTGGTTGCCGCTTTTACTTATAGCGAGTTGAGAGAGAGAGGAGAATTGGTGTGGCCACCTACCTTGAAAAGACCTATTTGGTCACTCGATCTTTGCAGGCAAAATGGCGAATTGCATCTGGTTAGGCTTGTGGATAACCAGTCCCAGTCGAGCAGGTAGGATCCCGTTTTGAACCGCAGTTGTCGATGAATTTGTTCTTATTATTTTGCGAGCTGTAGAAAAAAAGAAGGAAATTTGCTTAATAACATTGTAAACAGGTACAAAATAGAAATAACGTCTAACGTGAGAACGATATGTGAAGGTAGAGGTCATATGTTAGTGATACATCGATGTAACTTTTTAACTCGTGTGATCTTTGCGGTGTCAATGAGCAAATTTGACCTGGAAAAAGCTATATGCCATCCGGCTGTTCTATACGCCATCATATCAATTCATTTTAGGGCCTTTGATTTGTACGTCTAGATTGGTGGGCTACTCGCATTTTGTTTAACCCGTAGATTTCTACTAGTTGCCAATCAGGCATGCCGGCGTGCAAGACAGGTCACTGAGTAGAATACACTCATCGCAGGATGAAAAGTCTCTAGTTGATGGGTGAGGGTGGGTGTGACTGACGAGTGGCCCTGGTGTGCAAATCTTGTACGCTTGTTGGTACGTGAAGTGCCGTAGGTGTGAGCGACTTGGTAAAGCAAACACCAAAAAACGAAAGGATCTGCGCAGGCACGGGCCGTCCTGGCCCCTCTGCGTTGCACTTGGCCAACCTCCTCTAGGCCAAATAAATGGCAGGTGGTCCACCTGGAAAATGGCACCAGTTTGGTCCCCCGTGTCAGTGCGAGGGCGTCTTTAGCTCAAAGAGAAAAACGGTGGCCCATGCAGACGCAGCACGGCAGGGCACGGCAGTGGACTGGCGATCAAAGTATGAGTGTGATAATGTGATTGGTGGCTGGTGGCTGGACTGACGGCGTCGCTGCAGTGATGGCAGGGCATCCCATCCCATCAGCCGATGACGCGGCATTACTGGCCTGTGCACCGCATCGCTAAGGGCATTTGTATTTTTAGTCTGTTAGGGACCGATTTTTCAATTTAGCCCTTTTTTTCTAAACGCACATTTATACCCCTTTTTAGTCTTATTTCAGTTTTGGACTCGGGGTGTGGCGCGTGACTCACGGCGCCGAAGAACATAGCCTTGCGCCAGTGAGTCATGGCGCCGAGATCCCAACCCTAGCCCGTGGCCACCGGGTCGCCCCTGGGCATAGGGGTTCGGGACTCACGCTATGACTCACTACACAGTCACTGCTAACCTCCCGGTCCAAAACCTGAAATAAGACTAGTAGGGTATAAATGTGCGTTTTTTACGAAAAAAGGGTTAAATTGAAAAAAAAAATACTGCTAGAAGGAGGAGTACACGATCTAATAAAAAGTACTAATTTTTTTAATATATTATTTTTCGAGTCTATGTTTAAGACTTTAATTCCTATAAATGTATTTAGAGTGGGATTTACAAAATCAGTTTTTAGGTAACAAGTAAGTCTCCAACATAGTATTTTTGTTGTTTCTGTGTCTTAGTATCAACAACTTATTTGTTTCTTCATCTAGTAACAAGTCCACCTTCTCTCCTCACTGTCTCTTCTCCACATCATCTAAATGCTGATGTGTTCATCCCTTAGGGTAGGGCATGTACAACAGTGTGTCTCTTAGAGTTGTCTCTAAAAGCTAAAATTCATCTACAAACAACATTAGAGACAACATCTCTAACAATTTATCTGTAAAATCATTTATTTTTAACACAACTTCTCTCATTAACCACTCACTATTTGCGATGGTTTGCATGTCCAGCTTGTCTCTTATATAAGAAATGACACATTCTCTGTCTTCATATCCTCTCTCCTTCAACTAGATTTTTAAATGATATAGTAGGTAAAAGACGGCTAAGGTGACCACCGTTGAAGATACATTTAGTAATAAATGAATGATGTGTTGCAGATGCTCTAAGCATTTGCTAACGCAGTCAATTCTTTGCGAGTTGCAGGAGCCGTTGGAAGGCAGAAATCCGACGGATGCTGCGGTCAGTACTCGGCGAGCGTCGTCGTAATCGCTGACTATAAAGGTCCGAATCATCCCCTCGGGAAAGGCTCGTTGTATATTGAACTGCATGAATAGTGCTCCTGGGTGGGTACACCGACCACATGCATCCGATGGTGCTATAGCTCTCAAGTGGCACTAGAATAAGAATAATGTTTGAATCTTCGCTTTCGAGTTGTTTTCTTAGGTTGTGAGAAGCTTCAAAATAGTGATTGTACTGTAGCAGCAAGCAACCGATGGTGCTATAGCTCTCAAGTGCTTTAGCAATTTTACTGTAATAAAAGCACGATTGGTCTGCCTTTGGCAGGGATCGATCCTAAGTACATGACAGTGGAGATCCCAATCTGTTGTTTACCTTACCCAGTTCTGAATGCTGAATTTCTGATCGCTTCTGAAACTGGTACTACTACACTCGCCGGACACACTTAAGCAATGAGCAGAGTAGTCCACGGACAACCAAGCGACCGGCCAAAAGTACGAGGTGCGTTGTCTGTAATAAGTTGCTTCGTCACCTAAGGAATGACTTAGGCAACTCCCAGTGGGTGGTTTTTTACCATAGTTTTTTTATTGCATGAAAGGCATTTAGATACCACCTTTCCAATGCATGATATCATAAAGTGTTGTATCTTAAGCCTTTGATATAGTGTCTTTACTAGTATTTCTATCTAGAATATTGTGTATGAGTGATATCTAAATAAGATACTAGTCTGTATCTTAATTGCAGTACCATCTTTCATTGAATAATTTGGGTATTATAGATGTTTGATTTTCTGTGCAAGCCGATTACACTTTTGCAACATCCTCGCGTAGAGGTTTGCCGATGTGTCCGACATATCTGGGTATCGTAGAAGTTTCATTGTACATAAGAAAACAAGGCGGACGATACATTAAATTACGATACTGAACGATGACCAGACGAGTTCGGTGTTAGGACAATCCTTCATTGAGTGCCCAAGGATCTTGCATATCCTGCACTTGATTGTGCAGCTAATAATGGTACGTTGGTTGATATCCATGTCGTTCCGGAAGCGCCGCATCTGTCGTCGTCCCTTTCATATTGTCTTCAAGGACTTGTTCGGACCCCATTGTACCCTGTCTAGCCAAAGATCCTTGTAGTTCATGTTCAAGCCGTAAAAGTGAAACTATGCACTCCATGTATCGAAAAGTGGTGCATGTCGTAGTACTCGGAGATGTATAACATATACATCTGCCTCATTTGTGCACACGTCCTGTATACATACGAGCATGTCTTGTGTATGAGCTTCAGCTTGTTATAAGTGCATGTCGCCATATCACCCAGGGTGCATGCATGTTTCCTTTCCCCCCTGGCATGACTATTGACATATTTCTACTTAAGTCTGATCTCGTACTTTCTTCTAAGGCCATCGATCACCCGGATGTCATGTATTTGGGACTTTTCCATCTTCTGGTCCATGTGTCTCTGCATGTTCTTGGACCACTGCTTGTCTTCCTCCATCTATCGCTTAGCTGCGGTGGCTCTATTGACGAAATAACCAACAGTGTGAATCCATGTCTCTAATTCCGTACCTTGGACATGTTGGTCATCATAATTCCGTACCTCGCACCGTCTGTTTCATAGAGAAGGAATCATTTCTCTAATTCAGGAGCGTGACGATGAATCCACTCTGAGAAACTTATGGCACTATTGGGTTGCTCTCCCTCCAGTACATCCAAAGTGGACTCCCTTGTATGCCTCATAATCCGGTGTTCGAGGTTTCTCCAGATGGACTCAACCTTTCGCCTCTGGTTCTGTAAACAAAATGCCTTCAATGTCTTCACAACTTCCTGATTGCAGAACCGTGTGAACAAATTAGATGCAAAATACCTTATGCACAACCTGCATTGCATGTCGTTCCACTAGTGAGGGGGATCTGTCCCATGCTGCATGGTGTTGAGGGCCGCCAACAACCCAGTATTATGGTCTTTGATAAGGCATATGTTGTGTCGTTCTCCCACCACCGCCCTCTTCACGTTCGCCAGGAACCACAACCAACTGGATGTGTTCTCGCTCTCCACAATGGCAGATACCACCAGAATAAACTGATCATTCGCGTCGACCACTACTGCGGTGAGAATGGTACCCTTGTACCTCCCTATGAGGAAAGTACCATCCACCGTGAGCACAAGACAACAAAACTTCAAGCCCCGAACGGCCTAGGCGAAAGCCCAGAACACTGGTCCAGTATCAAGCAGTTGGGTCTTCCGCCAGCATCTTCACTCTCAAGCTTGTTTTATGTATGTGCTGGGGTTTGATTCGGCAATTTGGTCAAGCAATCTCGGCACAAGGTTGTACGCCTCTTCGTATGTCCTGTACATGGACTCCATGACTTTCTGCTTGGCTCGTCGGACCTTGCTGTAGCTGGCTAGATAGCTAACCAGATTGGCGACTTCTGATATGAGCATCTTGGGGGAGACGGACATGTCCGCCGCAACTAGGTGCCTGATGAGGCCTGCCACATATGCGGAAGTCACGTTCCGATGTTGCCGCATGGGCTCGCTAAGCTCGCAAGTGTGGTCGATCAGTGCCTTGATCCCGAAGACTGAGCCGGAGATCTTTGCTCGTTGAGCGCTGACCTTGCCAGGGTAGCCTTCCACTGCGCACTTCACTGCGTACTGTCTTAGACTGGATCGGTGCACTCGGTACACACGTTTGATAAACAAGGCGTACTGTGTTATAGCTTATCGCACGCCCGCCTTTCTAGGGAACCGCCGCCCAACTAAGAGGGTGTCGGCATCAAACTCCCACTGGGAGCCTTCTTCTCGTGGCAGTACGAGCAAACACACTGTGATATCATCAAGTCTCGATGCCACGTAAGGCACCTCCGTTGACACAATTCCCCCGGTTGGACCACCAGCCTGGTGTGCATTCTCGTTGCTACCATCCGAGCCTGGGTCGGGGTCCTCGTCGGACTCCAACCCGAGAGACTGGTCCGGTAGATACTAGTGGTAGTCAATGCAGGCCGATCACCATAATTCTGCTCCCTCATTTCACACATAATTATGCGCGAGTCTTCCCTCCGAGAGAGCACATTCCGTGCTACCGTCTTCAGGCTCGGGCTGCGCTTGCCCGCTTGTAGAGGCCCTGACATCATCAAGGTTTCCCGACGCCTTGCATACGAAATTCAGGTACACCATCGGCCTCCCATAAATGATCGCCTTGCGCTGGGAGGCTATCCGCACGTACTGGCTCCATGCTACGCTTCCAGTCACCTTAACGAGCTCCCATATGGCAATCGTGCAGGTGATCCCCTTAATCACAAGTTTCTTCATCATTACCTCTGTAACGAACTCCCTCCGAATGCGTTTCAAAGCTTGTGAATATTCATCGCGTCGAGCCCCTCCTTCCGGACCACCATATACTGGTATCTCGATAGGTCCAACCCATCGGGTCCGGCCCGTACGAGATCATCACCATAAAACACTACCAAGTGTTGCACGTTCGAAACTATCTAAAGCCACAACAATCCCATCAGCAGTACGCGATGTAACAAACAATGACGACAAATTGTATGCAAGTTATCGATTACATATGTGTAATTAAATACGAATACTTAATTAATTACCAGTAATTTTATTACTCCTTTGAAAATTAATTACGAGTAATTCATTACTACCGTGCTTACCACTATTGAACCACATGTTCATTGCCATTTGATTACTTACGACTATCTATTTTGCACTAAATTATTTATGCCTAACTAATTGCTAGTAAACTCATTACGATTGATTAATTGCCACTAAATAGATTACGAGTAGTTAATTTTCACTAATTTAATATACCAGACTGATAACCACTAAAACTAATTATGACTAATTATTTACCACTAAACTAATTAATTATGACTAAACTAACTAATTGCCTATGATTAATTACTACTAAACTAACTAATTACGACTAATTAATTACCACTAAATAAATTATGAGTAGTTCATTTTCGCTCATTTAATATGCCATACTGATAACTACTAAACTAATTACGACTAATTAATTACCACTGAACTAATTAATTACCAGTAAACTAACTAATTACTAATAATTAATTATCGTTAAACTAAATAATTATGACTGATTAATTACTATTAAACTAACTAATTATGACTAATTAATTACCACCAAACTATTTAATTACGACTACCTAACTAAGGCTGATTAATTGTTACTACGGTAATAACGACAAAAGCATCCGATAAATTACCTGCCCTTCGGGAAAGCAATAAAAAAAGACCGAACGAGCGACGAGAAGTAAGCAAATACTTAATCTCCAAAAAATTTAATTATGTTACGTTCTCTAAATTCTCAGCGACGAGCGTCAAAACGAGAAGCGAAATGCAATTGAGATGGGCGATGAGCAACTGCGAGAGTTCGATATTTATAGCTAAGCGAAGGAGGAGCCGCTGCGTTGGCGCTAGGAATTCCGGATGCGTTGTCTACGCGCAACACTGCGGGCAAGGGGGGATAGCCGCAACGAGCGATAGATGTGCGGACGACGAGTTGTGGGAAAGGTGGTCACTGCATAGTGGTCGTGCGGATCCTCCTCCGAATGACAGATGGACTGGATACCGGTGGTTTTTTGTTTCTCCGAGAATCGGACCAGTGTTTTTTGGAATTTTTTAGGTTGTTGCGTGGACCACCGCAGAGTGACCATGCGGGATGGGGGAGGGGAGGGTGTGTGGCGGGAGGGGAGGGCTAGTGGGAGGGAAGGGTCGTGCGGGCGGAAGGGGGAGGGGAGGGTGTGGCTGGTGCGGGCGGGCACCGCACGATGGCCGTGCAGGAGGACGACATGCGGCAGAAGGGGAGGGCGTGCCGCACGATGGCCGTATGACAGGGTATCATTTTTGCCAAAAAAAAAAGAATGGCGACAGTCATTCTTGTAAATATACAACGAAAATATGTCAATACAGCGAAAAACTCGTAGTACTAGTAGTACACTGGTATGCGCGGATGACAGTAAGCTGAACGCCTACAAGAGTTTGTTCCTCATATGTATATGGCGTCGGTAGGGCCTCAGTAGGCCTTTTTCTATACGGCCGATTGTGGGCTGGAAAAGCTGGGTTGGGCCTGTACAAAAGTTTGTTTGTAGGCTATCCAGCTTAAAATATAGATGTGTTTCTTATTCCTCTCAAAAAGAAAGAAAGACAGCCCATATACATGTTCTTTCATTCCTCTCAAAAAGAAAGAGAGACAGAAAGAGAGAAGAATCCCATGCTCAGGTGGACATTTACATGTATCTCCTGCAACCTGAAATCAATTTCCGGGTGTTTCTGGGTCAATTTGAGACATCGACTAGGCAGCTGTTTCTTGTTTATATTTGTAGAACTCTTCCCCAAGAGCAATGCAGAAATGCTTAAGTTTCAAACAAACAGAGGTTTTTCGTTCCATGCCATTCGATTACACCAGCATGAGTCGAAAGTTCGGCATGCATTCAGGTTGGCGAATTTTGGTACACATCACTTAACCAATAATCCAAAATGTCCCTGCGTTTCGATCCTCGTATAGGGGTGAAAACATATCGAATACGGACTGATAATGGCTCTGCCATATTGTTTTTATATTATTGTTTTTGGATGCAGATACTAATACGAATATCCCAGATACAAATACGGATATGAATAATATCGAATACGAATACAGAGCGAATACAAATCGAAACGAATACGGTCACAGATATTTTTCAGAATATGAAAACCCCTTAAATTGTATGCTATAAATTAATGAAAACATATAACTAGGTTGTTTGATGCAAACGTTCATAAATTATTCATAATTTCAGCAACCACACATAACATTAGCACTAGCAAGGTGCATTAATTAGTTCATCACAAATATAACACTTAGTTTACCACATGTAGCTCATAAGTCATAACTCACAAGTCATCAAATATTCACACTTAGTTCATCATATACATAAAACTTTCTTAATGCTTCTTGTAGTTCGGTACACATACCGAGACTTCAGTCGAGATGAAATTTAAGAATGTAGTAGACCTACGTAACAGCGTGGAACCCTACGGTCAAATATAAAGTGTTGATGTATTAGTACTTAAACTTGAGCATGCATTAGTTAAATATATTTAAGTTCTATATTCTTATAATGCTTTTGTTATGGCCATGTTTGTTTCAGCTTCAGCTTCCACCTTTCGTCCGAAAAGCAGGAAGCCATCCCAAACGGCCAGCTTTTCGCACCCGCTTTCGGTCAAAGCTGCTTTTGTGTCTAAACGTGTGGAAGCCTGAAGCCTGAAGCCCGAAGCCGCCTAAGGGGTGCTACCGCGGCTTCCCGTAGCCTCCGTCCCCAAATTACCCCAGATGTTCGGGGGTAATTACCCGCCGATTGCCATCGAATAAAACCCCCCAAACCCTACCCTACCCTGCCTCCACCCCCACCACCCACCCACGCAGCCCCACACGCTCCTCTCCTCCCCCTCACCCGCTCCTCCCTTCTCTGATGCCGGCGCCGTCGTCCTCCCCACTCCGGCTCCATCCTCCCCCGTCGTCGCCTCCGTCCTCCCGATCTGGATCTGGCTCCCTCCTCCTCCTCCTTCCCGCCGGCCCGCGCCTCCTCCCCACACTTAGCTGCCCCTCCTCTTCCTCCCCGTGGGCCCTACCTCCTTCCCTGAGCGGCATTGCCACGCCCCCCTTCTTCTCCTCCACCCCCGAGCGGCGCCGCCCCGCTCCCCTTCTCCTCCTCCTCCCCAGCGGCCACCTCCTCCTCCCTTGGGTCCCTCCTCCCCAGCGCCCTCCTCCCCGGCCACCTTCTCCTCCCCCCGCGCGCTGCTAACCCTAACCATTCGGGTCACCGAGCAAATCCGGTGCCGCTGTTGGGGCGTCGCCTCCCAGTTGGTGTCTCCGTCGCTCTTGGGGTTGCGCTCGATGTCGAGCTAGCTCAGTTCGCCACCACGACCTCCCCCTGGTCTTATCCTCTCCTACCTCTCGTCCTCGCCTGCTCCACCTCGGTTCTACCGCCACTGCCTTTCATGAGATGGAGTGGTGCTCTGCACCACAGCAACTCCGACCAACTCCTAGCCTTCCAGGTTTGGCCTTCTTCTACATCTAGCTCCTAGCTCCTATTTGGCTGATTTGGGTATGATGCATGGATAGATGGATGGATGACTGGTTGCATGTTTGATGCTGCCAGGGTACTTATTGATGATCTAGGTATGAACTTTAAGCATGATGCTTGCATGAATCATGTGTTGAGATCATGATCTAACTGAGCAGCATTATAGTGTTAAGTTTCCTTCTGTCAATGATTCTTGTTGATGAAATAGAATCACTAACAGAGGAAATAACATCATGCAATGATGAATATGTATTCTAAGTATTGATGCATATTTCTTATGACTCTAGCATGGTCTGGTCCTCACACGCCAGAGCTACGCATGATACATAGTTGCAAGAATTGAATAAGTCCTATCCATGCTAGTTATTTTCATATTGCTAGACGCATGGGTAAAAACTGATCAGAGCATGATACTACTCAAGATCTATAGCAATAGCTCAATGATGAAACTAAATATGAGAGCAACTTTATACACTATCTACTCAAAGTATTTCAGAACACATGCATGCATATCCTTTGTAGTTAATCCACTACTTATACAAGAATTGATATTTGAGCCTACCTTGATTTCAATGAGAAATGAGATGCTAGGATGTTGATTGATGCTTGAGATGAATTGAGATTTCAAGCAGTGTATGTGTTACTTCTTCGAATTTATGTTAAATTGGCTATGCTAGAAATGGATAATTCACCTATATATGAAAGATGAAAGCCAATGAATTGTGCAACTTTGTGGTAATCTGATGACATTCTGGAATTGGCTTGTGCGCATAGACCAAAATTACATCACCTGAGCATATCATCTTTGCCTGTGTTGTTTCGACATTTTTGCCGCACAAAATTATGATGTCCTGATTCGTAGTGGGTTGGATGAGTGAATTGTGATCTATACTGCTGTGAATTGTGATCTCTAATAACATATAAGTGAGCAAGGCATATTTTAACATTGTAGTAACAAGGACTTTATATTGCTATTTACTAATTTGTATTCTTTTGGTATATATTAAGATGTTTTGGTTAAATTGCTTTAGTAATTTGTATCCTTTTTTGTGTATATCTTTGCTTTTTAATAGTTGCTCTTTTTCTTTCTTTTTCCTTTGTTACTTCTTTATTTTTGGGGTACGTGTGAGGGTCGGAGTGCCTAACACTGCCATGTCGGTCCCATGCCCGAAAAAAAGTGGATGGGCATGAATTATTCAAAGTTTGTAATAAACAAACAACATAACGTCGTTAAATAATTATTTGTTGTAATAATTATTTATTGCAATAATTATTATTGTATTTATTTTTGTAATAATTAGTTGTATTAATTATTCACAGTAATAATGTTTTGTAATAATTATTTATTTGTTGTATTACTTATGCACTGTTATAATTGTTCATTATGATTATTTATTGCAATTATTTATGTAATAATTATTTATAGTTAATTACATTAATTACGGTTAATTTATCGTTAGTTGGTGTCTAGTTGGTGTCAAATGTCGTTAACAACCGTTAGTTGTCATCAAATGTCGCTAGTTATCGTCAGTTGTCGTTAACTACCGTTAGTTGTCATCAAATTCATTATATTAATTGTTTTTAATAAATATTTGTTGTAATAAATATTTATTAATATCGTTAATTATCGTTAAACGTTATTAATTGCGTTACACAACATCAAACAATCCATTAATGCCCTCAGGAGCATTTCAGACATTTTCTATCTCAGAAGTTACAACCAGCCTATCTAAAAGACAGACAACCAAACACCAAATATTTTCAGCCCAGCCGTTCATTCCGCAGCCATTCAACCATGCACCACAACTAGAAGTCGTTTTTCAAGAAAGTCATATCCATTCAATAGACCCTATGTCTAGCTCAAAGCTCAAATCTTCACCATCTGTATATCTAGTTGTGTGCTAAGGGGAACTGGACATGAAACTTTTCAGAAGCCATAGAACTTTCCAAATTATTTTTTCCCATCTGCAATTATTATTACCATCGTCATAATTATTGATCCCACCACCAATCTCCAATCCACTACTGACTAGTGGTAACTGGTAAGTACCAACCCTTGGACCAATGACCCAGACTAAACCATGACAATCGCGAGATGGCCACGAACACACTAGCTCCGACCACGCATTAGCGGATCGGAGCGCACCACGGCGCGCGCGCGCTCACTCCCAGATGCCGACCTCCATGAAGCCGTCCTCGGTTGCGCATCCCCTGAACATGCCGGTGCAGTTGAACCCGTACGCCACCTCGCCGTTCCTGGACACGGCGATGAGCCCGGCGAACCCCTCGTCCAGCCGCTCCTTGACGCAGAAGTCGACGGCATCCTGCAGCCCGACGCCCTTGTATTCCATCACGGCGGCCACGTCCCGCGCCAGCGTCGAGCGGATGATGGCCTCGCCCTCGCCCGTGCATGACACCGCGCACAGGTCGCACGCGTACGTGCCGGAGCCGATGAGCGGCGAGTCCCCGATGCGGCCTGTCATCTTGTTCATCAGCCCGCCCGTGGACGTGGCCGCCGCGCAGAAGCCGTTCGAGTCCACCACCGCACACCCGACCGTCTCCGGCGCGTAGATGCTGATGGGCAGCCCGTTCATCACCATGCCGTTGCGGTTGTCCGACACGGCCACCGCGCTGCACGTGTCCGTCCCAGCCAGCGGGATACGGTAGTCAAACTGCTCGAGAAATAAACACAAAATCCAATCAACCCACGAGATCATTAGCGATTAAAAGACAAAAAAAAAAAAAGATCGATCAACTCATCAGATAAATTAACGAACCAGGATGCTGTTGGCCTCCTTGGCGAGCTTAAGCATGCCGACGTTATCCTCAGTGATGAAGTAGCTATTGTCCACAACCTCAAGGCCCTGCAAGCACATCAAATTGGAAACCAAAATCAGATCAACGAGTTCCAAAAATAACCACAATTAATTCTTGACACAGTGATCTGCAGGCCAGGCGCAGGATTCGGCACGAATCAGATCCAGTTGTTGTACATGGTCGGGTGGGACCACGCGCGGACGACAGATTCGTCCGTAAGACGGACGGGTACTGCAAGTGGACTCACTGGTCCCGGTGGAATTTTGAAAGGGGACGCGCGAGGGATTCGGCCGAGCCCGCCTGGATTCCACGCCGCGCGCGGCTGCCCCCACACACGAGTGATGCACACTGACGCACAGGCGAGGCAATGCCGTGCACATGTTTTCCCCGCAGAAACAGAGGAGCAGGACGCATCAGGCACGACCGAACAGCACAGGCAAAGTAAGCTGTGCACAGGAACCATCCTAGGTTCATGAATCTGACAAGAGACTCCGGTATGCTACTTACTTGCTTCTGCTATTTACCTTGTAAAATATTTTCAAGATGGGACAAGCAGAAATTCCTAGCGTTTGCTTGGTGGGTACTGCACGATCTTGACTTTAAAGCTTGAAAATTTACATGACAGAGGACAAGTTTAAGTTGGAATGGGCTGGAAATATCGTACGAAAGTATCCTGCAAATCGTGTCGGGCAGGAAAAAAGAATGGTTTGGTGGGTGCGAGGCGGCTATTGTAATCACGCGACCCATGTTTCCTTGTCAATTTTCTCCTTTTGTCCTAGCCTTTTGAAAATAAAATTTCACTGTTCTTATTTGACGAACTAAGAATTGTTTCCTCCATTTTTGCGGTTTCAGCGCTTGAAAAAGAAATACGGCACACAAGACTAACAGCAGATGGAAGACAAGTTCCGTCGCGGTTGCTTTCAATTGATGTGAAAAGAGCTCGTATCTGGTCCACAGCTTTCCTAGGAAGACCAGGGGACGAAAAGGAGACAAGCACGTGCAGGTGCAGCACAAACAAATTGTAATGGACTCAAAATCATAAACATTTAGCAGAATAATTCTTTTAACATTTCAAATAAAAGGTAACTGGTAAAACCAGCGAGTAAAGTTAAAAGAACAATCAAACTTATCAAATAAACAGGTGATTTCTAGATGCAACTACAAGGTTTGAGAAGTACGGTGTCTTCACATGGACGCAAGATTACACATACCTTGTTGAGCTAAACAATTAGCTGTCTTGTTGTATTTTCCACGAAACACGTAAAGCTAGATAAGCTTGCACCATGTATAGTTGTCATGTTAACCAGAATCAAGCATAGAACACGAAAAATGGAGCCTCAAATCCAAAAAGATCAAAAGGGCAATCCTAATGATTTCGTCCTCCTTTTCTACCTTTTCATACCAACATGGGGCCTAAAAGGCATGGCACATATGTGTGTGTTGTCTTGTTGGGATGGAACCTTGCTAGATTTACAAGGCCAGCTAAGATTCACCTCTGCAAGAAACAGTCTCTCCCGTCCAAGCAGAGAGTTGTTGATATTCGGTTACTGCAGCTTTATTCGAAAAAAAAAAAGGATCGAGCTAGACACATGTTGTACACTTGTGCAGCGCCTGCCACGTAATGTACAAGTGTCGAGCGATTTCGGCTGCGTGGTCACGAACCCGTCAATCTCTCACGTTAAGCCGAGCCAGGTCCACGGGATTTTAATTTCCATTAATAAAATGTAATGTTGATTAAATCATGGGGCAGCATGTTTCTTTTCTTAATTTGTTTATGGTTCTAAGGAGCGGAAGAAAACCGCGCAGGATTCACGCAGGAAGGAGGTGTTAACAGGGCGACGAGATTAATTAGGACGATTAATTAACAGAAGGGGGATTCGTTACCTGCTCGCGGGCGAACTCCTCGGCGCCGTTGAAGGCGAGGTAGGAGTGGGGGGACTTGTCCATGACGAGGCGGGCGAGGGAGACGGGGTTCTTGACGGTGGACACGCCGGAGACGGCGCCGCAGCGGCGGCCGCGGCCGTCCATGATGCTGGCCTCCATCTCGACGGTGCCGCGGCGGGTGAGCGCGGAGCCTCGGCCGGAGTTGAAGACGGGGTCCGTCTCCAGCTCGCGCACCACGGCCTCGACCACGTCCAGTGCGGGCGACCCGGCGCGCAGCGCGTCCACGCCGACCTGCAGGCACCGCGCCAGCACGCGCTTCGCGTCCTCCTGGCGCTGCTCCGGCAGGTTCGGGTCGACGCCTGCGCCGCCGTGGATGGCAATGGCCCACCGCCCCATATCTCCTAGCCAGGCGGCGAAGGTGTCCTAGGTGGTTAGTGCTTCCTCTGTGCCGCTACTACGTTTATCTCCTCTGTTATCTTCTCTGCGTGTGTGTATGTGATGCTCTGTGGGTGGAGATGGCGGAATGTGAGCGCGGGTATTTATAGGGGTCGGAGGGGAAGGGTGGCGCGAGGGCTTCTCCTCTCCGGACGCGAGGGGGGATCTCGCTGCTGCGAGATGTGGGAATCTCGAGTCCGGGAGCGGCCGGCTGGCCTTGGGGCGGTGGGCCCGGGTTCTCTGCGTGCGTGACTGAATCCAGGGTGGGTTTTGACCCGCCCCGCGCCGTCCGTCCCGGTTATTAATAGGCCGCAATCAAATCATATCGGTGTGTACCAACTTACTATTCCTAGACTAGACAGATTCAGATGAGTTGTTTCTCATACTGACACGATACGGTGTCCGTGATAACATTTTGATCATCATTTTTAATGAAATATGGTATTTCAGATAGAAATAATTATACATTACAAAAATATATTTCATGACGTGTCAACTAATACCAAATTCATGTTATCAATCTTGGTAATTATTTATATTGAAGGTCAAACTTCAAAATATTTGACAATTACGGATTCTAAAAATACTTTCATTTGGAATCAGAGATGGTAGAAAATGATAGCATGTGGATAGGAAAATATCGAATTAATTCACATCTTTGTCGAATTGGGTAATCTCTTTACAGTTTGGCTGATTCATGAAATTTACATTTTGGCTAATTCATGAAATTGGATTCCACCTCCTTTTGGAGGCTGAGCGATGGATTTTTATTTAAATTGGTCAAAAAAAATTAATTTAAATAATAAATTATTGATGTTCCGAGTAAAATATTACATTGGAAGTCAAGACAACTATCAGTCTTGCGGTCTAGGAATCATGTTACCGTGAATTTACCCAACCACTTTCGTTTGAATATAAAAGTAGTGACTACGAAGATGCGTCCAATATTAAAAATGTTGACAACATACTTCTATGGTCAAACTATTTTATACTAAATGGTCAATATAAATTACTCCACCTATATTTCACTTCTTCACGATATGCATTTTAACACTAACATAAATAAAAAAAGAGTGACCAGCCGCTCCATTTACCAGTAGGCGATCAAGTGCTCCCCTCTTGGGGGACACGCATCCTCTATGGTACTACAGTACCATGACATTGTGTAGTAGTCATCGGATCAAAAAGCAACGGTTGAGATCATGTTTTCATTGTAGCGAGCGAAATCAACAAAAATATTTTGAATGCAAGTTTGGCGGCGCAATAACAAAAGTATTGAAGTACCATTTTATAATGCAATTGCTCCTTTGCTGAACCGATTTATTTGGAAGTACAAAACGAAATATTAGAGAGAGAATGACTTGAGAACAAGGGTGTGTCATTTCACCCCACACCACCCTACTTCTCTCATTCCAAAGTTATTTTTGTAATTCTTTATTAAAATAATATTATTTAAAAATCTATTGTAGCACGTGTGTAATTACGTCGTATGCATTATGTGCGTATGTAATTATGTCGCTATATTATCATATGCTCTATTATCACATGAAATCACAAAAATTCATTCCAATTTTTTTTCACATGAAATACATTTGTCCGTGCCCCTGCCGCACTGACCAGACAAGGTCCAACCCTAGGGGCACGGACAAGGCAAGTCATACTCTCAGGGGTGCTAACTAGGTAAGTCATACCCCCAAAGGCACTTACTTGGCAAGTCATACCTCTAAGAGCATCTATAATAGTTTGCTTATTAGCTTGTTACTAAGAGGAGAAAGTGTATTCAATCTAATAAAAAGAAACAAGTTTTTCAATGAATTGTTTCTTTAGCTTGTATCTAATATTTTAATTTATACTTTAATTGCTATACACAAAACAAGTTTTTAAGTAACAAGTAAGTCTCCAATAGCTATTTTATTGTTTCTTGTGTCTTAGTATCAACAATTTGCTTGTTTCTTCATCTACAAACAAACTCACATTCTCTCATCTACATCATCTAAATGCTGATGTGTTCATCTATTAGTAACAAATAACATGAACTATTGTAGATACTCTAAAGGCACTGACTAGACAAATCATGCTCATGCCTTCATAGACACTTACTCAACACGTGTTAACAGTCCCACACCAGATACACCAAAACCCCAATCCAGACAGACAGGCTACACAAGTTTGAATCAGCATAGATGCGCGCGCAATCAAGTCACGCGATGCAAAGGAATCTTTGCTCGGAATATTGTCATGGACTAAATTATGCGCTAGTCTCCTGGGGTAGCGAGAATATTCTACTCGCTGTCAATTCCATTTTTAATTAGGATTAAGTTCCTTATTAACGATTCCGTAAACTAGGTCGGCGAGAAATCGTCTCGTCTAAATTAACATTGATCCGTCGGTCGCTGTCGTAAGCGAAATTTTGGCGGAGATCGCTCGAATTGCCATTTTTAGCGCTGTATCGTTCAACGCGTGCTCTCGTGTTAACTGTCATTTCGACGTTAGAAAGATGGATATCTATATCTATATATATATATATATATATATATATATATATATATATATATATATATATATATATATATATATATATATATATATATATATATATATATATATATATATAGTAGTGTGATGTAAGGCAGGATTTGAGTAGACACCAAACTAAGGGGAAAAGGAACGGAATGTCCTCTCGTCAAAAATGGTGAAAAATACCACAAGAGGGGAATATCCTGTTCTGGTTCGGTTTCCATTTCTCTATGATAAGCATACTATAAACAAAGAAACTACTACTCGCTCCAATTGTCTAGGAAATAAATCAGTTAAAAACCAAGGAAATAAATCCGTTTAAATGTTTGCAAAATAACAAGCCCTTAGTTCACCCTGAAATTGATGGATTCCATAATATTTTACAAAATAGAAAAGGAAAAGTCAAGGATTCCATGCAAATTACTAATTTCGTACGAGATTTTTTCTGCAATTACGTGTTCAGTTATAGAATGCTTACAGCACGTAGTTCCTGATCGGGTGCATTTCTGCTGCATTACTGGACACTTGGGCATTCATTTTGTTGAGGAACCGTCGCTGGCGAGTCTAGTCTAATCGATCAACTCGCAGACAAACGTAGAATCGTACAAAACAATACAAGAATAAATAGTAGATTGAACATAGAGATATAGAGGAACTTCTTTCTCCTTTTTATTTCTCTTCTCCAAAACCCGTACAATGGTTGAGGTCCCCTCCTATATATAAGTCTAGAGGTGGATAAGGATCCTATCATGGGCCAGACCTACAAGGCTTGGGTCCAAGTTTCTTAACACTCCTCCTTGGACACTCATCTGATATGTTCATGTCTCATCAAAACTCTATAAAAACCTAGTAGGAAAATTTAGAGAAAAAAATACATGACACGCGTTCTGTTGCGTTACACGAATTGTCTCATTAAAAATCTTAGCCAAGAAACTTTAGGAGAACTCGTAAAAAAAAGTACAATCCACACAATTTCATTTAATCTCCAGAATTTATTTTTTGGGTACTCGATCTTCGTGATCAAGTTTCAATAATGAGTTCATGAAGATTCTTTCCCCTAAATTCTACACTTCTCTAAGTCTCATCATTCTAATTCCACGTATACATCTTTCAAAGTTAGACGCTGGAAGTGACTTAGTGAATAAATCTACAAGATTTTCACATGACTTAATATGCAGTACTTTAATTTCGTCTATCTTTTGCAATTCATGAGCATAGAAGAACTTTGGGTTGAAATGCTTTGTGAGTCGACTCTTTACATAACCCATCTTCACTTGTACAACAGAAGCTGCATTATCTTCATAGATAATAGTGAGGGTTTACGCGGTATTCAATCTACGAGACTGCTGGATGTGGTGAATCATCCACCGAAGACAAGCACATTCTCGTGGGGTCTCGTATAGTACTATGATTTTCGAGTAGTTCGTCGAAGTTGATACAAAACTTTGCTTAGACGATTTCATGAAAATGTTGTTCCGCCATATAGGAAGACATAGCTTGTTTGCGACTTAACTGTATGCGGGTCTAACAGGTACCCGGTATCTGCATAGCTAGTCGTAGTTAGGTATTGGTTTTTTCTGTAGAACAGACAAATATCTTTGCTTCCTTGGAAGTATCGGAAGATGTCCTTTAATTATTCCCTGCCAAGGCTCTTTGGTAGGTTCTACACTATACTTTGCTAATAGGTTTACGGTAAATGCAATGTCCAGTTTGGTACAGTTTGCTAAATACATGAGTACTTCTACTGCACTTAAGTACGAGAATTCCGATCCCAGTACTTCCTCCCCTATCTCCTTTAAATCTGTACGGATCCTTGTTTTTCCCGATCATCGGCACTTTTTAAGGGTATGTCATTTCAAAGCCGAACTTTTCTAACACCTTTTGAGTGTAGGCTCACTGATGCATTAATATCTCTTCACTGGCATGCTCAAACTGTAATCCTAGGCAATATTTGGTTTTACCTAAATTTTTTATTTCGAACTTCGACTTCAGGTAAGAGCTTATTTTCTTAATATCCTCCAGGGTTCTAATGATATTCAGATAATCTACATACATTGGGATTATACAAAATTTATCTTAGAATCGTCGTATAAATACACAGTGACAACATTCATTATTTGTGTAGCCTTTCTTGCATAGAAAGTCGCTCAAGCAATTATACCACATCCCGCCTGATTGCTTAAGTCCGTACGGTGACTTTCGAAGTTGCACACTGTATATATTTCTATTTGTTTTGTCTTGGTTTGGGACATGGATACCTTTAGGTACCTTCATATAAATGTCTGAATCCAAGTTTCAATAAAGGTATGCAGTTGCCATATCTATCAATTCATTTCTAAATTCAAGCTTACTGCTATTGAGATTAAATATCCAAAGGTAGTCCCGCCCATGACTGGGGAATCGGTTTCTTCCTAATCAAATCTTGGACATTGAGTGAAATCTTGTGCAATGAGCTTTGCTTTTTTACAACTTTATTATTTTCATTTATCTTTCGAACAAATACCCACTTATACCCTACGGGGTGCACATGGGGAGGCATGCGACTTACAGGTCAAAACACCCCTTTTTTATTCAGAGATAATAATTCAGTTTGTATTGCCTTGTTTCAATCTTCCCAATCTGATCGTTTCTTACATTCAACGAGCGATGTAGGTTTTAGATCAAGATCGATGATTGTGGAAATTTTTTAAAAATAAATATCAACATTGGCTGTTGTCTTATTCATAAATTCTCCCATGGTTACAAAGTTTATAGCTATTTTTTCAAGAAACAATTCTTCTAATGCTTCTACTTGCTCACCGCTGCTTTTAATTACAGGGCAAGTCTCTTTAGTTTTTTAGCTCCGATGTGTGCACATACATCCGTGCTGGTTTCTCCCTGTATGAGATGTTCAAATCCAGTATGATTTTTCCTGAAGGTCTCATACTGGTGTTAGGTCTCAACTGGCCCCCCCTTCTGGTTCTAGGAAACTTTCTGTGATCAACTGTGCCAAGTCTTTTTTATCTTTTTTCACCACACGTCCCCTGCTACTTGGGATTCGAGAGGCCCGAGTTCTCGTCCTTTTCTAAGGTCTCAGGACATGATTAGGAATACCTTCAACTTTTTTTGGTATTTCAACCCTCCCTGATGCATTGCGTGCAGGCACATACGACTTGGTTACGCTCAGTGCACATGATGCACTAGACAAAGTAATTAAGGTTTTTAATTTGTAGTACACAAATGGATGTTGTGAACTCCAACTTTGATACGTGGTGTGATTATGTGAACAGCTCTTACTTTGCCGTAGTTCAGTGCGCGTAACAAATGGACCGGCAAACTCAACCTTAAACACCCTCCCAACTTTAAAGATCTAAGCGATACAACTATAGACGTCTTAGGCTTTAAGCTCATGTACGTGGTGTGATTATGTGGACACCTCTTACTAAAGTATAATATTTTAGAGTATAATTACCGAGCAAGCATAGAACTATATCGACCCATAAATTAGAATAGATAGCTAACAGAGAATCCAAACAACACATTGTTGCAACATGTGATCTAAATGATTCAGTCATGCCGTTGTTCAAGAGAAACCAATCAGTACAATGTGCTAGCCATGCCAATGTAATAAAAGTCAATACAAAATCACAAAAAAAAAAACCCACATGCGATTTGTCTTCCCATCGAAATGCTGCACGCCGAGGAAGCCGACACATCGTGCAACTACGGAAGCTAGGCCTAACCACGGCAACGTACGGTAGGAGTTTTTCTTTTCCTGAGGCTAATTTAGCCTATTTTTCAGCAAAATAGTAAAAATAGCTCATTGCGAATGAAATAGCAAAAATAACATCTTTATCATGCGAAAACGCCACAACAGGAGCCTGTCATGCACTCAGACCGCGACAGGCAGCCTGCCGCTAACGCGGGTCGCGCTGTGCACGCTCCTGTCATGCATACGTGCCGACCTACCGCGGACTGGGTTAGCGGCAAGACGTCTGCCACCGACTGGGAGCTCGTCACGTGTCCTACCACACTCTAGATCAACGGCAAGTGGTATGTCACGGCGTTTCGTATGATAAAGATGCTATTTTTTCATTCCATTCGCAAGAGGACTATTTTTTCCATTGGCTCGAAAACATACCAAATGAACGAAAAACTCCGTCCCGACGACCTGTAACCCGTGCGACAACTGCCCTGCCCTGCTTTTCAACTGGGCAGAACACCGCGATGTTGACGGATGCACTGTACAATATACATCAATGTTGAAAAATGCAAACGAGAAAAATGCGATCTAGCACGCACTAGATTATAGAAGAGAGAGAAGGAAGAAACGAAGGTTGCCTCAAAGGCGTCGTTGCATTCTGCGTGTGGCGTTTAATACCGGGGGCGGACTCACTGTTGGTGCTAGTTGGACAATTGCTTATTAATCTCATTGTTGGCGAACAGTGTACCGAACAAGAAGCTAGCTTGCGTAGTTGTGTTGGCCGCTGCATTGAGCATGGAGGTGTTAAAATGTCACTTTACCTTCTACGAATTTCATTGTCCCGTTGGCTCCTAGCATACTGTGCGCCAGATCGTGCTTCAAAAGGGAGGAAAAGGTAGAGAGGGAATCAATCACGGTGCTTTCTATCTTGTAGTAGTAACCTTTAGTCGCCTCCACTTAGTTGACAAGTCACTCATACTTCGTGTAGCTTCTCTTCCTACGTAGAGTAGTATACCCGTGAATTTAAGTAGACCGATATGCATGCATGATGGTTTTCTCTAAGAAATCTTTTCGGACAAGACGGTAGCTTTACTTAGACTCTATGGGTTTCTGCTACTGTTCAGTCACCATGTACATAGATTTCGGTAAATTTGATCGGCAAGCATTTTAGGCATTAATCCAAGTGGCGTGAGCAACAGAAAATAGACTAATCCGACATTTTTCCTGTACACATGGAACAACGTCTCGTCTTAGTCATATATACAACATCAAGCCGTCAACTTGGCGAACATATTATAAATTTCCAGGCGTCTCCTTTTCGGATGACAAGGATTCCATCGTATAGTGATGCGCGCACTGTTGTCTTGTCACTGTTGCTGTAAGCATGACACGCGTGTGATAAGCTACCCTATCATCATTGTACAGCTTGAAAGGTAACATATTCCTATATTGTTACAAGATGTGGTTGTAACTAGGTGTTTCTTAGGCTGTGCAGGTATTCGCCACAGTTGTTTCTCCTTCAATGCACAGTGCTTGTAGTACTTCACCTTGAAGATGTTGGACACACAACGTATTGTTGCTCTTTAAATACATCAACCTTATTCCTGAGGCATCTACCGGAAATAAACCTCATCAGCCCGGGCCCGGCAGTGGAAAACAACTGGAATACCTCGCTGCTGAGCTGTCAAGTCCCGGCCGGGACCATCGTTTATCCTGCCAAAATCCTTGTGTGGCATGTGTTGCTTGCTGCACGGCATGCAGGGCAAGGGTATCTATGCCAATGTCAATGTGCACCTTGAAATGGAGAATTTTTTTTATTTAATCTTTTTTTATTTAATTTTAAAATTAACCCTTCGCAAAAATTAATTTTAATTTTAATTTTAATTTAATTTATTTAACCTTGAAATAGGCTGGCGTGACAGTGTTGTTTTGTCACGCTATGGGTGGTGGCGTGACCAAAGAGATCAGAATTGGAAATAAAGTTTACGAGGGATTAACTTTAAAATTAAATTAAAAAAAGATTAAATAATAAAAAAGTTCTGAAATGGAGCAGGAGTGCCTGTGAAAAGGAAATGGATCCTTTGTATTGCCATCAGAAAGCAATCTCTACCATTCAATAAAAAAATAAAAGATTTAGATCAATAACTATAGCTTTTGCTACAGTAAAATTACTAGATAGATATTCCATTGTTGCTGCCGTATTTTGCTACTGTCACCGTCGAATATTATTCATACCCCACCAAAAGACTATTTCACAATAATCCTCTGCATTACCGTCCAGGATCCGGATCCCACGAAAAGAGCCGTTTTTGTGGGGCCTCAAAGATCCGAATCTTAGAATTTTTTGCACGGCGTCCGAGAACAAATTGTTCTGTCTTCTTGTGTTGTGCATAATAATAAATAAATAGTTTTAGTAGGAGTGGCTGATTGGTGTACACACGCACGTGAGAGGAAGCAGGCAGCTTCCAGGCACAAGAGCCAGTGGATGGACTCTTCCGCTGTCGAGTGTGTGCGCTGGACACTGACATGTGGGCCGAGACAACTGTGCTTTGGAGACTGACATGTGGGACGGGACAACCGGCGCCGCCGGATGGACGGGCCGCCACGCGCAGGCCACGCCCCTAGCGGCGTCCCAATAGATCGCTCCCGTCCCGAGAGGCCAATTCCAGCCAGCCTTTGAGCAACTCAGGAGGCAGAGGTTAAAACCAAAATTAACCGGATTAAGAACTTTACCGCTATCCCGGTAACTTACTACAGTGTCGCGAAATTCCACTAGTATACACTGCTGTGGCACTTCGTCTAAACTATCATAATTCTAATTGCTGCTGCAGTTATTTCCGTCCAGTCTATTTTTTAAAAGGCTTTCGTATATATGATGACATTTCGTCAAAACGTTAAGCTAAAAACTAGACCTACTCGTGCACTACGAAACACCGCAGATCCTACTACTCCGGAGCTAAGAAAAGAATAGGAAAAGGAGACAAGATAGACAGTGGCCTCGGGCCGAACAAAGTCGAGAGTATTTAATCTAATCTGATCAAATTAAAATGAAGTGAAAATGTACCAGGCTGAGTTGGCTCCACTCAAGCATATGCATTGCACACTGACTGTCATGCAGCTTCACTTCATGCTTGCATTGTCCGTATAGTAGTGCTACTACTAACCTTGTTTCTTTAGATTATTGATTCCATGCTACTTGCTGACAAAACTAAACAATGTGACTACATTGCTGGAAGTTTGTCCGATAGACTAGTCAAGACAAAACGATCGAGCTCGACCAATGGCCGACTTCTTCTTCACAAATTTTAATATATCTCCATTTCCAAGTAGTACCGTGACACAGTACTTAAATTCGACCACTTGCACTCCTCTATTTGGTAATTTGGCTGGTGTCCTATAACAATTTCACCAAACAAAGTTGTCAATGGTTCACAACCTTGTCAAGCCATGTTGGGTGGGTTAATTAACTGTACGTAACTGTAAACAAAATTTATAGCCGGAGCTCCTCTCTTCAGGATCCATCTTATGTCACTGTCGTCTCGTCCAAAAATGTGGTAGGAGGCAGGCACGCATGCGCTGAATAACATGACGACCCTAGAGCTAGTCTCTAGCAGCCGTGCAAACATCAGGATTCGGCGATTTATTTTATGGAGAGAAGAACATGGAGTCATTGGCTAATTGACATATTTTTATTTGTAATAGCAAAAGCAGTCTACGCTCACACGAAATTACAAAAATAACACCGCAGCAGGTTAGAAAAGCCCAGATACCACGCTTCCAGTCTGCGGAAGCCATGTGCCGCACTCCTAGTCAGCGGAACCCACGTAGCGTGGACTGGAATTGCAAAAGGAATGTATCGGAGACTGAAATCGTGGAAAAAGGCTTCGATCAATAGTGCTAAACAGGTTTCACTATTAACTTACTGTTGCTACAATGTCCCGGGCATAATGCGGACTAGAACCGCGGCATATCTCCTTACGTGCTCCCACCTCGGTTGCCGTGGTTCGGAAACGTTGTAAATTACTTAACCTGTTGTGATGCTATTTTTATAATTATACGTGAGGAGACTACTTTTACAATTATGAATAAAAAAATGTGAAGTCAGCGAAAAAAATTCGAAGAACATGCATGGCATGGCAGTATGGCACATGGCGCGCAGAGCAAACCGAGGGGCATAGGCACAGGGCCGAGGAACCAACGGCTGTCCGTCTTTGCTGGCCTGGTCGGCCGTCGGCTCGATCGGACGGGCCGCACGGCCGGATTCGCCCAGAATTCACGCCAAGATTCCCACCTTTCCGCGTCGGACGGGGCGTGGTTTGCCTGGCCGGCATCGCGTGTTGGTGGACCTGCCGCCGCGGTTCCCGAGGAAGGTCTCGTGCCCAGCGCGAAGATCCCCATAGACCCCTCGTCAGTTTGGGTGGTGATGATGCCGTGATGGTGAGGTCCAACCCAACACAACCAACTCAGGCTTGGTTGTGCGTGCCTGCGTCTGTCAGCTGCCGCCGTGCTGGATCTCTTGGAATGTGCACTACTAACAGTAAAACGGTAAAGAATCTCCTCTACAGCTCGTGGTATCATGTGCTGGTCGTCAGGGCAAGAATGGTGCACTACTAACAGTAAAACGGTAAAGAATCTCCTCTATTGCTGGTGGTATTATCATGTGCTGTTCGTCAGGGCAAGAATGCGCCCGTCTTACGAGTCAATGAATGAGACATCGCAACATTAGAGTCCGTTTGCAGCGTGAAATCTTTGAGCCACCGTAACATTTCTGACGTGGAACATCCTATGAAAAATGGTTTTACTAGTTTTAAGTTGTCTGAAATTTTCTTAAGTTTAAGTAACTTGTTGTGATCATTGAATTTGTATAGAGATTAGTGTGTTATATGATTGGATATTGATCCAATAGTCACAATAAGTAACTTAAACTTAAAAAAATTCAAGCAACTTATGAATAGACTGTCGCGTAATCATATATGAACTAAACATGCGCGCTGCGGCTATTTACACGCGCGCTTCGGCTGTAAACAGGGCAGCATATATACGTCAGAGAAAGGCATTCCTCATTAGTCAATACTACACGCATACCATAGTTATCGGCACAAGAAATATCAAGGGGTCTGATGAGTCTTTATTATTAATTTTTCGCGTCATTTGGTTGGCGCTAAGCATGCTAGCTCATCCTGTTTGACCAATGGCGAAGCAGGAGATAAGGCTAAACCGGAGACTACCTTCTTCCGAGTATTTCTATTCTGTAACACAGCATATAAGCTGCACGATTCTGCACGCATGTGATGAGGCTGGCACTTGGCTATGAGATGGCAGGATTGGCTTCGGACTGGCCACGGCGAGGTTGCCACGCTAGCATCAGTTCTCCTAATCTGCATGCTAGAAATGTTTTGCAGCTCTATTAGAGGAAAGAATTGTGTGTGGTACATGCAAATATCTGACTTTTGGGGCGATTATGAAAATGTCAATGTAGTAGCTACCTAGCCAGGCTCGATCGCATTAAGTGGTGTTGTACGCATGTGTAGCTCAAGCCATAATGGCGGGGTTCAGATGCACATCCCTTTTGGTTAGGCGATCTGATCAGGTCTATGACATCATATATGACCGTGGACGAGTTTTGGGGTACAGCTCAATGACCTGCAACCTGCCTAATTCGGAACTCCCTAGAACGCTGACTCGTCGATTCGTTCGAGTTTTGGATGTGATCATGTGAAGCCATCTTCGCGAGGGAGAAATCAATTAGCTAAGGATGGGAGCTCAATTTGCACTGGATCACTGCATTAAACTAACACATCTCTTTTTTTTTTATTATTACTGGAGAGGAACACCTCGTTTTGCTTGGTCAGTATAAAATGATTCCCAAAACAGCTTTACCAACAGAGCCCATTAGGCTTTTGATAAACTGGGCCTGTGCAGCACCCAATTGGCCGTTAGACTTTTAAAGATAAAAGTCCATATCCTGACGTGACATGGCCCTAAGTGGTATCAGCCACAAATCTACCCCATTGATTCAGCCGAAACGAGCCCGCCTAATACCACGCGTCCGTGTTGTCCACTTACCTGCAGAACTGGGCTTCCAGGCGAAAAGAAGGGTTTTTTTTCGGCCGTTTTTCCCGTGCCGCGCACTGCCCGACCGCCGCCGCCGCCGCCGCCCACACGAACGCGGCCGCCACAGCCACCCTCCCCTGCTTCCTACTCCCGTCCCCTAACGCCGCTTCCTGTGACGCTGCAGAAGAGAAGGGCGTTCAAGGGGAAATTAAGCACGAGCCCTTCCCTTAGGTTTCTCCGCAGTCGTCTAATGGGCAAGCGGCTCGCCGGGGCCGAGAAAGAGGTAAAGTAAAGCGTCAACAAGCGCATACCTGAGAGGTCTTTCCTGATTCTTCGTTGCCGTTTGTTGCTCTGGTCATGCCAGGTGCTCGTTGAGATCGTGAGGTTCACTCAGAAGAACGGGCTGAAAGGCGCCGAGGGGGGATGGAAGGAATTCTTGGCTCGGAACGACAAGAAGTTTGGTGCTTCCGTGAGTGACCCAAAGAAACGATCCAGGGATGTGCTACTTGTTTTCCTTCTAACATTCTCCAAAGATTTTCAAAAGGTAATATTTTGATTCAGCCAACTAAGTTTGGCTACATATGCAGTTCGTTTATAAGCATCCGAACCACGGTATCGAGAATATGAGGCTCTCAATTTTGGTTCCAGTACTTCAGCAAATTGGTAAAGCGTCACAAGGAACGAAGAACAATCGAGCAGTATATGAAGGATTTTCCTGACAAGATTTCTCCCGAGCAGGTAATGTTTGTACTATCTCATGATTCTTGTAGTTTCTGTGTTACTTAGTGAACAAGTGGGTTACTGGATTATTGTAGTTTCTGAGGGTATGAAACATTATTTGGTGAACAATTGTATTGATGTATATCATGCAAAATGCAGAAGCTTGTTCAACTGACAGCAGAACACCCGGAATACAGGAAAAATTATAACTTCCCATCTTACCAAGAGGTAAAGCTTTTTTTGTGCTTCTCTTAATTCACAAATGACGATTCAACCCTTTGTGGTTTTGCACTTTTTCCTGATCTTAAATTGTTCAATCAGAATAATGTTCATGATTGTTAATGCTTGGACTGCAGTTGTAGATTGATTACCTTGGGTTCTTCATACAAAATATACAGTGTATTTTCTCCCAGTCTAAATTGTAAAGCTTAAGACCAATTTATAGTCTCATCATAAAGTAGTAATGTCTTGGACTCTTCATTTTACTTGTCTGATAGTTGAGGAATGTTTAAGCTTTTCCATAACCACAGATTATTTGCAGGGATGGAATGTAATTCGGATAGGAGAAGTCTCTAATTATATGAACCCAGGAGCTACTTTGGCACTTGACTGTGAGATGGTCCTTTGCCACGATGGGACGGAAGCCGTTGTCCGAGTATGTGTTGTAGACAACAATCTGGAGGTAGTACATTATTTTGCTAAACAAAGTATATTTGGATTCATTGGATTGTCTGGTGCATTAACAATCAGAAGAATGCTATTTTACAACACAATACATAATTCACAATGCTACAATGTTAGATCAATTTTTTTAAATTTATGCCAAAACTTCTAAATTTTGGATAATTCAAATTTCATCAGTGTCCTTGATTTGGAATTATGTCAGAACTTTCCATATCTGCTCTTAAGTCTCATTAAATTGATATTTTTTCAGGTGAAGTTGGACAAACTTGTAAATCCCTTGAAAGCTATTAAGGACTATAGGACAGACATCACTGGCGTATCTAAGAAGGATTTAGAAGGAGTCACATGCTCATTAGTTGATGTTCAGGTATGTTGTTTCTAAACTTCTTACATATTTTCTTTTATTTCCTCTCACGGTAGTTATATTTGTCTTTTCCTTCCCTAGAAATTGTTGAAGAAAATCTTGTCCAAAGGAAAGATTCTGATTGGCCATAGCTTATCTAAAGATTTACATGGTAAGGTGTGATCAGTCCGTGTCTAATCTATTTGATGTGTTTATTCAATGCCTCCATTGTGCTTGTTGGACATGTTTCTTTTTGTTACTCGACTGCATTAACTCAATTTCTATTGTTCTTTAATTCATTTGCAGCTCTAAAGTTTGATTGTGCTCGAGTTATTGATACGGCATACATCTTTAAGTATGCAAATTTACCTAGTACTGCATCAGCTTCTTTAAACAGCCTGTGCAAGGTATGGCACCAGTGATTTGTCACTTTAAACAAATAGTGCATAAAAGGGCCTCCTTTCCAACCCCACCTTCCCTGTTTTCCTCTAATTTTTTTATTGGAGCTTGCAATCGCTTCACTTATATTTTCAAAGAGAATCCGATGGTATGGAACTAAGGGTGGTGAATTATTTTGTTGATTCTTTGTGCTTCTAGTCTGCTTTGGGGTATTCTGTTCGAGAAGAAGGAGAACCGCATAATTGCTTGAAGGATGCAGAAGCTGCAATGAATCTAGTTATCGCAAAGCTTAAGCATGGATTTAATGATCCCATTGAAGTTGTGACAAATAGTGTAAGAGTCAAAAAGTCTTAAACCTCACCGCATTATTGAAGTTGCCACCTAACTTCTTTTTTGTTTCTTAAAAAAAATCATAGGTACCTGAATCTAACCTGATGAAGTTGCTTGCTCATAGAATTCCAGTCTATCTGCCTTGTCAAGAGCTGCTTAAAATTTTCTCTGGGAATCCCAGTATTGATGAGAAGGTTCTCTCAGAACTTTTGTTATTTTTTTGGATAAACCTGTACATTGTATTCGTAGTTTAATGATTTCTTTTTCCTTTCCTTTTCAACAGATTGATTCAAGGATTCGAGGTGAGTTTTATTCTACATGTGTTTCGTTTAAGGATGTAGATGAGGTAGAGAATGCATTCAAGAACTAGATGGCCAAGAGACTAAGGTACATTCGACCATTTGGTTATTTGCCATTGCAAAACCAGAATAGATTAGGAAAATGTCATTGTTGGGTTGTGTTTATCATCTGATAGGCTTAGTAGCATCCATAGGCTATTAACCCTATGTGTATTATACTTCACTGAAACATGTAGGACTCCAGTGGGCGACTTCAAAAATATGTACTGCTGAAGCGTGACAATGGAGATGTCGCGAGCTTCTACGTTCGAAAGATGGTATATGGTTCCCGGCTCAACGTGTCTGAATTTTCAAAGAAGAGAACACAGCCTATCGAGGATGTGGAACCAAAGAAAGATGTCGATGGGGATAAGCAAAAGAAGCAAAGAACTAGTAAGAAGCATGTGAACAAGACAAAGATATCAGTGGTTGAGTGAAGAACATAGGGGGAGGATTGATGCTGTGATCATCCTGTTACAGATGGATACCGAGAGATTGTATGAAGAGCTGTTGGAGAAGGATGCTGAGACCACCAGGCTAGGAAATGTTTTTGTCACCACCATGAGTACTCATGAGAGGAACAGTTTGGTATGACCCGGCGAAACATGTTTTTATTTTTAGAAAGGTATCGTGTGTCGTTGGTTGGCCTGATCTCTGACCTCTACATGGTGCTCTCGTTAAGCGGTGTGTGTGTGTGTGTTCTAGACTGCTAACCATCAATTCGTACGTGGCGTGTGTGTGTGTGTGTTCTAGACTGCTAACCATCAATTCGTACGTGGCGTTGGTAGGGTTCATTTGGTTCTTCCCCTTGGATTTTGACTGAGTTGAGCATGTGTCAGCTGGAGGATGTTGTTGGGGGGAATTTTTGTTCTGATGGAGTTCTCTACCATCTAACGGTGTCTCCGTTTTCAATTGTAGTCTTCAGTCTTCACCATCAAAAGCTTCTCTCTCTCCAGCTATGTAAAATTGCTGCTGTTATGGAGCGTCTTGTTTCCTTCGGCCCAGGGGTTCTAGTGTTGCACGACCCACCGTCGCCTCTCTCTACTAGCGGCACCAGCGCCGAAGGCGTTCAGCCATTCACCGTGTCCGCTCTTCCAGCGGCCCCGCGCCGAAGCCCACCGCTGCCGCCTGCCCTGCGCTTGCCGCATCCGTCTCTCCGGTTCTTCAAACATCCCGTCATCCCGTGCTGTCTCACCGGTCACCAGTTCTCGTGGACCGGCCGGCTGGCCGGCCAACTCCTCGCACGTATCGTGTGTGTGGCCGATAATAGTTGCGATAAACTGCGCATCGAGGCGCATGGGCATGGCAGGCACTGTTGGATTATGTGGGTCAAGCCTATACAACAAGAATAATTTCTAAATTAAATCTCAAAAGTCCACTTATGTAAAGAAAGGTTGCATGTAAACTTTAGTACCATATTACTAGTTCTAGGAGAGGAAGACCACCTTAAAAGGGATGGTGCACTCCTAGTCACTTGAGACATGTGTGGGAGAGAACTAGAAGATCACACGCGCTCGCTCGCCTCGCATCGCCGGGCCGGGCCGGGCGGGTGGCGCGGGCGCACGGCACCTGCGTGAATGGTCCGCCAAAATCGGTGTTAGGTGCTTTTGCTGTTTTGTGTGGCGGTGAATTCGGATCGGTTACGCGACTAATCCGTTTCGGTTACGAGTTATGGAGAACGTGCAAACGTCTTGATCACACGTCCTGATTCTTCCATAAATACCGAATCGCCGCCTCCATACAGAAGAAGAAAATCAATCTAGGGTTTTCGCCTCTTCCATTGTATTCGCCGCCCCACGTAGTCTACTCCGCCCCGCCCGCCGGCACGCCGTTCGGGAGAGCAGTCTCCCAACCGCCGCCAAGTTCTCGCACCGGAGAGGCGAATAAGGTTTTTGGGAAGCGCTCGCGCATCGCTGTCGTAGCTCGCTCGTCTTCCTCGACGCTCGGCCGCGATCGTCATCGACTTCGTGTCATCCACACCGCGTTCGCAGCGTCAACATCAACAAATCGATCGTAACGTAATCATCGCACGCAATGGTCATGTTCTCCGTATTAGATCTGTTCATGTTCAGTTTCCGGTTGACATGTCTAGATCTGTTATGCCCGTGATGATTCTTGTTATTTTGCGTGCATGATGTCATGATTAATTTATGGAATAAATTGAACCTACATGTGCTTATATATTTAACAATCCAAAAACCTTATTTTAGGCACTGTGGTTTAACTATGGCTGGATTTGCCGATGCACTGAGGCCAGAGAAGTTCTCCGGTGTGCACTTTAAGAGATGGAAGATCAGGGTCACTCTGTGGCTTACTGCTATGAATGTATTCTGGGTTAGTAATGACAAGCCTGAAGGTGTTCTTGATGTTGAAAAGCAGAAAGAATTCGAGACTGCCACTACTCTCTTTGTTGGATGCATTCTTAATGTTCTTGCGATCGTCTCATGCGAGGTGTATATGCACATGATGACGCAAAGGAGTTATGGGATGCACTAAATTCCAAATACGGTTACTCGATGCCAAGAATGACATGTATGTCATGGAGCAATTTCATGACTACAAGATAGTTGTTAACCGCTCAGAGTAGATCGACTCATGAGATACGCTCATTGGCAAGGAACTCGAACTCTGAAGTGTGCTTTACCCGACAAGTTTGTGGTCGATGTATTATTGCGAAATTACCTTCTTCATGGAGGAATTTGAACAAGACTCAAACACAAGAGACAAGAGTACTGTTGAGAGTCCGATTGGGTCTCTTGAAATTGAGGAGAAAGCTCTGAAAAGGACGCTGTGTCTAAGGGTGATGGAGGGCATCTAGTGCCAATGTGATACGTAAACCTCAAGCAAGAACAAAGGAAATTTGTCAAAGTCCAACAGACAACCAACTTAAGAAGAAGAAGAACAACAACAATCGTGATGATAGAACTTGCTTTGTGTGCGGTGAGCCCGGTCACATGGCCAAGAAGTGCCCACAACACAAAGGAAAGAAGGCACCAGAGGATGGACTTCTAAGTCTCACAACGTGACCATTGGCAAGACCGAGATGGGACTGGTATGGTAATTTACCTCATCGTTTTTTCGCTTAGTCAATCTACCAATTGGTGGATTGATACAGAGCTAATGTACATGTATGTGCCGATATTTCGTTGTTTTCTCTTATCAGTCGCCGGGATTCCTCCGTCCTAATGGGGAATGGGTCACATGCTATTGTTCATGGTGTTGGCACGGTAGATCCAAGTTTACTGGAAAGATCGTGGCACCAAGAACGTGCGCATGTCTCTTCTATAGACAAGAATCTCGTTAGTGGCTCCCGTTTATGTAGAGACGGGCTTAAGTTGGTATTTGAGTCTAATAAAGTAGTCGTGTCTAAACATGGACATTTTATTGGTAAAGGCTATGAGTGCGGAGGCTTGTTCCGTTTTTCCCTTTCAGATTTCTGCAATAAAACTGTGAACCATATTTGTGGCAGTGTGGATGATGAGGCTAACGTTTGGCACTCACGTCTATGTCATATTAATTTTGGTTTAATGTCTCGGCTTTCCAATATGAATTTAATTCCAAACGTTTCCATTACCAAAGGTTCTAAATGTCATAGCTGTGTGCAATCAAAGCAACCTCGTAAGCCTCACAAGGCTGCCGAGGAGAGAAATTTGGCACCACTAGAACTCATGCATTCAGATCTTTCAGAGATGAATGGCATGTTAACGAAGGGTGGAAAACGATATTTCATGACATTGATTGATGATGCAACTAGGTTCTGTTATGTGTATTTATTGAAAACGAAAGACGAGGCTTTAGACTATTTTAGAATCTATAAGCGCGGTTGAAAACCGCTTAACAGAAGATAAAAGACTTAGGTCGATCGTGGTGGAGAGTATTTCTCAGCGAATTTGACTTATTTTGTGAGGAACATGGCATTATACATAAGAGGACGCCTCCTTATTCCCGAGTCAAATGGGATTGCCGAAAGGAAAACCGCACGTTGATCGACTTGGTGAATGCCATGTTAGACATCGCGGGTTTACCTAAGGCATAGTGGGGAGGCTTTGCTAACGCCTAATCATGTATTAAACAGAGTTCCTAACGAAATAAGGACAAAACACCATACGAGGTATGGATTGGGAGAAAACCATCACTTTCTTACTTGCGTGCATGGGGTGCTTGGCGAAAGTCAATGTGCCAATAACTAAGAAACGCAAGCTTGGACCTAAGATCGTGGATTGTGTCTTTCGGGATATGCTAATCATAGCATTGCCTATAGATTTTGATAGTTAAAACCGAGGTACCGACATGCATGTTGGTACAATTATGGAGTCTCGAGATGCAACGTTCTTTGAGAATATCTTTCCAATGAAGGATACACATAACACTACTAGCCAACCTTCAAATAATTCCCAGTTCAATCACACCACCGAACCTCTTGAACATACACATGAACTTGTCAATGAGGAGGATGATGTGGAGCTCCTAGAAGGAGCAAGAGACAAAGGATAACCAAATCCTTTGGTGATGATTTCACTGTGTACCTTGTGGACGACACTCCCAAGTCTATTTTAGAAGCATATGCATCCCCGATGCGGACTCATGGAAGGAGGTCAGTCAGTAGTGAAATGGATTCCATTATCGCTAATGCAACTCGGGAGCCGATGATAGACCTTATGGGTGCAAACTCAGAGGATGCAAGTGGGTGTTCAAAAAAGCTTAGGCCCGATGGTACTATTGAAAAGTACAAGGCTCGGCTTGTTGCCAAGGGCTATACTCGAGAAAGAAGGCGAAGATTTTTTGACACTTACTCACCTGTTGCTAGACCGACCACAATTCGAGTACTACTTGCTTTGGTCGCCTCACATGGTCTTCTCGTTCATCAAATGGACGTTAAGACAACTTTTCTTAACGAGAGTGGATGAGGAAATTTACATGGAACAACTTTGATGGATTTGTAGTAGAAGGTCAAGAAGGCAAGGTGTTAAACTGTTGAAATCTTTGTATGGTCTAAAACAAGCCCCTAAGCAGTGGCATGAAAAGTTCGATAGAACACCGACATCCGCAGCTTTGTCGCCAATGAGGCGATAAATGTGTATACTATCGCTATGGTGGGGGTGAGGAGTTATTCTCTCGCTTGTATGTGGATGGCATCCCGATTTTTGGGACAAACATCAATGTGATAAATGAGGTCAAATTATTCTTGTCTCAAAATTTTGATATGAAAGATCCGGGAGTGGTGATGTTATTCTAAACATTAAATTGGTTAGAGGTGAGGATGGGATTACACTTTTGCAATCTCATTATGTGGAAAAGGTCTTGAGCCGCTTTGGTTTTTCCGATAGCAAGCCTTCTCCAACACCTTATGATCCTAGCGTGTTACTTCGTAAGAATAAGAAAATTGCTAGGAATCACCGAATACTCTCGATAATTGGCTCACTTATGTACCTAGCTAGTGCAACAAGGCCGACATCTCCTTTGTCGTGAGCAAGTTGAGCCGGTTTACATCTAACCCGTGAGATGATCACCGAAGGCGCTTGAGCGAGTGTTGCGCTATCCGAAGGTACCTCGAACTTTGGACTTCACTATACTGGGTACTCGCTTGGCCGAGGGTTATAGTGATTCCAATCGATCTCGATGCCGATGAGATCAAAGCCACTAGTGGATATGTTTTCACTATTGGTGGTGGTGCTGTTTCATAGAGATCTTGCAAACAGACCATTTTGACGAGGTCAACCATGGAAGTAGAACTTGCAGCACTAGACACTGCTATTGTTGAGGCGTAATGGCTACGGATCTATTGATGGATCTACCTACGGTGGAAAAGCGCGCGCTATCCTTATGAACTGTGATAATCAAACCGTTATCGTTAAAGTGAACAGTTCTAAGGATAATATGAAATCGTCTAGACATGTCAAGAGACGATTGAAGTCTGTCAGGAAATTGAGAAACTCCGGAGTTATAACCTTGGATTACATCCAAACAGATAAAAATCGCGTATCCTTCACAAAGGGACTATCACGAAATGTGATAGATAGTGCATCGAAGGAGATGGGTATGAGACCCATGTGAGTTATCTATGGTAGTAACTCAACCTATGTGATCGGAGATCCGTGAATTAGGATCTGGAAAAACAAGCCATTAGTTAATCGGAGGAGAGTAATTTCAACCCTCTCTATGTGAAGATGCAATACTCTCAAAACTGCAAGGCAAAGTTGGTTAAGGCCTTAATGTGTTCCATTGGCTTTGAAGCTAAGACGTTATCTCGCAGAACGTTCTGAAAGAACACACCTATATGAGCCCGATCGTTAGTCGCAGCTCTATGAAGATTTTGGGAAAATCTCCTACTAAGCTCATGAAGAGACCAAGGAGTATGACTTATACGCCCAACCGAGGGGTAGCCTCATCGCGCCTAGTATCGCTTAAGTCTTTAAGTGAAGCTTGCTTGCACCAAACTTGCAATTCAAGGCATAGTCCATTGTTCAAGTTGTGAGTAAGTGTAGCTTGAGTTCTAGGTGGATGTTCAACCTTAATCGGTCTCCATCAAACACCGATATATAAACAAGACATTGGAATTGTGCAAATCTCTGTGGGACTTTGAGATCCGTGGGGGTTGTTGGATTATGGGCCAAGCCCATACAACAAGAATAATTCCTAAATTAAATCTCAAAGGCCCACTTATGCAAAGGAAGGTTGCATGTGAACTTTAGTACCATATTGCTAGTTCTAGGAGAGAAGACCACCTTAAAAGGGATGGTGCACTCCTAGTCACTTGAGGCATGTGTGGGAGAGAACTAGAAGATCACACGCGCTCGCCGCCTCACCTCGCCGGCGGCGGGCGGGCGGGTGGCGCGCGCGCACGACACTGCGTGAATGGTCCGCCAAAATCGACGCCGTGCTTGCGCAGACGCGGCTTTCCTTTGCGTTTTATCTTTTCTTTGTTTTGTGTGACGGTGAATCGGATCGTTACGCGACTAATCCGCTTTGATTACGAGTTATGGAGAACGCGCACGCCTTGATCACACGCCCGATTCTTCCATAAATACCGAATCGCCCCTCCATACGTAAGAAGAAAATCAATCTAGGGTTTTCGCCTCTTCCATTGTATCGCGCCGCCCCACGTAGTCTACTCCGCCCCGTCCGCGGCGCGCACCGCCGTTCGGGAGAGCAGTCTCGGGCAACCGCCGCCAAGTTCGAACCGAGAGGGCGAATAAGGTTTTGGGAAGTGCTCGCGCGATCGCTATAGCTCTGGCTCGTCTTCCTCGACGTTTGGCTTCGGCGAATCGTCATCGACTTCGTGTCATCGATACCGTGCCTGCAGTGTCAACATCAACAAACCGATCGTAATGAATCATCGATGCGCAATGCCATGTTCTCCGTATTAGATCTGTTCATGTTCAGTTTCCTGGTTGACATGTCTAGATCTGTTATGCCTGTGATGATTCTATTATTTTGCGTGCATGATGTCATAATTAATTTATAAAATAAATTGAACCTACGTGTACTTATATATTTAACAGGCACCACGCTCTGGCCTCCTCGGCCGCGCGGAAAATTTTACTGTTTTGGCCCTGTAGCATAATTTATTTTCAAAAGTAGCTCCATTCGGAAATAATTAGCGGAAATAGGCTGTGAACAGTAGAAGTGCCGCGGCTAACGGGCGCGGGAGGGGCCTACCCCGACCGGAGCGGCAGGACTCCTTCGATACCAGCGTGGTTCATCGCCTCCCCGCCCGGCCAACCTCGCGCGCCACCTCCGCCCGGCCCGCCCGCCACCTCACCTCTCCTCTCACCTCACCCGCCGACGCCCATGCGGCGCCTCGCCTGCCGACGCCCCATGCGGCCTCGCCGCGCACGCCCATGCGGCGCTGCCGCCACCACGCCCATGCGGCGCTCGGCATGCCGCACTTCATGCGCGGCATGGAAAAATATTAGCGGACCGCAATAGTAAAAAAAGTTAGTAAAAGTTAGGGATTAATTAGGTTAGTTTGAGGTTAGTTAATTAGGTTAGGATTAGGGTTGCAAGAAATTTTAAAAGGTAACAAACGATTTTAAAAATTACGATTTGCTTAGCCTCTTGACATCGTGTAGTTGGTCGCCTAAATTTTTCATAATTTTATACGTTCGTAATCAGATCGATGGATTCGTTAGCGTATGCGATAAGAACACATTCACCGGATCCCCGCAATGAGGCAAAATATCTCGCGTCGCAGCTTAATTGTCCGCTCACTAACTTTTATTGCAAACACGCGGCAGAGGTCGCCGCCGCGCGCAATTGCACCAAAGTTATTTTGTTTTTGACCGCTTTTGTTTTTTTTTTTTCGTTATTTGTGTTTTGTTTGACCCACCTTAGGTCACGTCGTGTCGCGATCGATCTTGTCGATGTCATTCGCCGTCGTATTTTTCTCCGCTTATAAACCCGCAGCTGTTCTCGAATCGATCATAAGTCGCAGCGCATTCCGATCTTGTCGATCCGATCTCATTCACCGTCGATTTTTCTCCGCTTATAGCGCTTAGATTTTGCTAACTACTCAGATTTGCAAAGAATGGCACGCACTCTACCACCCCTACTTGAGGAGGCATGGGGCGCCCAAAGATCGCTGTCATGCTTGGATCGGTGGCGATGGACCACCAACTCGTGACACGGGGACCGAGGAGACGTGGCCGTTGGACGAACGGTTTGTTCCGAGGCTTCATCAATCCGATCGACATGCGTCGCCGCATGCCGAACATGGGGCGAACCTCCGATTGATGCTTGCCTTCTTTCCGCCTTGGTTGATCGTTGGCGGCGGAGACCCACACGCTCCACTTCCGGTGGGAGATGACCGTGACTCGCAAGACGCCGCTTCATAACCGGCCGCCGGCAGCGCGGCCGTCGCTTGTTCCCCGCCGAGGTCCGTGGACCGAAGGCGCGTCTCCATCATCGCCGCATCCTATCCCGACAAGTATAAGGGCATCCCGCACGCTGGTCGCGAAATTTCATGCATTGCCCGGATAACGCACCGGAGGAGGTGGTTCGATGCCACCTAATTGCATATTTGTTATTTTTATTCGGGTGGGTCATGTTCCCTAGCACGCAGGGGACTTGGTGTACCCGAGTTATATTCACCTGCGGAGTCCATCGTGGACGCCGACGATGAGGATGTGCCGCAAGATGCGGTTGGGGTTCGGTTTGTACTGCAGTAACGCATCACTTTGTCGCGGCGACGCTTCAGTCGTCGCGACGGAATGAGCCCGTGCTCTCGGGTTGCCACACGCTATTACACCGTGGTCGTGGAGCACTTTGTCAGAGGACGGCCGTATTCCGGTCTCCGCCCACCCTTACCCGCACACACAACATTTCTATGGTTGGGCGGACGAGGAGGATCCCGTGGAAGGCCCGACCATGGGATCCCGATGGATCGTGGCGCCTTGGGGTGGGCTAGGCGCGGCGCGTGTCGCATATACCCGAATTCCACAACGACCGAGGCCCCGCACGAGGACGACGTAATATGGGCTCCTTGGACGGATGTCTTCGCAAAGCCACGGCGCCCGACGGCCGAGCTTGCTATGCCACCGTGATGAGGCGCATCGAGGACAACTTCTCATCCGTGTTCTCCCATATGGTTGAGCCCTACAACCTCAACGGGTGATGAGGCGCCTGATCGCACCAGAGACTCCCCTGCTCTAGGGCGACCGCTATGCGGCGTAGTCACTTGTAAGTGTAATGTATTGCTTAATAATATTGTAGGTCGCTTACTCATGTGTTATTACCCTACCATAATTTGTTGATTTTGTTTGACTCTCGTGCAAACGAAGAAGGGCCGCAAGAGCGACGATCGCTTCGCACGCAGCACCGTGGGTAGATGCGTGGCAAACGCCACCGATTCCGCTTTTGCGAGGCACGCCATATGATGAAGGGACGACGACACCCACTTGGAGTGGTACGCACGCACACGCGACGAGGTTGACAGCGCCCCACCGCCCGCCCCGAAGATCTCAGCCACGCGCAACGCTTGACTTGGGTCCGACCCGCACCGCGGCAGACGCCGTGATTTACTCGATGACGTTGAGCACGTAGTACGGTAACCACCCTCGGACTTAGGATTAACTAACACAATTTTGTTTGTTCGGTGCAGCGTGGACCGCTTGCGAGTGTTGTGGAGCGTGGCGCCAGAACTCGAGCGGGTAGTAACAACACAGTAGAACACCTTGTTACGGTGATTAAGACGATTGTTGACGATGTTAAGCGGGTCGTTCGCAACATGAGCTGTGGAAGGCCCAGCGATGTCGACCTGAGGCATCGGACGGAGCGTCGTCACGTACCCTCACCCCCTCCATCTTCCCGTCCGAGCGAGTCGACCCAGCGCCGCAGCAGCACGGGCGGCGGATCGTCCGCGCAGTTCCGACGCAGGGACTCTACGCTGGTGCCGTCGTCGTCACGGAGGGACCGTACGCTGAGGCCGTCGTCGTCACGGAGGGACCCTACGCTGACGCCTTCGTCTTCGCGGAGGGACCTTACGCACATGCCGCCGCTGCCGCGAGGCGAGAAGAGGACATCCTGCATAAAGACGAACGCAACCCGCACCGCGGATGTCATCCCAATTCTCCCTCGCGATCCGACATTCTCGACACTTTCCGATGGCGATCTGACGCCATGGTGCCGGGCTACACACCGCACCCTATGCACTCACCCCGCAAGGTGAAGCGCACCGGCGATTTACCCAAATCGTCTCTCAAGGTGAGCCGAGTTGGTGGCCCTCCACGGATCATACCACGGATCCTAATGCTTGGCTCACCGACTTGTTGTCAACGCCGCCCCGCATGTGACGCCCGGTACGATGACACGGTGCCGAGGAGGCCCGACACGACTGCGACAGAACCCACGGTCACCGACAGGCTCACGCTCCCACAGAGCGGTCGTCGCGAGACCTATGGGCGAACACGACGCGGAAGGACGCATGAGCTCCTATGCCCGAGCGTGATGCAGAGAGCGTGAGGAGTAGTACCAAAAGAAGTGTATTATATGTTGTAACTTGTACTTCGCTTATGTATTTGAAATCCAAGCCGATTGTGGTACATGAGATTGTTTTCTTAAGAATTTTTATTCGCTCGTAATTTTATCAGTATTTGGTGTAAGTGTATTGTTCGTACCAATCAATGAACGTAGAAATTCCCCACGTAAAAATAAGAACACGCTTGAGTATTGTTTGTACTAATCAATGCAATAGCTACATGTGCAAGACATGAAACAATACATGGCATGTGTGGAACTCTAGCTAGTCCCACCACTAATCCTAACATGCCTTAGAGAATTTAACTTGCCGGGTGTATTACATTGTTCTCTTGGGTGCGCGTGGTTGTTTTCCCTTCCCGCCGCTACCAAGATGGTTCGCCGCATCCTTCTTTTTCTTGTGAGTCGCCTCCCGACTTTGAGCTCCCGCTCTTGACGCTTGATGGTCGCTTCACGCAGCTTAATCGCTCCCTCCTCCGAGCAAGCTCATCCTCCTTACCGCTTAGACGGATGTGGTCCACGCCGACGCGCCGCTCTTGCTCCTCCCGATTTTTCTGACCATCTCGCGCTCCGAGTCATCTTCACAAAGTATTGGCCTTTGTTTTCCACCACCGTGGGATCTTTCTTGGCCATCGGGAACTCCCGATCCACCCATTCGATCCACTTGCAAGGCTACGTGTATAGTGGCATATGTCATGGATCAAAGTTGAGAAAAGATAACGAGAAACCAAAGATTTAGTTGTCGTTCTTACCACGAAGTCGTTGTCCGATCCGGCACGTGAAGTACCTACAACCGTAGTGTTGGTCCGGATCGAACCACACGGACAGGATTGTCCTAAACCCGCAATGGCACTTCGGCCGCCATGCCACTCGGGAGTTGAGTTGGGTCGGTCCTCCAGACGACATTGTTTGGAAGTTGAATTAGGATGGGAGGTGAACGAGATGTGCCGTGGTGAACCCATAGGAGGCCTTTATATAGCTGGTTTCGCGCGTGCGCTTTGGTTTTGCTTTTCGACAACACCTTCGAGATTTTCTAACTCTCATCCAATTGTAGTAGCTTTTCGGTGCTTAACATGTAAGAAAAGTTTAAAATTGTACACATTTTATTACATTTCAAACGTGAACCTAATGTTATGATACATTTGAAACAGACATCTTAATTAAAATTATTTGGGTCATTATGCTTAGGGTAAGCACGACTGCAAATGTGGACATGACTACTCTGCAAAGCACGATGTGACAACACTCCACCCCGCCGCTTTTCAGATCGACATGATAACACTCTACCTCCTCGCCTTTTCGCATCGAAAGACATGACTCGCAAACGTTGACATGACTACTTTCTGCAGCCGACGTGACAACACTCTACCTTGTCGACTTTCCATATCGACATGACATGACAAGACAAGACTGTGCATAAAAAAATCATTCCATTCCAACTAGGTTGCTTATAAAGGGGTGGAGGATACCCGAGAGAACAATACACAACAAAACCCAACACTACAAAGACAACTTCCTTGACCACGCCGAGATGGACAAGAGGCGTAAGAAGCAATGGGACAAGATGACGAAGCAATGGGACGAGATGCGCGTGCGGCAAGGGCTTTGGGAGATGGACGATGAAGCAGGGCTATCGCGTCCGGTCCCAAAGAGATCGACGCCAGATCGCAGCTCTCCACAATGAGGCTAAGGCCAAAGAGGCCCCGTAGCAAGAACCCCACCAACCTCCAACCGAAGCGTTACGCGCGACCCACCGTAGGGGGAGACGCCGCCTCTGGCGTGCGGGACCCGCAAGTTCTTCAAGTCCAAGCATCCGCTAAGCCTAGGCATGCGTTCACGGGTTGTACAAACTACTCCTCGACTATCCCGATCGCCGCTTCGACACGAGAGTTATCGGCAATTCGGAAGATCCTTCGCATAGATATGTTTCGTAACTTTCCTCTTTGAAAGTGCGCACTAACAATCTCTCCCATCTACTCGTAGTCCCCGGATGCACTATGTGACTACCGCAAGTGGATCGACAGGGAGATCCACCCGCATGACCAGTGGACTCTCGACTTCTACGAGTGGAATGACAAAAGATCACACGAGATCCGGGAGGAGGAGCGCCGCAACGACGAGCTAAACGAGCGTATACGTCGGGAGACGAAAGCTCATCTCGAGGCATGCAATCGCAAGGAACGCGAGGCTCGCGAGACGGAGCGCGACAAAAAGAGGGAACTTGCGGCCAAGGCCAAAGAGGCCTGCGAGGAGTCCAACAACGAGCGCGCAAAGAAGGGAAAATGGCCCCGCTCCACGCAGAGGTCCGCCATTCCGCACTAGTCGCCCATCGAATGTCGAATTTATTTCAATTCCAAAAGGCGCATATGTATCGTAGGAGTCGGTCGGTTTGTTGCATCGTGCATGATGTTGTTTGTTATGCACGAACCAAACCCTTTGCGCTGCAAGCCCAAGCTTTATTATGAAGTCTACTTTAATTCGCAACTCGCATTAACAACATGATCCCAACTTCAAAACGAGTTATGCAATGTCACGCCGTACCAAATGGCGTGACAAATGTCTAATATGCTTCAAAATCGATATGCTTATCAATCATCATTTCAAATTACTACAAAAAATAAAGAAGCAAACAAAACTATCACGGGAGGTTCCACAAAAAAGTTTCGAAATTTTTCTATATTTTACAGTGGCAAGTACACACATAGGAACCAAAATATGTGTACAAATATAGTAAAACAAAATCGCATAACACGCGATACTATATGGCTCACTCGTCGAGCCACTACTCTCTCCTCGCTGCGTTGCGTCGCGTCGCGCGCCTTGTTTTGCGCCGAGCATGACCCGTCGAATACGCCCACCGTCCCGAGAACGCGTGTCGGTTCGGAGGGGGTATGGAGATCGTTGAGGCGAGGTGGACCAAGAGGTCGACCGAGAAGAGCCCGTAGGCGACATGTCGCCGTGATCACCGGGGAGAAGTCCGAGAATTCATCCACGGTGGAGGCATCCAACTCGGTTCGCGAGGAGCTCGCCCGGGGCGACGATGGGGCACCGAACCCGAGGAGCTCGCTCGCGACGCACGGGGCACCGAACCCGGAGGAGCTCGCTCGGGCGACGCGGAGCACCAACCCGAGGAACTCGCCCGAGTACGCTAGAAACCACGCCGCCATCGATCGTCCCCTAGTGTTGTGTATCGCTCCCTCGCACGAGCCGGGAGGCCCGTATCCTCATCATCGACGACGTGAATCGCCGTCACCCCACGGGAATCAAGGCGCAAGACGAACGATGTTAGTACTGTAAACACTCGGGCGTAAACTAAGAACCCCGCACTCTCCGGATGTGCGGTGCGGCGATGACCGACGGGAGCGCCGCTGGATGCATGCTTACATACCCGAACGCTATGACGTCTGCCGGACTCCTAGGTCGTGGTGACCAGTGAGCACGCCCCCAGCTGATGGGCGCCGCCCTCGAACGACCGCGGCTCAAGTTCTTTATAATTTTCTTCATCTCCGCGAGATGTGCTTCAAAACTTTTATACCCGGTGAGGTTCTATCTGGCCGAGAGCGCCGTCCGATGCGCTCTCGGGCGCTGCAGCGCTCTAATCGCAGTGACATACGTAACATGTTCATTAATGAAAGGTACGACTCAATGAAACTTCAACCGAGGTGGTAGGTGTCGCATCGCCGTCAAGTCGGGAAGCGCCGGACGATCGTGACGTGCGCGGAGGCTCTCGTGGTGCCGCGTCGGCGTGTCACCTCCTCTGCGCGCCCGGAGGAGAAATGGTCGATCTGCGCGCTCGTGGCACGTACCACCCATGTACGCACGGCACGACTCACGGCCGACGGACGCCGCCACCCCCGCATCATCACATGGGCGCGTTCATCCATGCCGAAATCACTGCCGCCGCCGCAATGGCGATCCCCTAATCGCCCACCCCACCTTGTTTGCCTCGCATTTCAAGAGATTAATGTTAGAAAATAAGACGTAAGGACGCAAACAATAGTCGAATTAAGTTTGACTCACGTGTATGCGGCTCGATCCAGGGCTGCGATCCGGGGCACGATCCGTACACACTAAATCGTCGCATGCGCTGCGCGCGTAAGGCTCCACCATATGCGAATACCCGGTGACAGTCGTCTTCCACGCGGTACGCCCCGATGCATTGCGGATATCCGTGCGGCGCTATATCGAGCGAGAAAGTAGGATGCCATGGACACCGGATGATGTCGCCTCGCAACAACTCGAACTCGTTGTGGTACAACGAGTAGCACTCGCCGGTCTTGCGCCGCCCGGCGCAAACGGGCGCGATCCACCGTAAGCCCATGGTCGCGCGTCATGGGGTCATGTGGGCGGGTCCGTCTATAGTGTACGCGTGCGCCGCTCTCTCGATGGTCGGCCGCCCAATAGGGAAGTGCTCCCAACTCCACAGCTGCAGGAGCACGTAGCAGATGGCCAGGTTGGAAGCAGTGCTACCGCGCCGCGAAGCGTCACACAACCCCCTGTATGTCGCGCAAAGGACGGCCGATCCCACCAGATCGAGGCATCGCCCACCGCGTCAACCAAAGATTCGCGATTTGGATGAAGTCGGGTTCATAATATCGCCTTTGTGGTTGGAAACATGACCCAACCAAAGAGCGGAGAAGGTAAGCAATGAGGTACGCCCTAACGACCTCGTCAGGTGCATCCTGCGGGCAATTCCTAAATCGCCTCGGCCATGCCCGGGGACACCACGTGCACCCTCGGAGAGGTTGGCCAAAGCGCCGCAAGCTCGCCTTCAGCCCCCACTCAGGGTCCGAACAAGCGGCACACCGGATCGGAGACCACCAACACCGACACATCCTATAGGGTGATGTCATCTCACCCCACCGAAGTGGAAGCTGTGTGTCTCGGGCCTCCACTGTCAACAAGTGCGACAACAAGCCGCCGCCTAGGTGAACCAGCGGTCAACGGAGACCATCTCGCAAAGGGCAACAAGCCCGCCTCCCGAGGATCGGGTGTAACGCTCGTCCGGCGCCGCCACCGCCCTCCCGCCCGGTGTCGGGGCGAGGGCCATCCGCGCCGGGCCGTGAGCCACGCTTGCACCTGGTGGTCCTCATCGTAGAATTGGTCTAGTAGCTCCGTGAGACACATGCCTACCAACACATGGATAAAGAACATTAGTGAGAACTTCATGTTACTGCAATAACAAACTAAAATTCATCTAATTACACCCTAATCACATTGCTAAAATTAGCTAAAAATATAGTCGAAATGAAATGAACTTCAACTTCTCTGCTCTGCTCCCTTCTCTGCTCTGCCGCGGGATCACTGCGATATGAAATTTGTGTGCTCTGCCCTTCTGCACTCTCCCGCGAGCTCACTGAAATGAACAAGTGACTGACTGAAAATGAAGCTCTCTCCAATTTATAGCGAATCTTTATCCCGCGCCCCGCAAATTAAGCCATAAATGTAGGGAAGTGACATCGCTGCTTTCGGTGCAAATGCAGGGAGGGCCTGCCTGCTTCGTCTTCGGAGAATCAACACATGGCGAGGTGGAGGGAGGGTCTGGCTCAAACAATCAACACATGGCGGGGTGGAGGGAGGGCCTGGCTCAAACAATCAATAGCTGGTGTGAATCGGTGTGAAACGAGGAAGGGGCCTGGTTCAAAGCTTTGTACAATCAACACCTGGTGCTTCGAGGGCCTGGTTTAAATCTTTGATCAATCAATAAATGTTACTAAGGATACAGTCATACTAATTAGCGAAAACATAATTGAACGAATAAAATTATAAAAAATTTATAGAAATAAGTAAATGGTAGTATAATGCTACACAAAAAATTTCATAATTTTTTAAAATCATTTAATATATTTTAAAATTTTCGGAATCTATCCATACTATAATACTAAACTAACTACTAATTATAATAAACTAACCTAACAACCTACTATTTATGGTGCGCATGGTGGCCATGCGGCATGCAAATAGTAGGGGCCATCTTGCAGTGGGGCCATGCGGCACGGGGCCATGCGGCGCAGGGGGCCCGCGCATGGGGCGTGGGCGCAGGGGGCCCGCCGCATGGGGCGGCGGCGGGTGAACAGAGAGAGGTGAGAGGAGAGGTGAGGTGGCGGGCGGGCCGGGCGGAGGTGGCGCCGCGGGATTGGCCGGGCGGGAGCCGATGAACCGCGCGGTATCGGCGCAGTCCCGCCGCTCCCTGCGGGTAGCGCCTCGCGCTGTTAGCCGCGCACGCCCATCGCTCACGGCTATTTCCGCTAATTATTTCCGAATGGAGTTACTTTTGAAAATAAATTATGCTACAGGGCCAAAACAGTAAAAATTTCGGCCGCGCGCGCCTGCAAATATGGAATCCCCCAGATTGGTGATCGCACCACCACCACATCCCGCGCCGGTGTTATGCCCCAAGCCCAGCGCGCGACCACACAGCCCGTGCCTGAGGTGTCTCCCGCCTCCGCCCTCCGGCACCACGAGCAAGTCCCGACACTCCAGCCGCACCGCGCGGCGCACGCGACCCATCGGTCCCGTCCATTCCTCCCCAGCCACGGCCACCCCTCGTGTGCACACTTCGCCTCTTAATATCTCCATGTGGTGCCGCATGAGACACGCTTACTACTTGTATTTTGCATCAATAGCACTGAGAAGCATACCTGTAACTGTAAACGTGATCTTATCTGAGGCAGCCCAAAATCAAAACATGCATGAACTAAGTTTTGAGACCATGAATACTGAACGCGGACATGCACCAAATGACCAAACCACACACCGGAACAAAGGTATGTACCCGGCAAACCATCAGGCTTCCAGAATTTAGCTTTGTTGAGTCAATTTGCTGTTCTCCATTACATGTAGTGTGTACAATCCATTTTACAGTTCGCTACAAATATTTCGAAGGAGAATATTGCGAACACAGGTTAAGCCAAAGATTAGCTGGTTAGAAGCAGTAACTAATGCTGTGAACAAATCATGCTGGTCAGACCCAGGCAAACCAGCTGGCTTCAGCAATTCGCCAATATCCGGCCGGACATGCATTATTTGACTGTAAGTGACGGTTCTGCAGACTCCGGTTTCAGCTTTCACATGTACACTTGATGATTTCTAACATCAGATAAATAAGATAAGGCCACTTGCAAGATCAAATATCAATTAATCCAACATCCAACAAGCAATCCGTGCTTACGACTTTGACAATGTAGCATCCAGCTTGTCGCAATCATTGCAATCCATGCCTGCAAGGAAGATCAACCGGATAATGGGTGGCTCTAATGGGCTAATGGCATACTGAAATTGACAGTAGTGCAATCTACAATGGGCAGAGCTTTTGCCATTCCTCGCGCCGAAGGAATAAAACACAGAACATTCGTGTTTGTGTTTTCTCAGACAATACACTGGTACTTAAAGAATGTACCTTCTTCCTGCCAATACTTCATAATACTCCAATGCAAACAAGCCCTGGAGGGTATACTTCAGCAAAGATATGCCTATGGCCAATGTTTAACGTATGTTGGTTCTGGGGTGAAATAATAGCACCACAGGTTGATCGTTTTTATTTTTAGCTGTTTAACGTCCAATGTCAAATATGTGGTGCTTTCTAGCTTACAGATCCAAATTGGTGGCTCCCAACCAAAACACGAGAACTGTTTTAGGAGAAAACATGAATTGATTGTTCAGCACAGAAATGCTGAAAGAAGATCCCATGATCAAAGAAATGGCATACCTGATCAAGGTTAGTGAACCCCCTTATAGTGTCACCACCAATAAATGCGATTCCTTTATCACCAATTGGTTGTAATATTAGAGTCTATAGAGTAGAGAATATGTTAACATCTTTGGTTTAGAACATTCAGATCATCATTCATCTGAATTTTGAATTCAAGCATCTCTGGACAAGACAGAGTTTTTTCTACTTCCCAAATAAAAATATGGATGCCTTCATGTATTTTCTAGTCTAAATATGATAAAATCAGCTAATGTGTGCTACAACAAGTTAAACATCATATGAATGCAAGCACATGTAATAACTTCTCTAAAATGAAATGAATTAGCACCTGTGTGTTAGCTGGAAAGAATGGCAACTCAGACCTTCCAGGATATAAAGCAAGATTTGCTAGATAAGATTCTGCCAGAAGACTACAGTGAAGTTTCTGGAAACAAACAGAAAAAAACTATTAAGTAACAAGAGACACGCACGCTTCTTGGATTCCATGGCACTTGTGTAAAGGGGACCTTGGATGAACTTATGTGCATCCACAGTAACTGCATTACCATCTTCTGGAGGGCCAGCAGCAACCCCAATTTGAAGAATGCAATTACCCCCCATACACAACAACCAAGGATTTGCAACAAGTTGCAGTTGTAAGGGAGTCCCATGTCCTATATATAAGAAATAAGTTGTACCCAGCTTTACAATACAAATTCCTTCATATGAAACAAGTACACAACATGAAAATGTGGATACATAGAACTTGGTGAGATTGTTTACTACAATTTTTAGTTAGGTTCCAACGTACTGTAAGCATCAGCCTATATAAATGTACGATCATACCACTACTATTTATCGTGCTGCGATATGCTCTGTTCAGAACTAACAGGATGAATGAAGAAGTTGCAGCCCTTAGCTTTGTACCACATGATCATCAATTATTACTTCAGAGTATGGTTTTCACCAAAGGCTGTCACTTGTTAAAGACTAACATGAAAAAAAGACACTAAAAAAAGCAGTAGCACTGTTAAAAGAAGCAAGACAGGGAAAGCTCATTATCTCTGGAAGAAACAGTAAAGATCTAATCCAGACAGTATATGTCAGTTGTGAGAACTATATGATGTTCAGAATTCCTTCCCGCTAATTAAGTCCATACAATTGCTCAGAGTCCAAACTTAAAAGACAGTCAACTATTTTTAACAGGATAATTAATGCCTAAACTGAAAACAGCATCCCTGTGTATCAGTATAATGGTTACCAAAGTAGTTCATGAAGAGCAGAACTTGATACAACCGGGCCTACTCGTTTGCATTCCACACCTCGAAGAACCACCTAATATCATTTTAAACAGGAGGAAATAGTATGTGACTTGTTGGTGAAGCTCTTTAATAGTTATATGATGTCATTCTAAAAAGATCCCTGGTCGGGACACTAGTGATTTATAGATCAGCATATGTATTGATTGATGATCATGTTTCATCGGTAATATATATGGGGATATCGAATCAATAATGTGAGCCCAGGTTAGAGAACATGGTGTTAGATTGACCCACCTTGAGACACTATTGAAATTGTTATGATTCTATGTGTCATCAGTTGGTCTCAAGTAATGATGATATACAATCCTTAGACCTGAGATCATAATGATTTTCTACATATGTAACAGTACACTTAGAGGTTACCAAATGCTACTCCGTAACTAAGTAGTTATAAAGATAACTTTCAGGTATGCTATCAAACATACATAGGGATGTGAATATCGAATATGAAATTTACCCTCATAGCATATCGGAGAGATAGCTCGACCCTTCGATGTGGTCGATAAAGGAAGCACATGGCCATACCACAAGTAGTCAAAGAGTTAACAACATGAAGTTATCCGTCACTAAATCGAGAAAAGATTGAACAGTCCATGAATGACATATATCTCACCTGGGGTTCGACAAGATATCATGAGACGAAAGAAGAATATGCAAGCAGGTCGCTTAGTCTGACCAAATACGAACTGGTCGTATGGGGATACAGACTAGTGGTGAGCTGGTCCTACGCGATCACAAACTAGTCGGGCGAACTGGCCGTAAGTTGTTACGAATTGATCGTAAGTGATAAGGACCTTATCGCAGATCATATTGCATAAAGTTCGTCCGATGTAATCCTTATGTGCATTCAGGAGTCGCTATGTTCTGCTAGGAACCACTACCTCACGGCCGATTACGCATGAACCTACAGGGTCATACACTTATCAGGTTGAAACAAACTGGTTCGAATTGAATCTGTTATGGGCTCTTTATAAGGAGGTGTGTTGAGGCTTTTGGACGTAAGAGTTACACCATCCATATAAACCCTAGCCACCACCTCCCCGAATGCCCTATCGTGTGCGCTGGTACTAGCACACCGGCGTACGGTGCTCCACACTTGAACGTGTAGATACCGTAGAGACACTGCTGCACCGATTGAGGATGATCCGCAACTTTCGTATCGAACTCGAGAGGTTGCTGGAGAAGACGATCGATGACCAAGGACGTTAGACGATCGACTACGACCACTACATCGATGCACTCAGCGTTAGACCAGGCTGCGCCAACTCTTCTTACTGCACTACACGTCTAGTGGTAACGATCTATGATCGCTTACTTGTCTGGCTTTCTGATTTACGTGGTAAAATTTTGAATTATGTGCTAGTGTAGCCTACCGTATCCCTACACCCACGTTAGTTAAAACATGCATCATGCAATCCCTATGTACCGAATCCCATGATTTGGTTAAACCACAAAATTCACTGCATTCCTGACGCATGAAACGCTCGCCGGTCATTCCCTCCTCGGCGATGACACCGGCAAATGGTCGGTCGACCGCTTGGGAATTTTTCCCAAGCCTCGGACTGTACTCTGAAAATTTCAAACTCTATTTAGTTTTTTCTCGAAACTCCTTTTTCAATGAGACCAAGTGCAAACGCATTATCCCACCTTCCTACACAAGTGATTTATGGGGAATTCAAAAAGTTCGACTTTTTAAAAATGGCTGGTCAAACCGCCACTTTGTAAGATCGAGTAGGCCGACTAAAGGGGGGTGAATAGGCGGTTTTAAAACTTCTTTGGGCTAAAACCTTTAAGCAATGCGGAAGCTAATATCAAATCGGTTTTGCCCAATTAAAACCTAAAACAACTAGGCTCGCCTAAGTGCACCAACAACAAGCCTATTGAGAGATAACAATTAAGCAATGACTTGTAAGCAATCAACTAATGATATAAACAATTAAGTACATAAGATAGCGTTCACACAAGTAAGCAATTTAATTCTAGGAATATAAATTGCTATGTAGTAAAGCTAGAATGCAAACCACAATTGACACGGCGATATTTTTCCCGTGGTGATCGAAGACTTGCCGGTCTCCCCTAATCCACGTTGAGATAAGTTCAACCTTTTGGATCGGCTCCAAAACGCGAGGCAACACCTCCGAGGTAAGTCCAAACAACTTGGACCGGTTCCAACCGAACCAACACCTCTAAGTGAGTTCAACCGCTTGAACCGACTCCAACTTGAACTTATCACCTCGATCCACTAGGGTTGCTCTTACTCCGCTCCGAGATGGCGAGCACCAAGCCACTCACAAATCGCCGGTCTTCTCACAAGCTTCACTTGAGAAGATCACCGACGCACCACGCCGTCTAGGTGTCGGCAAACACCAAGAGTAACAAGACTCAACTTTCACTTGAACCAATCAAGTGCCAAAGCTCTATGGATACGCAATCCACAACCTAATGCAACACATGCACTTAGGGTTTGCTCTCAATCACTCACTAAGTGTAACACATGCACACAAGAGTATGAGAGGCTTGCTCTTAGCTCAAAGGAACTCAATGGGGCACCAAAGAACTTAGCAACACCTTCCTCACACACACAAGGTGGGTATTTATAGCCTACACACAAAAACTAGCTGCTGAGAAAAGATTCTAGAGAATCGACAAAATCGGTCGATCGCCAACTAATGGCGGCCGACCGCTAGCGCCAACGGCTATAAAACTAGCCGTTTGACTCTCGACCGGTCGACCGCCAACCAATGGTCGGCCGATCGCCGCACCGGCCGATCGCCAGAGGGGCGGCCGATCGCCGACCGAGCAACAGAGCGCACTGAAAACAACTCTTTTGGAAAATATGTACCGCCATACAAAATTCGGTACTACCGCACTCCGGTAGTACCGCTTCAAACTCCCTGTACTACCGCACCCCGGTAGTACCGATTCTTCGGCCGTACACACAAGAATCGGTCGATCGCCCAACCCATGGCGGTCGATCGCTACTGTAAGGCGGTCGGATCGCCAAGAATAAGAAGATCGAAATGACTTTGTACATTTGCCTCAACTCAATTTGCAAAACATATTTGCCAAATTGATGCAACATGTACACAAGAGATAAAAGCTAGATTCTCAACAAGTTGCAAAACACATTTGCCAACTTTTAGAATCATCGCCACAAGGAATAAGGTACATGAACTTAAACCGTTTGCAAAACACATTCGCAAACTAAAGTCACATGCTACAAGGAATAACCATGAGCCACAACTATTTGCAAAACGCATTCGCAAATATAGGCAACATGTTAAGTTGAGCTAGAGCAAACACAATGAGCTATCAACACATGACTAACTCAAGTTACTAATTAAGACCCCTCTTAATAGTACGACAACCTATTCTAGCAATCCGATCTCTCAACCAAACACCGAGATCGGTAAAAGACTAGGAACAAATCCTTAGCCCTAGCTAGTCATACCTTAGTCTTGCACATCTCTTGAAGCTTGACAATCATCAACGCATGATGATTTCCTTTGCTTCATGATTTCGACTTGATGTCCATCAACACATGATGACACCTTCTCTTGTCTTGATGATCAACCAATGATCATCTCATCTTCTTGAACTTGACACGCATCAACTCATGATGCATCATTTACTTCAAGCTCTTCACTTCAATACCATCAACGCATGATGATCATCCTTTTCTTGAACATCATCAACACATGATGATTTCTTCTTCTTCAAGAATCACGACTTGATGACAATCAACATATGATGTCATCCAAAGTCTTCAAACACCTAGAACATAACCTATTCATCCAACTCAAGGAGAAACGTTAGTTCCATAATGTGATTATCATTAATTACCACAACATACCATTAACTCATAATGGTTGGGACAAGATACCAAAATCTTTCCTCTTTGGTAATTGATGATAACCAACACAATTACAAATAATTGAATGTAATTGGTATGAGTATATATAAACTACACAAGTTATATATACCAAAATGAGTGTATACAAACTACACAAGTTGTATATACTCATATGAATATATTAACTACACAAGTTAAATATATTCAAGGATATATTTCAAGGTAAAGATCCTTAATATGTGTGGACAAAGGAATATGGATCAATACTAATGAAACCACAAGATATAGCTTGAACTCCCCCTATATGTGTGCATACACGAGTGTGTAAATAAAACATATGCACATTTACAAGTTTTCCTTTTTGGTGAAGTTCAACCTATATATTGGATCCGAGGAATGCAGCAAGACATAATTAGATGTTGTCGAATGCATACCTCTTTGATCTTTAAATCCAATTGAGACTAAACAATAGGTATATCAAAAAGAGTGTTAGTCTCACAAAACATTTGTCATTAATAACCAAAACACCATTAACACATAATGGCGGATCTAGATTCTTCACACTTTTGGGCTGATCTGATCGTCGGGCCCTGACTGGTCAGACCGCCCAAAGGGCCGATCAAACCGCCAGACACCTGACGCTCAGCTGAACTTCGCAAAAATGAGGATTTTCCAAACACCTCGACACCATTGTCAATTGTTCAATCATAATAAGATTAGAATCATCTACCCATGATCTCCACGTTACCAATTACAGTAAGACTTTGCTATTATAGCTTTAAAACAGATGATTTCAACTAACTGTGACATAAAAAAAACAAATTAGCGCTTTTGAAAAGCCAACGTCAAACAAAGCCTTAGCCTATTTGTCTGAGAGGAGCGAAGGATAGGATCAATTGAAAATGGTGTGTGAAAATAGCATGTACTTGTGCTGAGCCAAGAGCATTTTCATTGCTATGGAAAATAATGGATAGCAAAATCCACAATCGATCATGTCCTTCATATCACACGTTGCTTTGTACCACATTGTTTTAAATGAAGTTTTACCATAACAAACATTCCTCTAGTTCCATTGCAAATTGGTATAGGGATTTGATCTCTTTATTTGCATAGAGATGTTAGCAAAGCGTCAAAAAGGAAAAGAAGAAATGGATAATTTCATGTTACTCGTCGTAATGTGGAAGGCACAGGATGTTTTGAGGCATCAACTGCCACGTCCCTTGCAGGACAAATAATTGTCGCCCACACTTTCAATTTTGCTCTGTTGCATTGCATAGATGAACAACTAATGGCACATACGCAATCACTTGTCGTGGTACTCTTGCTACATATTCGTACAGAAGATTTAGCCGAGGAGTCTATTTCGGAGTACAGTATAGTAGAGGGAGTAGTTGAGGTAGCTCGGCTCTTTACACTGCAGTGTGTCACCCGAACTGGCATCTTCCGATTGGACAAACAGGCTACTTTCGAGGCTCTTTCAACGTTGTTCTTTCCCTTCAGACAGATTTCATGGTATTGCAAGTAGTATAGACATACTTTTCAGTCTGATTCGCACGCTCAAACTTAAAAATTAAGGACTAGTGTCATACTCAGAAACAAACCGAACCGGACCAAATCAAATTGACCGAGCCGTGCCCAACTACTCACTCCCTGTCCCTGACGCCTACTGGCATGTGAGAAGAACAGGAGAAGCCGCTATCTCAGGGAAGGAGAAAGAGGATTCCCATATGCCGACGTTTGACTTAACCTACCTGGCCCATGTTTCATTTCGTTTGATCGATCATTTCATAAGAAATCACGACAACAACCCATGTGCCAGCTTTCTGGAGGGAGGAATCTTCCATCCCCCTGCTTTAAGCATCTGCTCACGAGTCAGTATCGATCAGTACCCTCCTCTCCCTGTTCAGCTGTAGTTGTACCCTTTTCTTGCCATTGTTTCAACCCAAAGCAAAGAACCTTCCTGAACTGAAACCACAGCTGGGATGGGAAGCTTTCCCTGCAAAACGTTTTGCTGCTGGCTTTGAGTTGTGAACCATGTGGGATAATTGTTCTTACAAGCAGGGGTCATTGGGTCATCACTCATCAGAGAGGTGGTAGCTAAACTACTCAAATTACTAGGACTAAAATTTGCCGTCTTCAGTTCGAGGTGTTAGATGGTTGTAAAGGTTAAAATGTGTCTTATCTACTTGGGTTACTCTTTGTTACTTCTACCGCTAATTCCTTGCTAACAAAAACTATTTTGTACTTGTAGAGATTTGTGATTTGTCTCTACAAGTCAAGCTATTTACTATGCAATGATCCAGAAACATGTAACGTCAACCGAAATGTCGAACAAAAGAAGAACATGTAACGTCAACTGAAAACTTTGTTCGGTCTTGAGTAGCCAAATTTTAGGAGACTGTTCGTGCATAGCTGCCAGGATAGCTGGTGATTTGGCCGGATTTGCCAAGAAGTCAAAAGAAGTTTGTTGTGGCATATGGGGGTGTACTACGAAACCATGTGATTGGTCTGCTCTAATGTTGCAGGTGCATTGGCGATAAGAATCGAAGCAAATGCAGCACATTTATTTTGAGTACTCATTATTTGCCGCAATAGAGAAGATAAAAGTTGATACTAGTATGTAGTACTACAATTGGACTAAAATTAGAGTTAGTTAGCTCCAATTGTCTAACACTGATTCAAAATTGTTAAAAGCAAAAGTTTACAACATAGTTGGGTTCTGAAGTGGTTCTGTAATCCACGGGCTAGGCTATAGATGTTCTTGGTTGAATTGATGGGTACATCCTGATGTTACCAGTTTACCACCCACAAATTACAGCAAGTGCATTAGTTCCTGTATTTTTGTTAACAATCTCTACAACAAATGACTCACTACAGTGCGGGCGCACCAGGGGGCGCGAGGGGGCTAGCGCATCAGCTCTAGCCGCCGCACCCCTGGTACCCCTATTGTGGCTATAGACCAAACAATAGAAAGAGGGAGGCCTCAAAGTCGCTACCCACTGCGAAGGATGTAGGGGTCTCAAGGTCCCCGAAGTATGATAAACGGTACATAGAAACGAATGATATTTTATTCGTGTGTTAAAAAAATGACCCTCTACTTGATACGCAAGAGGGTTTATTTATAACATTACAAACTAGGTGGTAGGAGATTACAGCAATACCCCTATAAAGACTCTACGACTATAGGGGCCTCACGGTCTTTTTCCCCTTCGCTGGTAACTTCGGTGCATGGTGACTTCCGTGGGTGGTATCCACCACGCTTACTTAGTCCTTGCGGGGCCTCGACCTCCCCCTTCGTCCCGCCCGAAAACTCCCTTCGGGTGAAGGACGAGGCGAAGGATCGATTGGCCAAGACATCGAGGTGACATCTCTCTTGTAACTCTCCGCTTTCTTCCCCTTTGTATATCGAATGTGCTAATTTTTTGACTCTTTGCCTGGCCATTGGGGACAGTAGGCCGTCCCTATGACACATCCTAATACCGTCGCCTTTTGGTGGCGTTCATGGCGCCAGCACCGCCGTAATTTCTTATTTTCAGGCAACGGGTCAGTTGTAATCATGTCTGGTCAAGCCATCAGTTGCCATTTTTGGTCTGACCAGTTGAAATGAAACCAGACCAAAATGGAGGATGGAAGTTTACGAGTTGATCATTCCATCCTTTTTAATAAAGAATATTACATAGAGCATAATGCGAAAGCTAAAGAACACTTGCTGAGAGAACAAGATACTGCTAGGCAAATCGCTAATTAGGCATGGTATCAAGACCCAAAATTCGTTTGTCACTAACGTACTAACTTGCAATTAGTCATTGCGCATGTAGGCAAAGAAAACCTTTGTCATATTCTTCTTCTTTCCATTCCAAATGTCATTGCAGCCTTCAGACCTCCAAAATCTGTGACATGTGCCGGCTCAACCAGATCATGTGAAGAGTACAGAGCAAACAGTTGTTACAGTATAAAATAGCAAGTCATCCTGGGATGCAAAGATTGGCACAAGGAAGAACAACTGCAAAGGGTGTGGAAAGCAGTGCGACCTTCCTTTCTGCTGGGAAAGGAAACGCTCCTACGATGATTACTTCGGCGGCCACCCTCTCGCTGCGCCTTTCTGTCGGCTCCTAACGGCAGATGTTTTACCAGCCATTGCTTTGCTTATTCACCTCGTTCTCCTTTCTGCCCTCGCCGTAACTCTGCAACTACTGCACACGCAGCAAACCTTCAAGTTTCAATTGCACTGCACAAATTAATCAAAGCCTCTTATTTGCTCTGTTCCCTTGAGCTCAAAGCATGCGTTCTCCTGGCTCGGTACGGACGGCGTTTAGCGTAAACGAATACGCTCCAACTACTTCTCCATCCACTGGCGCCTAAAGAAGAAAAAGGAAATTAAATGCTAATTAATACTTAAAAGCAGGGAGTGGGTGGAAATATAGATTATGCCATCGCTTTTTATGTTCATGTTTCACCGAACGGTCAGTACGTCGCAACAAACATTCAGACTTCAGACTTCGATGCCGGAAAGAACTGTTCAAACTTCGAAATATGCAGTCCATTTTATAACTATCTTTGGGAGAAGAGAAGGAAAGAATACTGAATTAAGAATGCTCTAACTACTCGTCTACTCCTGGCCGGAATTGTTATGCAGACTGACCGATTGTTCAAGTGCAGTTTTCACCAACGGCCGGTAGCGTCACCGTCACACCAAGCTGCGTAGGTGTTGCAAGGAGAACGCCGGTCTGTATATCTAAAACCTGCTTCTGTCGTGTGCATTCGGTAGGCGACACTGATAGCGTCATGATTTAGCTTGCTCTGGTCCATTCGTATGGCATGGTTTTGTGATCTATGCTACTGTTCACTGTTGAACATCCATCCGATCGGACGTACGCATGGACAAATAGTCCTTGGTAACTGTAGCGAATTCAACTCGATCTGTACCAGTCGAGTTATTGTTTCTTCAAGTCAGCTCAAAAGGCGATTGCACACTGGATGCACACTCGGTTTTCACATTTTTCAGTTCGTGAGCTGCTATTTTGTACTGTCCATTTTCCAGCTGTTTCTTGCAAGAGATTCACCGTACTATTTCTGAAATGATCTTTGTCCAAGGAAGAAGATCTCAGACTCGTGCACAGCTTGCTCCTTTCAGACAGGGAATCAGACACGCAGGGCCGTCCAGCATTCAAAGCCAGGGTATGGATCTGGTGCTGGTTCAACTGATCAACTCCAATCCGGAGACGACACTGAACATCAGCAGAAAATGGAATTGAGAAAGCGTGGATGTGCATGGTTAAGGAGATGCAGACATTACAGGTTAGTCATCAGAGATTCAGAGTTAGTATGCATCCATAACCATACCAAACACTGCACGGGCTTGCACGTGAGTGCCATTCCTGAAGGCTCATGTCACCGACTCGAAAATTCTGCAGCAGTTTAACATAGTACTATCTAAAAATACGTGTTAGGTAAGCAGTCAACTCCTCCGTACTAAATCGAACGCAGTTTGGTTAGCAAAGGACAGAGAGTATACTGTATGCAAACAGCAAAGTTGTGGAGTTGTGGCGCAGTAAAATCTTGTGCGGAAAGCAGCACACGGCTCGTCGCCATTCAGGATCAGATCACTGGCAGTCATATGATAAATATACAGCCACGATCTCTTTTAATTCTAATAGTAAGAAGGGAAAGAAACTCTCGATATTGATATGGACGAAACCGTCGTGCTTCGGCTCTCCTGTGTGGGCTCGCTGTTCTCTCGCGCACAGTACTGTCACCGATTCCAACAGTCCTACTGTCCCGGACGGTTGGAGTGCTTGAAGCTTAGCTAGTATCTGCCTATCTGGTACTGCCACCGCCAATGAATGAACGATGTGGCTCGGTCACAGAACGTAGTAGTACTAGTACAACGAGGAGGAAAGAGATAATTTATTGCAGGACGCCGTTAGTTAATCTGTCACAGCAGTAATGAATAGCTGCCACCGCATAGATCAAACTAACTATAGCACTACTCGTTCGATTTACTGTCATTACTTGTTCCTTTTAACTCAATCGACCAGCTCGTGTTTTCTACCACTCCAACAGACCAAATTAACAGTAACACTAAAGTAAGGGTATGTACAATAATGTATTTATCTATAAGTTTTACCACATAGGACTAGGGTTGGGAACAAGCCGGCTCAAGCCTGGCTCGCTCAAGGGCTCGTGTTGGGAACGAGCTAGAAGCCTGGCTCGGCTGGGCTCACTAGAAGGCTCGAGCCGGCTCGCGAGCTGAGCCAAGCAACTGCCCCTTGGACCCGCATCGCATTGATGACGGTCTCCTCTGCGCTGCGTCCCCCGCGTTCTCCGCCTCCATCGCCTGCTTCAGAAAATCAGAACCCCAACCACGAATGACGAAGCTCGACGAGCTCTTGGTTGCGTCGACGGCCTCCGCCATTACCACATCTGGCAGCCATGAGGATGTACCAGGCTACCAGCAATCCAGCATCCCCAGGAGATTTGGAATAGCCAACAGATTCGCCATCAGACCATCACCACAATGGGACGGGGGAGAGCGTGGAGTAGAGGAGGTCACCGTATGCGAATCCGAGGGCGGGGAGGGTGGCAAAGGGGTCGGGGGAGATGAGCTCCTCGAAGCAGTTGAGGGAGAGGTGGACGGACTCAGCGATGGGGACGGGTTGAGCCGCGGAGAGCTTGGCGGCGAGGAAGGCCTTCAGATCGGAGAGCGCGATCGTGCCTGGCAGCTGCACGCGGTGGGTCCGCCGCTCGCATCCATGGACCGCACCGCAACCGAAGCTTCATGGCTCCGCAACCGAAGGGGGGGAATGGGCGGCAGCGGGGGGGGCCGAACTAGAGGGGGAGCCAGAGGATGGGGCGGCCAGGTGAGGTGGAATCGGGCAGCAGAGGCCAGAGAGAGGCAAAGATTTGGGGGGCACAGTTGGGACTTGGGAGTACTACTAGTCGATGCATGTGCCTTGATATGTCTACTACTGATGGGGAATCGGGCGGTAGAGCTCAGGAGGCAAACAGACAAACGAGCCCAACGAGCTGATTGAGCTGCTTGCGAGCGACTCGAACTCGGCTTGAAAAAAGTGCGAGTCAGGAACTAGACTTGGCTCAGTTCGAAAATTCACGAGCCCGAGCCGAGCCGGCTCGAGCTTGATTCGAGCTGAGCTGACTCGCGAGTCTCGAGCTATTTTTCAGCCCTACGTAAGACACAAGATGACGTGGATGAGAGAACGAGAGCATAGAAAATTGGATCTTCTCTCATGTAGTAGTCGACTGTAACATGAGAAACAAAACACATTGTACATGAAGAAGTTGTCTATAGAGTCATGTAAAAAAGACAACACATGGTGAAGCTATCTTTAGCGGCAACATATATGGTGCATATGTCCTATTTGGTGGACATGTACACATAACCGATCGGCATATTTTGAAATATGTCACTCCTCATTACACTAAGGAGTGGTATATTTCAAAGAAAAAACTGAGGAGTGATATATTTCAAAATCACAAACTGAGAAGTGACATATTTTAAAATTCCCTCTTTTGCAAAAACCCCCCGCACGAAAGCACTCTTCTCTCATTTCCCCCTGCTCTCATCCTCTTGCATACCTGTGCAACCCACCTGACCCCGACCCGTGATAGGGTTTGGGCGCCAAGCCCTCGCGCCACTGCTAGCATCGCCACTGTGTCACCTCTGCATCGCCTCCCATCGAGCCTGCGCGCAGGTTGGGGCGGGAGGACGACGGTGTGTAGGAGGATGAGAACAGGGGAAATTGAGAGAAGACTGCTGTGCTGCGGGGTTGCAAAGTGCAGCAAGTGGGAGGTGGGTCTGGCTCCATCAATCTCGCCAAGCATTTTGGAATTTATGGTCGGATCGACTATGTGCACATGTTCACCAAAGAGGATATGTGCACTAGATATATTGTCATCTATAACATCGTCTATGACGATATAAAAAAGTACTATAGATAATAATTATTTATACCGTTGTCGTACTCTTAATTGGTAGGGTGAGCTAAAGTAAATGGCCTTTTAAAACGAGGAATCCTGCACGAAAGCGTGTCTGCCAGCGCGTGCCTAACGGCCGAAGTATTCCCACTTTCCCAGCGTTTGAGCAGCGTTTCTGTCCAATTCCACCGTCACTCACGGCTCACCAACCCAATCAGCTCTGCCTCCCCGTGGCTTTGCTCTCTGGGTTATTCTCTTCTCGGATTCTCGCACCGGAAGGGACCCGACCGGCTTTGTCTCTCCACCGCGGCGGCCAATTGCAGAATTACCAGAGGAGCCCGAACCCCACCTCACCTCACCGCCCACCAGCCGCTGCCGCTGCCGCTGCGCCTTTTCCACACTCCTACTAATTGGATCCCCCGCGGCAAGGCCTCCTCCTATTCCCACCCAATTATTCACGGAACAAACACGCTTTATATTACCCCCACCCCCACCGCCGCCGACTATTACTAGCTAAGCTAAGCAGCGAGACGCGCAGACAGTCGCACACTAGGCACAGGCGGGAGGGAGATCCCGTTGTCTCCGCGCGGCCGGCGACGACATGAAGCTCCCGCTGGTGCGGCCGCTGTGGCCAGGCCTGGCGCCCGCGGCGGGGTCGCCCGACGCCGCGCCCGAGCCGGCCAAACCCTCGCTGCCCGCCGCGTGGCTGCTCCTGCACGCGCTCTTCTGCGCCACCTCCATGGCCGTGGGCTTCCGCTTCTCGCGCCTCATCGTCTACCTCCTCTTCCTACCCACCCCGCCCATCGACCCTACCGCCCACCTCGTCTCCCTCGTCTCCCCGCCCGTCATGCTCGCCGGCGCCAACGCCACCACCACCATCACCACGACGATGACTACGACCACCACTGTCACGACGACCACCACGGTGGCCTCCGAGATTGGGGCGCACGCGCACCACCACGGCCCGGTGTTCGTCGGCCGCCACCCGATCCGCGTCCGCCCATGGCCCCACCCGGACCCCAACGAGCTACTCAAGGCCCACCGCATCCTCGCCGCAGTCCAGAACGCGCAGCGCAGCAGCCAGCGCCGCGGGGCGGGGCCGGCGAGGCCCGTCATTGCCGTCACCCCGACCACCACCTCCGCGCTCCAGGCACCCTCCCTGACGTCCCTGGCCCACACCCTCCGCCTCGTCGACGGCCCGCTCATGTGGATCGTCGTTGAGCCCGGCCACCGCACTGACGCCGTCGCCGCCGTGCTCTCCCGCTCCAGCCTCGACTACCTCCACATCGCAGGCTCCACCTCCTCCACCGCGCGCCTACGGATGCACGCCCTCAGGTACTCTACATATGCTCGCACCACCAGATCTCACTCACGCTCTCTTCGTGCTGATTAATTCCCACAGCTCTTCCTCACAATTTGATATCTCTCCTCGCCAAATGCGATGCAGGGAGATACGGAAGCGGCGAATGGACGGCGTCGTGGTGTTCGCCGACGAGAACGGCATCCTCCGGACGGAGCTGTTCGACGAGGCGCAGAAGGTGAAATCCGTGGGCGCCGTGCCCGTCGGCGTTCTGGGCGAGGACGAAGGGACCAGCGAGTCGTTCCTCCAAGCGCCGGCCTGCGACGCGGCGGGGAAGCTGGTGGGCTACCACGTGTCGGAGGAGACCGCTCTGCCGGCGAACCGGAGCGACATGCTGCTGTCGAGCAGGCTGGAGTGGGCCGGGTTCGTGGTGAACGCCCGGGTGCTTTGGGAGGGCGCGGCGGAGCGGCCCGATTGGGTGCGCGATCTCGACGCCGTCGACGACGGCACCGCAGCCACCGCGTACGTCGCCAGCCCGCTCGCGCTGGTGACCGACGCCGGCCGCGTCGAGCCGCTCGCCAACTGCGCGCAGGCGGCGCTCGCGTGGTCGCTCCGGTCGGACACCCTGCACGAGGTCAAATTCCCACACGAGTAAGTTCCTTCGTCGGTGTCCCAGCTTGTTGTTGGTTTGAATTTCACTTCACTTAGCAAAAAATTACGGCGTGATTGTGGATTATTACACGTTAGTTGCATGCTCAGATCTAATATTTTGTTTCGTGGCGCGACACGATCGTACGAACGGTCGCACAAATTACGGTTGGCGATGATGGTCATGGTGTTCCTAATAGGTTTGGTGGGTGGGGACGATTCTCGAAAGCAGTTAGTGTAGGCCTTAAGCCTAAGCACATGCCAACCGGGCATAACATGGACATTTTTAAGAACCGTTTTTGGCTATTCTTTGAACTGCCATAGACTACTCTTAGCTTGTGTATAGATTGCGATCTGTCTATTTCGGTCTCCGCTACCTGACCGGTTGCTGCGGTTTTCATGAAAGAGTTTTGAGTTATGTCCATGTCTTTTTCTTGTAGCATGGTACTGGTACTACAGTACAATATTAGTATTAGTATATGTTGGTATTCCTCAAATTCTGCCACAAGCCCACAATATTAGGATTTCTTTAAAATTAGTGGACCAATGCATAATAAACATGCAAGATTGATCTTATTTAAAAATGTTATTTTGCCCCATCGTTTCGTGATGTTTGTGGTGTAACTTTTTTAATCATCAAGGGGATATAATATCACATTCACCTTCCTTTCTCCAAAAGGCCCTTTAGTTTCAGAAAAAAAAAAAGAAGGCCCTTTAGTTTCTTCCACATGCTCACGTAATCTAGCTGTCTTCAAGTGTTGTGTCAAAAAAAGGTTGAGCCAGGTCATTCTGAATATTCATACTTATCACTACTATTAACATATCCTTTCTATCAGTGATGAAACTACCTGAAACCCAATAAGTAGAACCACTTTTGGTGCATCTACTGTCCCCTTTGGTGTAATGATTTGAATATGAAATGCATGTCTTGTCTTTAATCTGTGGTGTTTATTAATTTCTTTCGGTGAGGTGCACAATAATTCAGATTGGAGGGTTACTAGTGGGGAATTGTCTCTGAAGACTGGAGAGTGTTGGTGGTGTCCTTTTTTTAGAGTTTAGTGTTGTTGCCTTGTTGGTGTCTTAGATTGCCATGTGAAAAGAGTTTTGAACAATATTAAAGAGAACTTAGACCAATCAGCTCACGATTTAATCCCTCTTGCTCATGTATTGCTATTACTATTGTTATCAGTTTGGCCTAGGGATCAAATACATATCCACCTTTGTTTCCTTAAGTTTGGAGTACTGTGAATGTTAAATCGCCATGCTGTTTTGCATAAAGTAAACAGTGGTTAATTATATTTCATTTTGTTGCAGATGGAAAATTGATCCTCCTGTGGTGACTACCGCTTCCCGTCAACAGACTGTCAAACCAGAAGCACCACTCCAGCGAACTACTGTAGTAAATACTGAAGATCGTCACTAGAGAGCAAATTTTTGTGGACAATAGAAATCAGAGCAAATCAGATCAGACCGATATGGCTCACTAGACTTGTAAAGTCTCCACTGATGCGTCTATGCCTCGTCGGTGCCAAGCTCTCTCAAGCAAAACAAGGCAGCTCAGCTCATTTCTTCGGACTACAGATAATCGCAGACAAGACATGTAATCTTTGGACCTTTCCTTTTCTCTAAATCACCACGCATGTTTTGTATCATCGTGCAAAGTAGATAAAAAATTTAATTATCTGTACCATCCATTACTTCTCCAGTAGGTAGCAGTTTTAGGCGTGTTATTTTCGTGTAATATAGATCACAGCAGGGGGCTTGCAAAATTGTTGTTGTCTGGGAGCTAAGCCATTGGTTGTATACGTGTCAGAAATAATAATGATACATTTTTTACTCTCGTTTTATATCTGCCATGTGTGTCATGGGACGATGTTAGGTTGTGCAAAAAATTTGCGGTTGGTGTTGGTCATGGTGTTCCTAACTTTGAAAATAGATCGTCGGTTATAGGCTACGGCAGCAGCTTCTGGGAAACTGTTCTTTAGCTTTTTGTTACTGTATGTCAAATGTCTTCTAGAAGTTTACCGATGTCTATTTCAATTCCAAACCTGAACTATTATGTCGTTAATGTTTTCGTGAAAGCGTTAAAGAGTCATAACCAGGGATCACATAATCGATACCGGAGGGATTCCTGGCAGGGGTGGGAACGGTAACCGGCTGGTTACCGGAAAAACCGGAATTTTTTTTGGATGAATTTCGCATGAGTTTGCTTAAAAATCAGCTGAATTTCAAAAATTAAAATTTGAACTTGCAAAACTTGGGAAAACCGGCCTGGATTTTGGACCCCGGACCTCCACCGGTAAGCGGTAATCGGCGGTTACCGGTCAGGTTTTTTTCCCTGGTCATAATTTTGTTCTAGTCTGTTCTGATTAGTAATCCAAAATTTCCTCGTTCTCTGCTCGATTTGGGGCTATCTCTGCTAGAACTGATAGCTTAAATTTGATGAGATGGAGCCATGATAACGCAGAAGCATAATTATTAGAGGTCCTAACCCTGAGAGTTAGACATGTCTCCGGTAAACCTGTGTAATCGCTGGCCTAGACACCTACTTGGGCCAACTTGAATGGTCCTCTGTCCTTGGGATTGAAAGCAGAATAGGCCGCTCGAACGCATAACTGGTACGGTCCAGCCTATCGACAAGATTAACTGCAACCCTAACAGCATGTCAACCCAAACAGCAAGTCGACCGACAGTCTGCGAAACTACCTCGGCCGGTTGAGGAATCTGCTGGTGTATCCCACCTGCAAACTACTTCAGTTTAGATTGTTAAGAAACCGGACCCGGCCAGGAGTCCGGGTCCAGGTGGGCACCTCATCCACCCGTAGACTATATATAGGAGGGGAGGACCCCAACCCTTATGCATTCGCATGAAAGAGCAATAAAGAGAAGCCCGCAGTCCCTCTCATACCGTGTTCATCTATTGTTTCGCTCTTGTTGTTCATGCAATATTCTTACGATTCTACGCTTGTTCACGAGGTAATCGCTTCGGATCGACTCGCCAATGACGGTTCCTCAACACGTTATCGCGACGATCGACTCTTCTCGAATCGAAAAGGTAACCGTCGATGAACGACACTCGTAGATTGAATCGCTTTCTAGATCGCTTTCAATTTTGCAATTGTTGCTTTCTAGATTTGTTTCCTATGGTGCAACCGCTCTAATCTACCGCGAGCCGACTTGAAGTCGCGCCAAGCCGATCGGTGGGTTGCATGAAAGAGTAGATGATGATTGTACCGCAGTTGTATATGCAATCGCATGAACAGATTACTTGCACGTAGAAATTGGCTCGGCCGCATGCGCCGCGACCGCCCCGCACGGCCGAGCTGCGCGCGCGCGCCACCACCAACGCCTCCGCACCATGTACGTGGCCCGGCGGTGGTCGCGCCGCTACCGCGCCACACGCTGGCGACCGATCCCGCATGGCCGCGCCGCCGTTCGGACCTGCATGCACGCACTACGGGTCAGTTCCAGCATTGCACGCCGGAGAATATGTGCATGCATGCACTAAAATTAATTACTAGAAGATGCATGCATGTTGCAATCTCGCGTGATGACTAGAAAATGCACAGATTGTGTGCAACCGAGAGGAGGTGATGGGCTAATAAAGTGGCTGCATGGAAGCAGCGTACATATGCGCGCTTGCAAGCGTGGCCCGCACACAAGCACACGCCCCGCACGGCGACACTTGCTTGCACGCCGCGCCACGACGCCCGTCCCAGATGGCTACCACCGCTTCGCGCGGGCGATGGCTCTCATGGCCGTTGGCCCCAGCCATGCATTCCCGCCTCCCACACGAGGCATGCTGCCGTCGGCCATGCGCGCCCGCAACGCCCGTGCTACCATGTCGCTTGAAGCCGCCATCTCGCACGGCTCGCTGACGTGCGCACAACGCCGACGCATCGCCGCCGCGGCTAGTCGCGCCACCGGCGGTGCCACCATCGCCGCCGCACAAAGCTTGCGAAGCCACGCTTCGCTACGCCGGCTACCCTGCGTGCTGCACCACGCGCCGCCACTTCGGTGAAACAAGCAGCCGGGAAACCCTATGGGGTGCATTCCTTTTGCTCCAGCCGTGTTGGGGCCAAGAAGGCAGCCGCAGTTATTGGCCTGAAAAGGAAAAGGGCAATCGTGCATGGCCTAGAAGGCCTAAATGGGAAAGCCGGCCATGTATTTTTGAAGAAAAGAAAAACAAAAAGAAGAAAAGCATGGGCCAAGTCATGGCAAGAAATGGCACGGGCTAACAAATGAAGAAGGCTAGCCCAAGAAGGTTGCACGGCTGGATGAACTTTAAAAAAAAAACGAAAAAGGAGTTTTGCAAAAAGGTCCTTCGGGACTTTGAAAGTTCGAGGATCCTTACGCGGATAAACAATTTTTGCAAAAAGGGCCCTCGTAATTTCAAAAATTATGAGGAAAATCTTAGGATAGAATTTTTGCAGAAGAACCCCTCAGAAATTGAAAATTACGCGAATTTTCTCTCAGAACTGAGATTTCGTGTTTTAACCCTCGGAAATTGCAGAATTCACCAAAATACTTTTTCTAGCAGAAAAGGGTATCGGGAATTCAATTTTTGAACTTTGAAGCATGTTTATCTTTGTTATTGTTATTTATATGCAATTTATTTACTGTATTTACTGTTTTGATTATCTGTGATTGTTTATATTGCTTTTAATCACCAAATAGCAAAGAATCATGAAAATGCATAGAAAAATACAGGAACACGAACCTGGAGTTCAAAGAGCATTGTGAGAATTTTGCAACCATTTTTATGCAAATTACCAACAGTAATCCTTTGAACTTTTTGCATGAATATGAAGATAACTGGCATCACGAATCAGAATTCAAGAACTCGACCAAAGATGGCGTAATTTGTATAGAATTTGTATCGCCTTCAATTCGTGGTAATGTAATCACAGATGAGCGTAAGATTTTGAAGACTATCTACCTTTCACCCGAACACGGCAATCCGCGACGCAACTATCGCCAATACTGCATAAGTAGTATGCCGAATTAATTGACATCATGCAAGTTGCGTAAGTTCAAAATGATGTTCTAAGGAGGAACTACATCTCACAATCACCTAGTAGCAATGTTGGCCATGAAGCCCTACTAGTAGCTACAAAGGTGAGAAATCCTCTCACGACTAAGAGGCAAGAAGGGTAAGGTTGTAGGTCACACGTTATTGATGTTTTTCACCTAAGAAGAAGGGCAAATGACAAAGATGAGATATACTCGCCATTGCAGGTACAGAGAATCCACATCCATTAGTTGCACTTATGAATGTGGATACCAAAGAGTGCCCCCATCATCCTCCTTTGGACATCGCACGCCACACCGTAGTCGCCTAAGAGAGAAGATCGCGCATGGAGCCGATTTAGCGCACGCTCTAACACGTCGCCTATTAGATCCAAAGACAAGAATTGCACTCGCATCTTTTATAAAAACTTGCGCTTTATAATTGAAGTAGAATTTTGAATTATTGAATAATGGTTGCAAGCTCTAGGAGAGCTAAGTATTAAATTCTTATTATGAGTCCCGTAAGACTTATTTTCCGTCTTTATAATAGCAAGTTACGCTCGATATCTCAAGTATTTTATTTATGTGTTGCTTGTTTTCGCTACATATTAATAAAGTACATTATATTAGAACGCGTGTGGCGCCTATGGAGGAAGTGTGCTTAGCATGTAGCGGCACAACGAATACCATCCTGAGAGAAACAAAAAAAATTCAGTCGATCAACAAGAATGCTGGTAGTCTTACGACAATCGCATGCAGCGATACTTGTATAATAGGCTCAAGAAGGGTCATAATTATACTCACAATGGGCACAACTTTGGTCATTGAAGGCACTTGTTGTACCTGCACTGACTTGAACTCTTAAGGATATTTACGCTAACAGTTTTCACGTAGAGACTGAAGAAGAGTATGGTACAGAATACCTGCTCATTACAAAGCGTGAAGAAAGTGAATAATAGCATTAGAATGTCTTCCTTCATATGAAACTGGGCTATACTACACTAATATTAAGGCACCTGCAGCCTATACTGCCTTGAAAACCGTATTTAGAAGCTCTGAACTTACCTATCTCTGGCATGATAGATTATGCCGCCTAGGTCTTATGATAATGAGAGATATAATTAACAATTCACAGGGACATAATATGAATATAAATAATTTTTCGAATCAGGAAGATTTTGTGTGCCCCGTATGTGCCAACGAAATTAATTATTAGACCTTTGCTCGACAAATAAGGATGAAGTCCTCGCATTCTGGACCGTATCTAGGAGATCTTTTGCGGTCCTATACACTCTGTAATGGTTATTTATGCATTTTATGGTGCTCAACGATGCTTCCTTGAATGGTCGCAGATGTTTATTGTCTCACGAAATCATATTTTTGCATAGCTAAATCTCGAGATAATTAAATTAGAAATATTTTCCGATCATCATTAGAAGTCCACCGAATGGACAACGAGAACTTACTCCAAAGTATTTGATGATTATTACATGAAAATGGGAATTAAAGTTGAGCATTTTGTACCGCATGTCCGCACCTGAATGGACTAGTAGAACTTTGAAGAATTGTAATTTACCAACTACATGTTGAGGACACGCATTCCGCCGCAGATCTCACATCAATTTTTAGACCGTCGCTTATAACATCCATCCACCTATACAACTAGCGCAAGGGTCAGCATGTAAAACTACTCATCTTCATAGGTTTGGTTGCAAGGTTTATGTACCTATACCACTACCGTAGCGAATCGCAATGGGCCTCCCAAAGTCCGGGATATACGTTGGTTATGTGACAAAGATCCATAATCGAGTATTTGAACCTTATGACCGAGATTTGCATAATGCCCAATTACGATAGTATATTAGATGAGGTTAGTTTCCGTCATTAGGGAGGAAATCAACCTCGATGATAATGTCGGAAATAATTGAAGTCTAGAAGACAACTGAAGTCCAGCAGATAATTGAAATCCGTGCATATGACCCGCACACTAGTGAAGCAAATAGAGAAGTCCAGAAGATATTTGAAATGAAGTCTAGAAGATAATTGAAGTCCAGAAGATAATTGATTTGCAAGCATTAGTGAATCAACTGCCAAACTACTTTAGTGATTTGAAGAGCGTGAATAAGTAGCATTTGCCTGCAAGCAATGCACCGGAGAAGGGTTGAAATACTGATGAAGGTATCCCTAATCCCGTCCTAAGGCCTCTGAAAGGACGAGAACTCCGGTCCGTCGAATCCAAAGTAACCGGGGACGCGTGGTGAAAAAGGATAAGAAGGACTTGACACAGCCGATCATCGAAGTGCCCCAGAACCAGAAGGGGAGCCAGTTGAGACCTAGCACCGGTATGAAACCTTCAGGAAAGGCATACCATAATTGAACATCCCCATGAAGGGAGACATCAGCATGGATGTGTGCGCACACATCGGAGCTGAAAAACTAAAGGGACTTGCCCCGCAATTGAAAGCAACGGTGAGCAAGTAGAAGTATTAGAAGAATCGCCCCTTGAAGAAATAGCTATAAAATTTATGACCTCGGGAGAATTTTTGAATATGACAACAGCCAATGTCGACATTTACTTTGCAAAAAAACTTGCCACAATCATCAATCTTGATCTAGAGCCTGCATCGCTCGCTGAATGAAAGAAAAGATCAGATTGGAAGAAGGCAATAGAAACTAAATTAATCTCTCCGAATAAAAGAAAGATGTTTGGACCTGTAAGCCGTACGCGTACCCTTGTGCACCCCGTAGGGCATAAGTGGGTATTTGTTCGGAAGAGAAATGAAAAGAAGCAAGGCTCGTTGCATAAGGTTTCATTGAACATCCAGTAAATGATTATGAAGAAACCTATTCCCCAGTCATGGGCGAAACTCCTTTTGAATATTTATCTCAATGGCGGTGAACTTGAAGTTAGAAGTAAAATTGATGGATGGGGTACCAGCATACCTTTATGAAATATTGGATTCGGATATTTATATGAAGATACCTGAATGTATCCTCGTTCAATCAAAACAGAGCAAATAGAAATATGTACAGAAACTCGTAAAGTCATTGTACGAACTTAAGCAATCGTGCGTATGTGGTATAATCGCTGAAGTGACTTTCTATGCACGAAAGGCTACACGAACAATTAAAATAATCTCGTGTATTTATACAATGGTCCTGAATGGATTTTGTATAATCTCGCAGTATGAAAATGATTTGAATATCATCGAACCCCAAAGATATTAAGAAAACAAGCTCTTACCTGGAGTCGGAGTTCGAAATGAAAGATTTGGGTAAAACCAAATATTGCCTAGGCTTGCAGCTTGAGCATACCCTTGAAAGGATTTTAGTACATCAATCAACCTACACTCAGAAGGTGTTAGAAATGTTTGACTTTGGAAAGGCATACTCTTTGAAAGTGCCAATGATCGGGAGATCCTTGCAGCAAGATAAGGACCCGTTCAGACCTATAGAAGAGGGGGGGAAGTCCTGGGACCGGAATTCCCATATTTAAATGTGATAGAAACACTCATGTATTGAACAAGCTGTACTAGACCGGACATTGTATTTGTCAGGAACCTACTAGCAAGGTATAGTACAGAACCTACCAAAGGCATTGGCAGGGAATAAAGGATATCTTCCGATACCTCTAAGGAAGCAAAGAACTTGGTCTGTTTCTACGGAAAGAACTAAGACTTAACTATGAATGGTAATGCGGATAACGGTACTTGTAGGACCCGTGATACACCAAATAGCGAACAAATTATGTATTCCTATGTGGTGGAACCGCAATTCCATAGAAATCGCTCTAAGAGTCTTGTACCGACTCGACGAACCACTCGGAAATGATAGCACCGTATGAGGCCTCACGAGAATGTGCTTGGCTTCGCGGATGATTCGCCACATCTAGTAGTCGGTGGATTGAATACCGCAGAAACCCCACTATTATCTATGAAGATAATGCACTTAAGTTGCACAAATGCGATGGGTTATGTGAAGATTCCTCTCACAAAGCATATCAACCACATGTTCTTCTATACTCATGAAATGCAAAAGATGGACGAAATTAAAGTGTTGCATACTAAGTCATGTGAGAATCTTGTAGATCTATTCACTAAGTCACCCCCAGCATCTAGCTTTGAAAGGTGCATACGTGGAATTGGAATGATGAGACTTAGAGAAGTGCAGAATTCAGGGGGAGAACCTTCACGAACTCATTATTAAAGCTTGATCATGAAGATCGAGTACCCAAAAAGCAAATCATGGAGATTAAATGAAATTGGGTGGATTGTACTCTTTTTCCCTTGACGAGTTTTCCTGAAGTTTCTCGGCTAAGGTTTTTAATGAGGCAATTGCAAAGATAACAGTAACATGATTCATGTACTCTTTCTCCAAATTTTTCCCATTGGGTTTTTATGGAGTTTTGACGAGGCATGGACATGAAGGATGAGAGCCCAAGGGGGAGTGTTAAGAAACCGGACCCGGCCAGGAGTCCGGGTCCAGGTGGGCACCTCATCCACCCGTAGACTATATATAGGAGGGGGGAGGACCCCCAACCCTTGTACAGATTCATTATGAAAGAGCAATAAAGAGAAGCCCGCAGTCCCCTCTCATACCTGTGTTCATCTATTGTTTCGTTCTTGTTGTTCATGCAATATTCTTACGATTCTAAGCTTGTCTACGAGGTAATCGCTCGGACTGAACTCGCCAGCGACGGTTCCTCAACATAGATCACGTCTTCTCCCTATGCTTCTCCGTCTCGCGCCTATAAATTGAGGGGCACAGCTGCCACACAGCCATTCGCAGTACTCACCCCAGCAAATACAAGAGCCTCGATCGCCGTCGGCGTAACACTCACCGGCCGGCCTCCATCCTCAGCACAGTCGATCGCTGCCATGAAGTTCTAGGTGATCCTTTCCGCCGTCTGCTTCCTTCTCGTTCTGAATGGTGCGTACGCCCTGTAGATTGTGTTGTTACACACGCTTAATTGGTTTTCATTTCGTTCTTGGAGTAGTTCAACTAATATCGACCGATCGTTGCTTTGCATGCATGGACCAATAATATACGTAGCTGCTCATCTCTGTTCTTCTTCCAATGGCACAACTTGTTGTGTGTTATACTCTGATACCCCTTCTTATACGCAGCAGTTTTCAGATCGGATTAGAGTTGCGAGATACGGTACGAGCGTGCACGGTATCAAAAATGAAGTAGATAAATCTTATAAAGAACCGAAATAACAATGCCGAAACAATCACGATGATAGAGAAAGATTAGGTGAAGCTAACCGCAAATTACTTAAGCACGACCTCGAAAAAGTAGGAGATTGTCATTCTCTCACAATTCTCTCGAACCTTTTCGGACTCTCGGATTCTTACCCTACACAAAAATCTAGTGCTAAAGAATAACTTAACCTTTAATCGTCTTATGCACCTCTTGTTTTGAATAAGTTGGTTTATGATTTATGGGTTCTCGATGAGCAACTCTTATGGTTATATATAATGCCCCCGGTTCTCCTCCGAAAGAGTATGAATCTTAATATTATATAGAAATCTTTTTTAGTACACCTCCTCGAGGATCACGAGGAGACTGAGATGCGGCGTCAATTGTACTTCCCCTACGGCATCACACGCGGAGTTTTGGGTGATCGTCCAACCGGCCGCTTCTCCAACGCCATGGTTCAGTCCAATCTCGTTGGTACGTGCGTAATAAGCTCAAAATGCATGCACTTTAAGATCGATCGATCGATCAATCCATCTTAGTGAAGTTACTACTACCTCCTACAAATATTTCCCGTTAATTGCGAGCTCAATCCTAGCTATCGCTTGGTCGTTGCAGCAATAATGATTGGGCGCCCTCAAGCCCCTCCCCAGTACAGTCAATAGGTATTTTGTGTTAGAGTATATTGGGATATCTTCAGATATAGTAGTTTAGAATTGATTGAAATTTTAGATATCTGTCTTATCTCTAGAAGAGGCTTCTTACCCTCTAAGCATTGTACTCTATATAATCCGCCCTTAAGGCTCAAGCAATACAATCAACAATCCATATTAAACCAATTCTATTCTTCTACATGGTATCAGAGCGGCATCGTTCCTGAACCGCCGCCTCCACAGCTTCCGCTGCACCGCCCCTGAGAGATGCTTCGATCTCTATGATCTCTCCTGAGGGCTGCGCAACCCGTAGTTTAGAGTTTGTGTCGCCCACCACCCGTCGACCTCACGCACCTCTACTCCGACATCGGCATCGACTCCACCGGCCATGTCCGACCGTGCGACATAGTCAGGCTCATGGCGCTCCAGGGGACGCCCTCACGCGTCGCTGCCCCGCCACTTCGTCCACGACGCTCCACGCCGCTTCGTCATCGCCACCACCAATCTGGACGCCTCCACCACGACCGCCTCGCGTGCCCTCAGTCTAATCAGCCGATCCCGCACGGTTCCTCCTGGCTCTCGTGATGTTCGTCCATGAGTACGCGCGTCTCACCTCCAAGTACCGAGGTTGCAGCTGCATCACCTCCTCAGGCTACAGTGTTGCCTTCCGTGGTCATCGCCACCCACGGCCAACGTGCCTTTCCAGGCGCGGTCCAGCCAACGGTGGTTCTCGCCATCACTCTACATCGCCGTTCCCGTACATCGACGACCCTCTGGCCGATCGACGCCACCTTTCTTTGGCGCATCATCGCCTCAGTCGTCGGCGCACATGGTCTTCGTCACACTGATCGGGTTCTTCGCCGGCTTCTTCGAGTATCGCCGCCGCGTCACCTCTAGATCGTCCGCCTCGCACCCTTCCGCCGTCGCCCAAAGACAACGTCGCCGCCGCCGCCGTCTCTTCCCGACTCACGTTCGTCTACTCGACAACCGTGGGCTACATCGCATCTTCTACCCCACGCCGCATCGCGCGCAACCGCTTGCTTTCTCGTGGTCCTCGACATCGTGCATGGTTGGGCCCTCTCTAGCACATCCGGTATTGGTAACACCGGTGCGTGCCTTCATCCCTGACGCGTTCCTGGGCCTGGCAAACCTGGTGCACGCCTCGTCAATGGCGGCCTCGATAGCGTCTTCGGCATCGATCTTCTACCTCAACGATTGCCTCGACTGCATCACCGTCTTCTTCCTTGGTGCCTCCTTGCGCCCTGTCACCATGGTGCCTCCTTGCGCACGAGACTTCATGTGCGGCTACTTCATCACCGGCAACCCCGACTACGGCTATGTCGACCACGGCTATCTCACGCACGACATCTTTGACCACGACTACTCGTCTCGCTCTCGGCTACCTCGACATCGGCAAAAAGGCTACCATCTGCATGAGCAACTCGTCGGTTTTTCTAGTCATAGCGTTCACGATGTTGCAGCTGTCTACGATGCTCCCACTACGACTGCGGGGGGATGTCAGCCCGTCGGTTTTTTAACCTTTGACTTCTTCTCCAGTCTGACCATCCGCGACGCTCTTGCTGTCCGCGACGCTACCGCTACGACTGCGGATGATGTTAGAGTATATTGGGATATCTCCAGATATGGTAGTTTAGGATTGATTGTAATTCCAGATACCTGCCTTATCTCTACAAAAGTTTTTGTCCTTCAAACATTGTACTCTATATAATTCGCCCTCAAGGCTCAAGCAATACAATCAACAATCCACATTAAACCAATTCTATTCTTCTACACTTTGTCCACCCGTACGGCATGAACTTTGCGGTCGGCGGCGCCGGCGTATACCCGGTGCCGCACAAGGTGCCGACCCTCGGCAAGCAGGCCGACCAATTCGAGAGGCTGGTCAAGGAAGGATTTATCACGAAATGGCACCTCAGGGACTCCGTCGCGCTCGTCGCCATCTCCGGCAACGACTACGCGCGCGTCGCCAACATGAGCAGCGCGACCGACGTGAGTAGTAGTAGATCGATCGATCACAGTGATCGATCCATCGGCAAACATCTCGATTCTACATACCAACTGAGCGATCACTTTTGATTGCAGATCATCGCTTTTATCGGGAACGTGACGACCGAGATCGCCAAGGAAGTGCATCGGCTGCATAAGCCCCTCCCCTGCACCCCCTCGGCTGCACGCCGTGGCAATCCAGGCCGAACAACTACACCGGATGCGACGGCTGTGGCAACATGGGCGCCTCCGTCCACAACGGCAACCTGAAACAAAGACATCTTCCTGGTTGACCTGCACACTGCCTTCTCCATCATCGTCAATCGCACCCCAGGTAATACATACATGCATACATATCTTACATATGAATATGAACTATATATGTATGCATTCGTTTACTTGAACTATATATATTGGATTCGCAGGTTCAAAATATGAGATGTCGAAGCAGTTCAAGCACAAGCTGAGGCCGTGCTGCGAGACCTTTGATTCGAACGGCTTCTGTGGGCAGCACACCAACAATTACACGCTCCTCTACAGCATTTGCATCGAGCCCCACAAGTACTTCTACTTTGACGATGTGCACCCACGAGCGCGAAGCCACGGCGGATTCAAAACAAAAATGATTAGAGTTCCTGAGACAAGATGAGTCATGTTCGATTGAGATTGAGCTGTGATTTAGGGTACCTTCATATTAGACTAAGAGTGTCTACATATTATATATATATATATATATATATATATATATATATATATATATATATATATATATATATATATATATATATATATATTCATGCGTCCATGTATGCATGCATGCTTATCGTAGTTGCATGTGTTAGGTTTGGATTTCAACTTGAAGTCCTTTTTAGGTTTAGGTTTTGGGCACTACTTGGTGGTTGGTGCCATATCTATTCGCTTAGCTAGCTAAGAATAGTTTTTTCTTAGGAAGTAGTCTCTGAGTGTTATGTCTGTCTATTGGATTAGCCATGGACAACTGCTTGATTGCATCTGTTTTAGCGAACGTCTCGTTCGTTAGTCCTTATCAAATGTGCACTGGCTAATTTTGCAGTCCTCCCATTTCTCCTCCTCTGCTTGGAATATTACGATGAATTAATTCTGAAAAATCGCAATTGCATACACCATGCAGTTTGGTAATTTTCTATTGTGTGAAGCCCTAAACTTGTTGGGCCCAGATCAGCCGTCCGTGCACTTAACATGAGTTTGACCCGCCTTCCCTGCCTCTCAACCACGTTGGTACAAGGGCTTCTGGCCTTCTGACTATATGGGCCAGATATGAAGCCCACATATATACACAAGCCACAGTTCATCACCTCTTTTTTCTTCTCCTTTTTCTCCGATCATTCAGTCAGCGTCAACGAAAAGGCTGGCAAAAATATCACGGCAATCCTAAGATGCATGGGACTTGGCTAATGCAGCACAGCATCAGGCCCGTACGGCGAGTGTCTGTAGGATGATCAACCGCACGGGGTACCCACTAATTAAGGGATCTATTTTTAGTCTAACCTTGATTGTTATTTAGTAAATCCTGGTATTAAGTAAAAGTTGTCTCCTCGAGTGATGAGGATTAAAATCTCTAAATAATCCTTTATTTAGTTAAAGATCACACGTTCTTTGTGGTAGTAACCTCTAAGGCTAATGACCCCTGTCGTTGTAAGGATTCTAGAGATTACATCCTGGGTACCCTGATCGGAGAGGTCCTCTATCTGCTACTCGATCAGAAACTTCTCGTGGAAGCAATGAACTGGCACTTGGACCCGTTCCAAATATATTATTTCCGTGTGACAAATGGAACATACGCCTATTCGTTCCAAACCACACGACGTTCTATAGCTTTAAGTCACTGACACTAACCATCGTATGGTTATGCCTTCCACTGGCATCAACTGCCGAACGGTTGATACATTGTCAACCGCCATCCTCCTCTGACCAGTCGATCTCGCTTCCAACATGCGCCTCTTCAAGGAGTAACTGGCACCACTTTGTCAACTACTTAAAGGAGGGAGCAATCCGATTAGCAGCAATCCAATTCAAAAGATCAAGGCGCGATTGGATTTCATCCGAAGCATTAGCATAGGAATCAGAACACCAAGTGTAACTAGAGCTAGTCCACTGTCTTGTCGAGGGCATCCCTTGTAATAGCTAGTTCATAGTAATAAAGAGTAGTCTCATTCTCTTCCAAGAACTCTGTGCCATTTTTCCTCTATTTATTTCGTAAGATCGGCGACATTGAGTTTCTCTTTCTCCCTTTATTTTCTTTTGTTGTTGCATAAACACGGTTACTACTTTTTCTTAGTTATCGTAAGCAAAATTAATTTTTTTCCTACTTAATTCTCATTCTGATGTTGGTGTCACTTATTGTGAGCTTCTTTGTGAGTTCAAGGCTTCAAACACATAATTTTTCCTCCTAAGTTTGTGTTGTTGCCTTGTACTTTTGATCTTTATGCATCATCGTCATTAAGCTTTGGTGTTGCATCACTTATTCATTGCAATGGACCATTTGTGCTGTGTCAGAACCCGGGATTAATATCCCAGATCCTCTGTGCATTTCTGGACTAGTCTCATGATCAGTAGCTAGTCCACACAGTAAACAAAATGATAACAAATTCATATCACAACTTTATTAATAAATAACAACAGGTTGATTACAAATGAGGCTTACAAGCCAACAATAAATTAAACACAATGAAGACGAAGAAGTAGTAGGTTCAGTTAATGCGCCACGTGCAATCGATCGGGAAGCGCCTAGTCGCCGAGGTCCACATCGGTAGCAAAGTCCTTCTCCTCTCGAAATGTTGTTTGCATAAAGCAAATATGTGTGGACCTCGCGACTAGGCCGCTTCCCCATCGATTGCCCGTGGCGCATTAATCTGACCCTACTACTTTTCGTCTTCCGCCGTGTTTAATTTATTGTTGGCCCGTAAGCCTTTGTAATCAACCTGTTGTTATTTATTAATAAAGTTGTGATATGAATTTGTTATCATTTTGTTTATCATGTGGACTAGCTATCGATCATGGACTAGTCCAAATGCACGTAGGATCCGGGATATTAATCCTGGTTCGACAAATTGGTATCGAGCCATATCGATCGAGGTCGTGACCTAGTTAGAATGACCGTTAGTTGAAAACTTCAAAATTTATTTTATACAACAAGAAAAATAAATTGTTCTCTCCTCATCTTGGTCATCTATCTATAGCTTCCTTATAGAAATTCTTTCTTACCTAATTCTTTCTTCACCATTTTATAATGTTAAATGGATCCTCTCTTCCTTGGAAATTTCTATAGATGGTAAATACGTTTTTCCCATTAAGAAGACATGAAGTTATAAAGGGAGCATCATCAACAAAGACTATGAGCAGAAGATACAATGTCAGCCCAGCCATATATTATAGGTCTGCCAAGACTCATTCTGTGCACTGAGTTGCTTCACCAGATTAAGAATCTCGATCGATAGAACGTTTTGTAAAGTTGTTCTGAAAAACTTCTCAGTTGGTTCTTTCGTTTGGGAGTATTGTTTTGCTCTACCCCCTTAATTCTTCATGTTTGTCTCTTCCCTATCCTTTGCTCTCCTTTCCTAAATCTTTGGAGTAACCAACAGATGGTGAACCCTCATCACTCAGGAAGTGGAACCGACACCAATAACAATGGAAATGCCCTGATTCCACCACCATCAGCACCCAATGGATCAGAATGGCAGCAGATGATGGCCAATCAGAACCGCCTGATCGAACTGCTCTCTCAGTCCATCGTCAACAATCAAGTCCGACAAGCTACGGCTCCGACTCCAACTCCACCACCCCAAAGGACCAGTATGTCAGAATTCATGAGGATGCGTCCGCCGACTTATTCAAGCAGCGCAGAGCCCATGGATGCAGATGATTGGCTCCGAGCGATTAGTAAGAAAGTGGACATCGCTCAGTGCACCGATCGTGAGATTGTGTTGTTTGCTTCACACCAGCTCATGGGTCCAGCTTCCGAATGGTGGGACAACTTCAGCATCTCACATGCTGATACTCAGACCATCACCTGGAATGAATTTGTCCGAGCTTTCCGCCATGCACACATCCCTTCTGGCATGATGACCCTCAAGAAGAAGGAGTTCCGCACACTTCGCCAAGGCAACCTCTCAGTGAACGAGTACCTACACAAGTTCAATCAACTGGCACGTTATGCACCGGACGATGTTACGAGAGATGAAGACAAGCAAGAAAGATTCCTAGAAGGACTCAATGATGATTTGTCTGTACAGCTGATCTCTCAGGATTATACGGACTTCCAACAGCTAGTCGACAAGGTGATTCGTCAAGAAGGCAAACACCGAGAAATGGAGAATCGCAAGAGAAGAATGGCTACACAGAAGCTCAACCCTGGAAGCTTTCCTAAAGCCGTAAGGACTTCATCGTATCGCCGAGCCTCAACCAACAAGAGAAAACCCAGTCAACTTGGAACCTCCAATATATCCGAGGAGCCTGTGCACAAAGGACCCATCTTATGTTGCATCATCACGCTTCAATTGCCATGAAGTTGGACATTTTGCGGAAAATGTCCAAAGAAGCAAAGAAAAGAAATCCAACCAACCTCAAGTCAAGAAGCGCAAAATTACGGACAAGGACGCTCGACAATGTCACAACTCAAATTCTGTCAGATGATGAGCAGGATGTGAACGACAACAACTCCAGCTGAAAACCTTGTATCCCTAGCTTTCTTTCCAGCCACTCTGAATCTCGGGGACGAGATTCCTTTTAAGGGGGGTAGTTTGTAACATCCCAAAGAGCTGTTACCAAAATAAAATAAAATAAAGTTATTGTTTTATTGGAATTTCTGAAATTTGAAAGAGTTTGATTGCCTTAGTTGAATTTCTGAAGTCTTAAAAAGTCAAAATGTAAAATTTATTTAAAGTTCTTGTAGTTTAAGTTGGTTTGATCTGAAAAATAAAATTTATTTAATTTATAGAATTTCCTGAGTCTTTAAAACCTTTTTCCTAAATATTTCAAAGCCAAAATAATTTATTTGCAAAAACTATAGCCAAATTTAAGTTGGAACTATTTTAATTAAATCCAAAATGACTCAGGGAATTTTTGTGAATTTTTCCATAATTTTTGGAATTAATTTGCTATTTTCTAAAACCCTTTCTAATTAGCTGGAATATTTAAATTGTTAAATCAATTAAAATCGAAAAATCCCTTTTGGGCCGAAATTCCTCCGGCCCATCCCTCTCTCTCCCGCACCCCGGCCCGCTTTACGCGTGCCCTTTTCCTCTCTCGTCCCCACCGTCCGATCCTCTACCTGACGCCCATAACCTTCCACGCCGCCGCCATCCGCACTATCTGATGACAATCCGACGCCACCGCACCCTCTTCCTCCTCGTCTTCTTCCTCGCGCCGCCGCCATTGCCGCGCGCTCGGAGCTCCTCAATTCCGAGATTCTCGCCTCCTTTCCACAAATGGACGCGCGCATTAAAACCCCTGCATCGCGCCGCCCCATTTCCGGTCATCTTCCTCTCGCGTGGCGTGTTCGCCGAACCCCAAATCACCGCCGTGACCTCGCCACCGATCTCCTCATCCCAGCCTCCTCCGCCCCTATAAAAGGGAGCATGAGGTGCCCCTCAACTCACTCAACCTCGCCCCGCCACTCACCTTCTCCCTCTCCCCGTGAGTTCGCCGGAACTCGCGATCTTCGCCGCCGGCGCCGCAGCACGCCGCAGCCTCTAGCGCCGCCACCATCGACGCTCTCGCCGCCTCCACCACCATCGGCCACCACCACCGCGCACTCCGCCGCCTCCGCTTACCGGAGCACCACCGAACCTCTTCGCCGCAAGCCGCACACGCCGCCAAAGTACTGCCGCCGCGATTCTTCGTGCCCAACGCTGCGTGGTAAGCCTTGAGTTCTCACGACTCTCTACTACTGGTGTCCTCGCCGGCCATCATGCCGTGCCTCCGATCGCGGCGACCATCGGCCACCGCGTCGCCGCCGCCTCGTCGCGGCATGGCAGCCACTCAGCGCCACGCCGCCAACCCCGCCTAGTCACCATCCCGGTCCACCGCATCGCTTAGCCCTCTTCGCGGAATCGGTCCACCGTGGCCGAGTCAATGACACGTGGGACCACTCGCCGTAAATTCATTTTAAAACGTTAATTCGAAATTCTGTATAATGTCACTTGCAATAAACCGGAATTTCCTTTAGAAAAATAATTCAAGAAATTCAATAAAATCTGAAATTTAGGTTTTATTTAGATTTAGAACTTCCCGGGGTTCGTTCTCCCTCATACGAACTCTGATTTCGTCGATTCAAATTCCTAAATTTCTATAAATTCAAGATCTAGCCAACCAAACCAAAATTATTTAATTTTGATTTCATTTTATCAATAATTCCTTTAAACCCTAACTTATCATTTCATGTAATTCCAAACTTCCAAAATTCATATCTTTTGCATCCAAACTCCGATTTGGGTGGTTCAAGTTGCAAAATCTTTATAAAATTATAATCTATATAAATAAATCAAATTATTTTGATTTGGAGTTCTTTTGTTTTGTTATTTGAATTTAGTTTGAATTTGGATTATTTTCACGTTAGATTTCGACGACTTCGGAGAATCAGATTTCGACGCCGATTGAAGAGAAACATAAGAAGATTGATTTTGACTGTATGATCATCGTGATCGCATACTTTGGTCTACTCAAGATAGTACTTGTGAGTACTAGGTGACTGTTAAGAAAAACAACGTCACCTCAACACGAGACGTTCTGTTAGGGTGATTTGTTAAGAAAAACAACGTCACCTCACCAAGCAAGGCAAGTTATACCCTTGATCATATTCATCCTACTATTTTCAATTATTCATTTTCTGATTTAAATTATTACTGCATGCTTATTTATATTCAGTAATCTAAACCCTGTTTTAAATGTATAGTTATGCCTAAAAACCTTAGTATGGCCAATCTTGATAATTGGAGCAAACACATTGTCACCATAGGTAAAACCTAGTTGATACAATAGTATGGACTAGGATCATTTGAAAAATATTGTGCTTAGCCATGCTTATAGACCAAACATGTTTAATTTGGGGAATTTCAGCCAAAAATTAATTGTTGTTTAAATTGTATCCATGGCATCGGTGTGTTATGAAAGTTTATGAATTACTTTGAAAAATTAAATAAATGAAAAAGGGTTGAACTTGGGCATAATGGATGTTGGGTGGGTGAAAGTTTATGCACGGGCTCAATCGGGTATGGTTGAGACCCATGGGTTTCGTTGGAAAGTTGCCCAAGTCAGTTAAGGACCGGTCTTCGAGTGCATGATGCTAAGCCACCACCGTACCACCACATGTCCCTAGTGTGGGTCGGGACCTGGCTGACTAATTTGCAAAGTTCCATTGCGGTCGACCCAACTGTTGCGGTGGGTTGTCTTTCATGACTATGTTCCCCCACCTGGCACAAGAGGGCTTCCGGATGGTTGTAGCCAATGGAAGCGAAACTCGAGTGAGGTGGATCGGTGGAATGACGCTTTGTAAAAGCCTTATCACATGCTCTAGACCGCTCACCTAAGGTAGTGAGCGGTGGTATCGACGGATGCCAACAAACTAGAGAAGTCGTGTCTTGTGGGTAAGTTGTACAACCTCTGCAGAGTGTAAAACTATTCGAATAGCCGTGTCCACAATCATGGACATGCTAGCGAACCGCCAAAGTTAGACTGCTTTTGTCTTCAAAATATTTTATAAAGCTCGTTTATGACATGGATGGGTGTCCATGAGAAAAGTTATGGGTTGAAGCTCGGGTTGATGCCCGTGTTTATGTTAGTGTTAGGTTGATGCCTACACTATCTTTATTACTTCAAAATCAATTTTAGCTATCAAAGAACTTGAGCGTTTGAACTTAGTACAAGTATTTAACGTAAATGCCGCTTTATGCAAATAAACCAATAAGCCTTTCTATTGTTACATCCATATATGCATGTCATTCATTACTTGATTTGTAACTTGCGAGCACGGAAGTTGTGCTCGTGCTTGCTTTATGCAAACAACATTTGAGGAGAAGGACTTTGCTACCGATGTGGACCTCGACGACTAGGCCGCTTCCCGATCGATTGCACGTGGCGGTCATTAACCCCCTACTACTTCTTCGCCTTCCGTATTTAATTTATTGTTGGCCTGTAAGCCTCCTTTGTAATCAACCCTGTTGTTATTTATTAATAAAGTTGTGATATGAATTTGTTATCATTTTGTTTACTGTGTGGACTAGCTACTGATCATGGGACTAGTCCAGAAATGCACAGAGGATCTGGGATATTAATCCCGGGTTCTGACATGTTGCGTTGGGACCGCTGGGAACCATACGTGCATGGTTGCGATTACGTCTAGTTGTTGTTTTAAAAATTTTAATACTACTCCACTTATTATTGCAATTCTTTCTTGTATTTGTGCATATAGGTGGTGCTCTATTTTCCGACCATGTTTCTTAGAAATTAACTTTGATAATAATGTTGGTGAGGTCACGCCGGCAGTTTTAATGTTGAACATACTACCTTAATGGTAACATTGAGAACGTTGATGTTCATTTTTCCTATATACAGTGCCTAACGATAATTTTTAGCATAGGGCCCCTAAAATGTCATGTACGACCCTGCACAGCATGTTAGATATGACCAGAAAAGGTGCTAATAATAGGAGTGATGGGGATCTAATAATCCTTAATTAATAAAGTCATTTATCTATAATACTTATAGATAATAATGTATTTTATATAACTTTCAAAGGTACCTCCAATATTAACAATGAAGGAAATCATATACACCTAGTGCTCGTAAGCTATTTTGCGACAACCCTATATAGTCGTAAGTTCTTGTATGACCACCTATTGATTGTAAACCCTACTACAATCACTCTATATGGTCGTAAGTTCTTCTACGACCACCTATTAATTGTAAGTCCTATTATGATTACCTCATGGTCGTAAGTCTTACTATGATCAGGTCATCTATGATCACCATATGGTCGATAAAACTTACAGACATGCAGGCCCAATCAACTAGGGATATTTGTACGATGTGTTTAATACACGCAGTAGTTAATATGTATCATTATTCTTGAGATAACTACATGTATTAAACTTATATCTCTGACATAACCGCAAGACGATGTGGATGGATACGTCTTTGGTAATAACTACCCTTAAACATGTACATTGTATTAAACGACAATGTGCCTCTTTGACGTGGACAACTGTGACCCCTTCATACGCTATATAAGAAGTAAAGTCTGTGGATAAAGGAGGGAGAGACGAGAAGCGAGAGACAAGAAGATTAAGTCCTAGCTTTAGTAACTCCTTGTTGTAAACATAATCGATACAACAAACACAAGAGTGAAGTTATTATTCTCTCAGGAGAATGTCTTAACCTGTATAAAATTCATGTGTTCTTTTCTGTGTAGTTTCGCTCCAGAAGAACTCCTGCATTCATTAATAAAATCGATATTAAACCATCGATAAGAAGAAAGCAACAGGGAAAGACTCGTTTAACTAATTAGACATTTTATGTGGGAGTTGGAAAATCTTGATTGGCTTTCTTTTAGCCGTAGCACTGGAATCTCATGTAGGCTAGTGGATTCACACCAGTACGCCTGTGTTTTTAATTTTACGTCGTCGCTTGGGCTAAATAACTGCAGATAATTCCCAATTAACCATGCCGGACGTACTGAAGCTGGTAACACCTTGGTGGGCTCAATTTTGCTCACTGCCACAGGTTCGTTTTAACTTGCAGACTTCGTTGCGTTGCACCGGGATAAATCGGAGAAGGGGGCGGCATAAAACTCCAGGAGTAAATTTTGTGTTGCTCGGAAGTCTAAAGCAGACATATTCAGAGATTGACCGTATCAAATGCCGGGCGTCATCTGAATCTGAATACTTCAGTCATCCAGACAATCTCGATCTGAATATATATGACCAGTTACAATCGGATATTTTTTTGGGCACGTCGGTCGAATATTTAAAGTTTCATGAGCTTATCTGCTTCCTACAGTGGATCGATTCTGTCCATACTCTTGGGAGTTTCGAATTTGACTGTGAACAGGTTAGCGAAAGACACACCCATACGTTTCATGTCATCCCGAGCAAGCGTAACAACTGGAGCAGCAATCCATCGATTCCCTTGTCGCCTAGCTCGAACCGATCTTTGGTGCACAGACGCAAGTAGGTAGTTCGTGTCGTAAGAAAGTTGTATCCCAAAGAGTGCAGAACTAGAGAACTATTTGATCGACGCACGTCGATGGGTTCTTATGGTCTGATCGATAGATGATTGCGTGCCGGGCAGTTCGATCGACATGGCTTTGACCGGTGCGATTACGTGCTATATGCCTATCAGGAAGCGTGCAGGCGCGAGCGAAGCTGCGCGGGCCGCGGGGGAAGGGGATGCATGTGCTTCAGAAGTGAAAATACTGAAAAGAGTAGTGCAAGGGAGGGGAACAGGCAGCTCTGAAACATGGCTTTCTTGATAACTCACGACTCTTAGCTCGCATCACATGTGTACGCACGTGCTTTGCGTAATTGAAGTAACATGGCTTTCTTTCTTGAATAAATCTATGTGGCTATATATTCTGGCTGGCACATGCCTATGACTATGAACTAACTGGTTGCAAGGTGACTGGAATTCCATTGCATTTTGATCACCTTGAATTCTAGCTACTGGGTGGATTAACCAGACCAGATCGGATAGGTAGAACTAGAAGCCTCGTTGGCTCCAACAATTGAAGTTTTTGTTGGCACTTGTTGTCATCACCATGCCAATAGAAAAGCAGTTGCATCAAGTGGGTGGACCCACACGGGTCGCTATTTCTCGTGCCTTTAGGAAGTGGAGTGAGCAGCCCCTGCTAATACCAACATCTGCATGGGGCCAGGGGAAGGAGAGCTACCGTGACCGGCATTACTTCTTGTTGCGTACGGCTGGCATACGACCTGGTGAAAGAAAGGAGCTGTGCCGGAAAAGAGGAGCATCGCTTTCTAGACACAGCTCTACAGGTGTTGAAGAAGGCAGTATGTAGGTTAAATTGTAGACAGGTCCAAATCGAACATCTAACTGGCAGTAAATATATATCGTCGACTTCTTGTAATTCTAATTGTGAAAAAAAAACTCCTCATACAGACAGAGCCGCCGCAATTCGGCTCCCAAAGACGTAGGCTTTGTTGAATCTCATAAACAAATCCTTGGATCTCTTGTGTGTTTGTTGTGATTGTTCTCTCGTGCTAAGAGATGTTGCCTAACCGCAACACCTGTGTATTTTGATACTGCTTCTAAGGCCTAAGTTTACAGGTGGTGACCCGATCTTACGATGACAATGGATACACGAAGAACGAAGATAGATCAAGAGCAGCAACATGATCTGAAATTAAGCAACCTTGTGTCAAGCACAAGACCTCACAATGGCAATCGCACCACAACTCTCACGAATTTCAATCCACGCAACTAGCACATAGGCAATTGCATGAAGAGGTTGACCATGGTATATCAATTCAAGCAAACTCTAAGAATTTGCAAGAACAAAGGTAGCGAGAACACAAATTTCTTCAGAGAACAAAACCAATATAATATATCCAATCTAGAAGTTCATCAAAAATTCGTGGCACCCTCTCCAGCTCTCCTTGGGCCAAGCCCAACTCTAATCCGGTCTCTGATAGCCGAATACAACTCTAGAACGCGCTCAATGCTAACTCTTAGTGTTTGTTGTGTTTGAACTCAAATGCAGTAAGATTTTGTGTTTCAAATCCACTTCCAATTCGAAATTGGAGTTAGGCTGAAATTCGGATTGAACTCCAATCTGATTTTTGGACAAGGGATGCGACAGCTCGGCTTCCTTTCGGCCAAAACCAATGCAAGTGCTCCCTTGTGGTCTTCTCTTCCTCCTTCCTGTCAAAGTAGATGCAAGCTCTCTTGTGGTGCCTTCATGTATGTGCAAACCTTCTCTTGTGGTGCCTTTCTCCTCAGCTCCCGTCGGACACCTTGTAAGCATCTAACAAGACCACATTCATGATTCAAGCAATTAGGCAGCAAATATGAACCTCAATGAATAGTTTCAACTTATCATTACTCAATTGATGTGTAGGTGTTGTTATGCACGTGTAAACCTAGTAGTAGCTTGTTTCTCAAGTTGAAAGGGATATTTACGTACGCAAAATACTAGAATCGTGCAGAAATCAGCTACCGATAAAAATTCGGTGATATGTCATGCCGCACCCGCTATCGACTAATCACAAATTAAATCGCATTCATGTCGCGCTGTCTAGCAGTGCGAACCTAAAATAAGCCAGAGTTTAAGTAAACTAACGCCAGCTATAAGATGAAACATATACTATGTAGTACTATATCACACCATAGAGATACGTAGAAAACATTTATGATGATTCAGAGGCGCTTTGAAGCAAAGAATTACGTGATTGAAATTCTAGGAAGAAAATGACTCCCAGTTTTTTTGAGAGTACACCGGACACGCACACCCCACCCAAACACACACGTCGGCGAAAGCTTCCAATGGAACCCGTGCATCGGTGAAACAGTGGCGGAAGATGACTCCCATGTGCCGAGAAATTCCCACCCATAAGCTAGCAGGTTCTCGTAGACGATGAGAGTACAAATATTGGATGATCACAGTGGGCAGGAGGCGGGGCCAATGGGTGGGGTGGCGTGCTTCGCTGGTTCGCTGACTCGCGCTTGTCGCCGTGCACGCCTCTCGTTTTCACCGTGCGGCAATTTTTTACGAAAGCCATCATGATTCCAACGCTCCGCTCCGCCCCGCTGTGGTGCCCCGCTTCTTGTCCACAAATGCGGCCGCACCCTTCTTTTTTGTAAAGATTCTACGCAGTACATTGTAGCGGCACATCATTATCTTGTCTCACTTGTTGCTCCAAATCTTGTGCACTGCAAATATTTTTTCCAAGTCAGATATAATTTCTCAAAAAAATGAACCGTGTAACCCATGGGGTCGCATGATGGATTTAGGAATGAGGTAGGGTAAGTACACAATTTCCGACCGAACAACAACTTTTCTCGTATGGGAGGAAACAGATTTTCTACATTGAATATAAAAATACAGAAGTTCTACGGTAGCTAGCGCCAGAGTATTGTTTCATTATATAATCTAAGCACCACATAAAACAGTAAATACTATAAAAATTTTGCTATAGTATTAGGATAAAATACTGTTAACACTGTTTATACAGTGTTACCTGATGATGCTGCAAAGAATCTGAATCCGTTATCTCCTCACTCCTCCCAACCACGGAACCGGCAGATTCCGAGGGGCCCCCTTCTTCTCTATCTCGCTCAGTTATGGTTATGGAAATTGCCTTGGTTGGTTCTCCTGTGTCCACTTAGCCGCCTTCTCTTCCATTCCCTCCTGCTCGTCGACCATAACAAGTCCTTTCAAATAGCCATGGGACTATTCCGATGGTGTCGGTGCCAGACTATAGTTTGATGTTTACAAGAAACAACTCCTAGATGGTATGGTACGGCTCGAATAAGAAAGCGTGATTTACTACACATTTTGCCATGCACTGGTGAAAATTTTTGCAAATGTTATTCATTAAATTGATCTCGTTCTGCCACGTCTCTTCGCACCCAACTCTATCCACAATCTACAACGTACAGTCAAATCCAGTACTCCTACTTCAATACTGAAGTATTCGTACAGCCGAGCTCGTTCAACAAAGCACTCCAATATGTGAATGTAAACACTAGTTGCTTAGAAAAATCGGCTGATGAAACAGCTCCCTCTCACTGCAACCCCACCTCAGCCCAATCCAGAAATCCCTCTCTTTCTTCTTCATCATCTTACTCTTTATTCTATTCATCCAGTGATTAATAAGCTACGGCAGCTCAAACAAGACTGATACAAACAGCAGGTAAATTTAAAATCATCAGTCAAAATCTTTGAGCTCCACGTAACCTCCGAAGCAAAATATCCTACTGGTCCAGTAGATACCCACCAACCCCCACCACCTCACGGCGGAATCTGGGCCCACCGCTCCCCACCTCACGTCCTCACCCCCTCCTCTCTTTCTACGAGGTCCGTTCCGCTATACGAGAATTGATCGTTTCATTAGCTTAAAATAGTTAAATTTTAATTTATTTATAATTTTATTATATATACATTATAGTAATTTAATTATATATATTTTTGTTCTTATCACTGCAAATATTATTAAAAATCTTAATAACTTATATTTTCGTCACATGATTCAAAATCTAACGTGTGCTTTGAGAGTTTGAGTAAAAATATAAACAAAAAATTTTCTATATCAACAAAATATGATAATGTGAGAAATCTGTTATACTCCGAAGAAAAAATTATAAAAAATTTAGACCCAATTTATTTGATAAAAAGAAATATAAAGCTTAAAATATACCAAACGAATAAAAATTCGATTATTTTAATAAAACAGAACAGATGAACATTGTTTAACAAAAACCGCTTCTATAAAGTGACCCCGGCACCACCCTCCATGGAAGTCTATCTAATCCCACTTACCCCCTCCCCTTCTCGTCGTCTCCTCTTCTTGCTAGTCTTCTCGTGGTTGCAGAGATGGGGAGGAGCTCCACGGCTCTCGCGGCGGCGGCGCTTCTGCTGCTGCTGTCACTGGCCGCCGCGGCGGACATGTCGATCATTTCGTACGGGGAGAGGAGCGAGGAGGAGACGCGGCGGATGTACGTGGAGTGGATGGCGCAGCACGGCAGGACGTACAACGCCATCGGCGAGGAGGAGCGCCGGTACCAGGTGTTCAAGGACAACCTCCGCTACATCGACCAGCACAACGCCGCCGCCGACGCGGGGGTCCACTCCTTCCGGCTCGGCCTCAACCGCTTCGCCGACCTCACCAACGAGGAGTACCGCGACACGTACCTCGGCGTCAGGACAAAGCCGCAGAGGGAGAGGAAGGTCAGCGCCAGGTACCAGGCCGCCGACAACGAGGCGCTGCCGGGCTCCGTCGACTGGAGGAAGAAGGGAGCGGTTGCCGAGGTCAAGGACCAGGGCGGTTGCGGTAAGCATCTATTAATCCATTTCTGGTGCTTCTCTTTTTTCTTCCTTAAGCGTAAAAAAGGTGTGTTCTTTACATGTTGTTCATGGATATCTGTTCTGCAAGTGAAGATTTTTGCGACTAGTTTATTTCCACCTGTGGCATGATCCTCGATTAGAGATAATTTGTGAATTTTCCATAGTTTAAGGATCCACATGAGCAGAAACTAGGGGATTTCTATCTTATACCAGCAGGTCAAACTGCACAACCTTGCTGTTTCTTTCAACAAGAAACCAGTTTTTTGCTCAACCATTTGTACAATTAATCATGTGCCAAAATGAGTGGATAGTGGAAAGGGGGGCATTTATAGATCTGGTTCTAAATTCGAAGTATAGAGAGACTCGCACAGTAAAAAAACTAGAGTATAATTTTTTACTTTGGAAAGTTTGCTAAAGTAAGCTAGTATTGTTAGTAACCTCCTAATATGATTTAGTCTTAACTAATTTCATTAGTATTTCTGCTGTATGGTATATCACTCAGCAACCGGGACACCTTTATTTCTTATCTGATTTTATCAGAACTTGGTGTTGTGTCGCTTACATAGCTGAATGATAGTACTGAATCATGTACCACTATGGAAGGAGGCAGGAGAGCTCGGTATTCATGAAGCAGCCTGATGATATTTTTAGGGAAACAGGATATTTTGGAAGTAGGTTCATCGAACATGGACATTTTTGTTAAAGGTTATCGAACATGGACATTAACTTCCTTGCTGCGTTTCACCTGCAATGAACTTGATTGAAAGAGCAATAGAAAAATCTTTTGTAAGCTTGATGGACCCATTTGCCCTTTCTTTGACGGACGGGCTCACCATCTGCCGTCATTTTCACGTGATTCCAAATAGGCTCTTGAAACACCTTTCATTCACCTCTCTTGTGAACGTTTCACATTCCTAGTGGTAGAAGGCCTTCCTCTGCATTATTATTACATCGTCAGCCAAAATCTGGCCGCTTTTCTATTGGTTGCAAATTTTTCGGTTGTGTTCTCGCTTTGTTACTACTTATAGTCTACATTTGGTGTAGGTCCTACTCCAAATTGGATGCATTTCCCCCTTCGCTCATTACTTGCCTAAATTTTTAGTAGTATGAAACAATGATAATGAAGAACTTTTTTTGCCATCCTCTCTTCAAGTTGGTACTGGTATCAGTATGCAATGAGCATCAGTGTTCCCTAGGCACCCGCCGCTCGCCTAGGCAGCCTAGGCTAGCACTGGTCTGCCGCCCGACTAGCGCCTAGCATCTAAAGGAACACTGATGAGCATACACTAATATCGTGACGCAAGGATACAGAAGTCTGATCTTTGTTTCTCTTTTTCAGGGAGCTGCTGGGCTTTCTCGACAATAGCAGCTGTCGAAGGCATCAACCAGATTGTTACAGGCGACCTGATCTCGTTGTCTGAGCAAGAGCTGGTCGACTGTGACACTTCATACAACCAGGGGTGTAATGGAGGTCTGATGGACTACGCATTCGAGTTCATCATTAACAACGGTGGAATCGACACCGAGGAGGACTACCCGTACAAGGGCAAGGACAACCGGTGTGATGTCAACAGGGTATCTTCCGTCTTCTTACTTCCCTTTTAACCTTCAAGAAGTGGCTTCATTTTGATATGCTGTTCCGTCTGTGTGTTGGGGTATTTGCAGAAAAACGCGAAGGTGGTTACAATTGACAGCTATGAGGATGTACCCGTGAACAACGAGAAGAGTCTGCAGAAGGCAGTTGCAAACCAGCCGGTCAGTGTTGCGATTGAGGCTAGTGGAAGAGCATTCCAGCTCTACAGCTCGGTGAGCTTCTTTAGCATTACTGTTCTTGAGCTGTTTTGGCTAATCAATGAGTAGGCGGCAAAAAGCTACTGGTATCTCTTTATTTCCAAAAGAATTATTGGTATCTTTCTGATTAAGAGAGGTTGGGAGCATCTGCCCTGTACAGTATGAATGTGTTATGTCGGCTCACCCAACTGCTTTAATTGTCTTCTTCACTGAAAGAAATGATTCTATTGTCACCCAGTTTCAGGTCGCGACTACCACAGCAAAATTATGATTACTTTCTTGACTCTTGGCATACTTTGATAGTAGTATCATTAAGATAATCTAATCCTTTATTGTTTTCCAACGCATCAGTTCCTCAGTGCCCTCTTACGTCAAAAAAGTTCCTCAGTGCCCACCATTTTGCATAAATCATGTTCTTTGTTGCTTTCATGTCCCTCCTTTGTGAAGCATTTTTAGTGGCACGGACAGCTTTGATGTTTTCCCATCAGTATTATATCGGAGGAAGTGGTTTGAGCTATCACCCACTTCTTCTGGAAATCAGCAAAGCAAAGTAGGCATAAGATTAATTCTGACGATGTTTGAACCCTTTTCAAACAGTGAAACTGGCACTTTCAAACCATTGCATTGCACTCTTTATATTCAATTACTTAACTCCAATCCTCAAATCTTGTTAATGACAGCTTCGTTGAAGCGTCTGCCCTCGTACTGATTATAACTTCCTGAATCCTGACCTCTTAGGGTATCTTCACGGGAACCTGTGGAACAGCGCTTGACCACGGTGTCACTGCGGTTGGCTACGGCACAGTGAACGGCAAGGACTACTGGATCGTGAGGAACTCTTGGGGCAGCAGCTGGGGTGAGTCGGGCTACCTCCGGATGGAGCGCAACATCAAGGCTTCCAGCGGCAAATGTGGCATTGCCGTTGAGCCATCCTACCCCATCAAGAAGGGCGAGAACCCCCCGAACCCTGGCCCGACACCGCCATCCCCCACCCCACCACCCACCGTCTGCGACAACTCCTACTCGTGCCCGGAGAGCACAACCTGCTGCTGCATCTATGATTACGGCAAGTACTGCTTCGCCTGGGGCTGCTGCCCACTCGAGGGCGCGACCTGCTGTGATGATCACTACAGCTGCTGCCCTCATAACTACCCCGTCTGCAATGTCCAGCAGGGAACCTGCCTCACGGTAATTGCTCAGACCATTTCTTTATGTTTTCCTCAACGTGGCTGTGAAATCACATAAATCATCAGGACAGGTTAAATATAAGTTGTCTGGTTCTAACTGGTTCTGTTGCTTGATTAACAGGGAAAGGGCAGCCCACTGTCAGTTAAGGCTCTGAAGCGTACTCTGGCTAAGCCACACTGGGCTTTCTCTGGTAACGCAGCTGACGGCAAGAAGAGCAGCGCGTGAACAACTGCAGCATCATAATAGACCGTCGACAACCAGCGTGATTGCCTCGTGCCGATGATTACCTGGTGATTGACGAAGGTGCAGCACGGCGACTGCTGCTTAAATATCTCCTTTATAATAGGTGTTCGTGTACATAAACCTACAAATGGGTTCGGTTGTTTACAGAACTGCCAAATTTGCTTTTGCATATATGTAAAATTCAGCTAGGCCTCCTAAGCTCCTTGCTGTGCAGTTTGACGAGACTGCAATTGATATTACCGAAATTGGTATTGGAACAAGATAAGTACATTGCAATATTTATGCATAATTCATGTATTTGATGTTTGTGCTATTCTGCGCTGATGATTTACTGCTATGTTTCACTATGATGAGCCTCAGGGCTCCGGAGCCGACCGGAAATGCTTCTGTAAAACTGATACGCGTCCTTTGTTTTAGGCTCGACAATATCCTTAAGAATGCGTAGTGGTCTCCTATGCTTATTACGTATTCACCTATTGTGCTCGACGGCTCAACTCTGCTAGTAATGTGTTGCTTTCACTTTTGTACTCGTGCTGTAAACATGATGGCTTGTGTGTTTTGCATTGTATCGCAGTGAAGCAGCTTAGCTTTAGGTCGTTTTAAGTGGGCGTAGTGAGTGCCACGCTGGAGGCAAACGGGTAGGGTTGCAATTTGCACGCATTGGGTATCAAAAGTTCCACGCTACCCCATGTATGACAGCCTACAGTACCAATACTGCTGATTCTGTTGTGAACTTCACAGTCCGCAGCCCATCGCAGGTACAATTTACATGCCATCCTATTCCTACGCGTGTAAGGCTGCATACGTACGTGGATCGGCTTGGCACAACCCTAGAGCCCAACTGACTAGCCCTTTTGCGAGAAACAGCTCTCCTTCCTGGAATTCAGGAGGCATGGGAACCTGGCCTGGTAGCCAGTCACGCTTCCCATGCATCCCCCAGAGGCCGAGGCTGCCGGCCGGACCGAAGAGGTTGTTGGCAGGTCAGCAGATTAGGCCGAGATTAGGCCTTACACGCTGGAGACCCATGAAAAAGGAGTGGGGAGGGGGAGGGCTAGCTGGGCAGATGGCCTAAGGGAGGGGTGGATTTGGAAGCCCTGTTAGGACTTGACTTGTTTGGATCAAGAGAGATTAGAATTAATCTCTTTGGATTAAAAGAGATTTTAGTTCAAATTCTGAGTCAATTCGAAGGGATTGAGTCGGATCACAGTGTATCTAAACAAGCTCTTAGGATTTAAAGGGATTTCTGAATTTTTGTAAGATTTTGAGAGAAGGAAATCCAGCAAAGAGAAAACTCAAGAAAAAAATAATGAGGAAAATCCAGCTAACTGGAAGAAAATATTTAAAAAGTTTCCATAAAAAATTATGCAGATTTTGGAAAAAATTTTGAGACAAGGGAGCTCCTTTATAAAATTTGAGCGGGATTTTACTGTCTCAGAGCATAGCCTCTTGCGTGAAGCTGGGTACCTCAAGCCACGCGCACCGCCTCAAACTTGGCAACAGTATTGTTGTGCCGTTTTACAAAACATAAAATAAAATCAAAGAAATTCTTGCTAAGCTCCCTTATTTCCGCTATAATTGGTGTAGCTTCCGATCATGGACGAAGCTAGAAAAATTTTATCTAATGAGTCATACGATGATAACTAAATATTGAGAGATATTAAGTATAAATATTTTATTATTCTATATGACAAAATTAAAAACTATATAAAGAACTTCATCAACCATAAGACGACCAGACTCCACTGGTCCCTGTCTCCATCACTGCTTCCGATCGGTTGCAACCTTGGTCGTTCCACGGATTAACAAGCTGCTGGCTATCGGTTTCCAAGAAGTCTTTGTACACCGACACGGCTAGCCAGAACAAGTCCATCCCTGCATGCATGCACCTCCATGAGTAATGCATTCAGAGGGCGCGGAACTGCGGATGCCAAATCGATTCAGCAACGTGTGACGCCCTTTTTCCCCCTTCCCCGGGTCAACCCCGCTGGACCCCCCTTCTTCCCCGTCAACCCCGCGGACCCCTTCTTCGCCAACCCCGCCCCTCGCGTGCATCGCGACATCGCCACGCACACGCCACCTCCCGGCGCCTCGACTTGTCACCTCCACGCGCACGCTACCCCTGCCGCCATCATCACTCTCAGACGCACGCGCGCCAGCAAGCCGCCGCGCCGCCGGACCCCTCTCCCCGCTCCTCCTCGGCTTTAAAGCCCCGCGCCCTCCCTCCTCCCGCACCACCCTTCCCCAAGCAAGAACCCGAGAGGTAGAAGAGCAAGAAGAAGAAGCAAAGAGAAAGGGAGGAAGAAGGGACTTACCTCCGTGAAGACGTCGCCGCCGCGCCACCACCTCGGTGCCCTCGTCGCGCGCCGGTGAGCCCGTCGTCGCCGCCACCGGTGCTCTTCACCGCGTGCCTCCACGCCTGGAGCTCCCGCCTCGGACCCCCATCCTCTTCCCCACGTCGCCACCGCCCCTCCTTCCTCTCTCTCCCCCTCACACCGTTGCCGGGCCCCTGAGCCCTCCTCTCCGGCCGCCACCCCCGCGCACCGCCTCCTCCTTTCTCCTCCCTCGGTCGCGCGCCGCGCTCCCATTTCCTCGCCTCCTCACCTCGCGCCGCCACCCTCCCGCTTCTCCTCGGCCGAGCCGCCTGTCCTCTTTTAGCCGCACCGTGGGTCGTCCTGTGCCGTGGGCCGCGTCCCCCCCCCGCGCGGTTTTGGCCGAGGCTGTGGGCCAGGCCAAATTGTGGTTTGGGCCGCCGGCCGTTTTTCTTTTTCTTTTCCTTTTTCTTTTTTAATTCAAAAGTGAGGCTTTAAAAATTAGTATCTCCCTCATTTTAACTCCAAAAATTATAAAGTAAATTTCTAAAAATTTGTTAATTCAAGATCTTGCTAATGACATAGGTCTTATTCAATTTGGAGTTTATTTGTTGTTCAATTGTATTTAATTGCTTTTTTTGCTTGTCTGTGCCTTTTTCCTATGACGTTACTCGACTAGGATTTGAAGACGCCAAGATCCCAAGTTGATCGAGCACAAGATTATCAAGATCCTCTAGGCTATATCCCAGGCGAGTCAATACTTTGATCATATTGAGCCTACATTTTATGCAAATTATATTCTTTTAAAATAGCAAATTGCATGCTTTAATTCTCTAAATCAAATATGTGTTAAAGCTTAAGGTAGTTAAATACACATTTGATGATTAATTAATTATTATGCCATCCTTGACAATTTGAATCCAATAATCTTTGTCACCCTAGTAACTATGTGGTAATACTAGTTATAGGTCGTACTTAAGCGACATGCTAGTCTTGCTTAAGTACCGGGACATTAAAATGTTCCAATCATCATCTATTCAAACATGAAAATGGTTTGGGCAGTCATTGGTGGTTCATGACTGAGATAAATGTGGTAATTTGGTTTTACTCCTCAAAACCCTAAATTGCTATTACCCTGTCTGGGCGGCTGGTGTGATAGGTGATACGACAGTGGGTGCTAATGTAGCCCAAGGACTGTTGTGTTGTGGTTGGTATGTGGAATGAACCGTCTGGATAACCCTAAGGACTTAATCTTGTCATGACCTCCCGTGTAAATCAAGTACAGCCACAAGTCTGTAAAGTACAAACCTGGTTGAATAATTTGTATCCTCGATGCAGTTGCACGGTAGATGTCCTGCGACGCCGTAAGCCTCTGTGGCAAAGGGTGTCGGGGTGCACGACGTAAGTCGTTAAGAGGGCGCAAGAGAGGGTCTAGGTAAGGGTTAACGGATCTAAACGGACGTAACCCTTCGAAGACGAAACCTTGGCGGGTGTAACTAATACTGCTGGATGCATTGTAAAGGCCTTGTGATGATCTCCCCTTGATTCACATGTCTATAGAAACGTGTGTACATATCAAGACGATTATCTCTTGTGGGTAAAGTGTACAATCTGTGCAGAGTTATAAACTGTTTAAACAGCCGTGCCTACGGTCAAAGGCGGACATGGGAACTTAACTTGAGTTAGTTCTATTTCAAAAACTATTGTGGGTGGAATGAAATATGTGGTGGGCTCACCTAGCCCTGGATTGGATTTTCTCTGAGTTTTTAGACTCAGTGATGTTAATATGTGGGGGTAGCCCCAATCAAATTAAGCATAAGGTGGAGGGAACCTCTGCTGTTATTAAATATTGCACAATTACTCTCTTTACTAAAATACAATTAGGTTAAAACTGCTAAGTGATAGGACTTTGTAATTATGATAATTGAAAATATTGCTTTAGCAAATAAAAGAACCCGGGCTATCCTTGTTTAGCCTTGCATGTATATTATTGCATTGTGTGTTGGCTCGCGAGCACGGAAGTTGTGCTCATTCTCGCTCTTTCCCCCCAAAACCCTCGAGCGAAAAATTCGGAGATTACAACTACTACGAGGATCCAGAAGTCGGAGGACCAGGAGATGATGAAGCGTAGTATAGTCTTTATGTGTTCTAGTCTCGCCCCAGTCCAGTTGACTCCGTCGGAACTTGCGTGCATCCAATATTATCCAAGCCTTGGTTAATATCGGGTGCACACAGGTTCCCCAGTCGCTTGCCTGTGGAGAGATGAGCTCTCACCCCCTTTTGCTCCCGTGGTCGCCTGTTTTGTAATGTAATCAATTTGGCCTGCTCGCCCTATTGTAAACTCGACCGACGCGGTCTCGTGAACTCTGTTATGTTAATTAATGAATGGTATAGTTCTACGCCATGTATGAAATGATTTAGCGATGTATCTGTGAGTGCTATCTACTGATCCAGATAATAGCACAGTGTTTTCACAGAGGATTCTGGATTATGAAATCCGGGTCCGACACAACACGAAGACCACCTTGTGCATTAGGAATCACTACTCCCGACGCACCCTGGTGCTCCGATGAGGAAAAAAATCATATAGGATTTGGTCCATAATTTCATTAATGTAGACTAACTCAACAATGTGACACGTATCTTTCACGAATCTTAAAGCGCCTGCACTCATAAATTACTAATGTGAATTTTCACGAATTGAATACTGAAGGCTAGTATATTACGCTTTAAGATTTGTAAAAAGACATATTATATGGTGGAATTGATCTACATTGATGGAGTTATGAACCATGTCTTATAAGATTTTTTTCCTCGATGAGTAGTAAGCACCATATATACGAGTTGCACTTGAACCAATGAGCTGCCGGATCGTCGTAGCTCTTTCAGCTAAAGTATTCTAAGGTATTGTATCCGCTAGGACAACGGGCTGCACCAAAACTTTGATAGCTCTGACGAAGAATTAATAATAACAAAATATAAAATGCAATCCACACATCATGAAAAGAAAGGATTAGTGATGAAATGATATTTTGGTCCGCTTCGACCGTAGCGCGTCGCGAGCGCAATTAAGGTCTTGTATCATGCCGGAACAACCCCTTAATTAGCTTTGTGGCTCACCGTTAATCCTAGGAAGCTTAGGAAGTGGGCATGTGCGCCTGTCGCTCGCAGCCCGTCTCCTTCGCTAGTCCTCGGATATATTTCCTCACATGAGTTGCTTCCAAAGTCGAAAATGTGTCCCTTTAATTGTCACGTACTCTATTTGGTCATTCTTCTGCTCATCACCTGTCTATGCCTGCAAATACGGGTGGCTAATGCCAATTAGCAATTTCATTGTGAACAGCATCACACAAGATAAAAAAAGACTAACAGAAATATCAATTTAAATAAATACCACGCCTTCCCCGTGAAAGAGAGGACCATTTGGAGCAGATAAGGAAAGAATTAAGTAGAAGATGGAGGAGTGTCATGCAAGATTGGCATCAGCTGGACCCGAACATGGAAATTAGAACAACTATGGATGGAAAATAGGATCCTATACGATACCGATCGGGGAAGGAGTTTAAATCGACGGCGGCGAGGTTGACGACTAAAAAAACTGAAGCAGAGGCTTCGGGGAGAAGTGCACACGCCAATGCAAAAACCTATGTCTGCTTTTCCGCACTTTACCTTTCACCGTGTTAGGAGTAGTTGCTAGTTTGTTGATCCAATCCATTAACCTTTGTAATTCCTGCTTTACATCGGCTTGTTGATCTAATTCGAATTGCGCTAATCCTACCTTTATCGGTTTACTTTAAAACTATTTGGTACGTTGACATACGTCACCAAGGTGTACGTTTTAGCGTAGTTATAAAACCTGGACAGATCCGGTCGAGATCTTAGGTCGTTGATCCGATGGTCGGACAATATGTTTTTAAATTATATATATACACACATCACAAAAAATAGGAGGGAAATCAATGATACACAATAAATAAATAAATAAATAATATGAATGTTGAACGTCAAAGAGGGACATCATAGACACACAATAACGAGATCACTCAAACAGTTGATGTTCTAGTCTATTTTTCTTCTTTGAATGGATATGTTTAATATGCTTCAATTCCTCTCACATCCAAATGCATTAATGTTTGGCTTAATACATGAATTGTCAACTTATATCTTACTATATATGTCTTAGATCTAACTATATATTACTCTGATTAGAAAATAGAACGGTAAAAATATAACGCTTACATCTTAACAAAGACAATAGAGTAGAGACAAGCAAAGCAAGCAAATAGTGAAATACACCATATCTTGCTAATAGAGGCGAAGCTAAACAGAGAATGGAGAGGAGATGCCGATCGGAGTGAGAGAATGAGAAAGATGAAAATTATTTATGTGTAGCCATGTAACCGCCAATTTCACAACGGGATTCCTACTAAAACCTAGAAGCACCCAAGCACCTAAAATATGAATATGCCCTTCAGCTTAGTCTAAAAAGGCTCTTTCATTTGAGGGGTTTCTTGAAAATTGGCCTCATGAGCCGGCTGGGTCGACCGGATTTTTCTGGTTCAATTGCATCTCCGATCTTGTGAATATGTCCGATCTGTCAAAGCCTCTATATCTGGGTTTTCAAGTTCAACCACCAATCCGATCTAAGTTTTATAATTATGTTTGTAGGCCTTGTTGGAGAGACCCAAAATCCCAGCCATCCCCATAAATAGAAGAGGATTTTGGGCTTCCCAACCAAACAAGCACCCGGAGAAGTGGTGCTGTCAGTCTGAAATTTCCCCGCAGCAACAGCTAGTTCAGTAACTCGCGCTTGTTGCCATGCTCCTCTAGTTTTCTCCGTGCGTCAATTCATTACGAATCCGGTGTCCCGGAGCTCCACGCAGACCACGCCAGCCAACCGATGGCCGCAGAGAGGTCCCATTCCATCCCGTCTCTCCGTAATCTGATTCGTTGTCCACCCATGCCGGCCATGCGGCCGCAATTTATACTTTGTGGCAGCTTCTTATTTTGCAGGTCCACTTATTGCTCTATTTTTTGTGTACTGCAAATATTTTTCAAAGTCAAATATAATTTCTAAAAAATGAACCATGTAACCCATGAAGTGGTACGTGCGTTTCATAATATATGACGAGTTTAGGACTGAGCTAGGCTAAGTAACTCAGTACGCAATTTTCGACCGAACAGCAACTTCTCGCATGCGGATGTCTCGTATCATCATGGTCTAGCTAAGCCGTTTTGACTTAGCCCCGATCCGAATGCCACAGCTTTTACATACGGTCTACGGAGGAAAAACACTTTCGAACCTAACTGAAGCGTTAGTATTTCGCAGAAGTTTTACAGAACTTGTGCAACCTGTAGCTGAAGGATTTGTACAAGAAACCAAGTGGACGTCTGGACGAGCAAGACTTTGTTTGCTAGTCGAGCTGTTACAGATACAGTCCAACTGATTCGAAAAAAAAAAAACACAGTCTGTCAATAATGATTTAGTGCGGAACATGCGTATCAATTGATTAATATCGAGTCCAAGGGGATTTTAGCACTAACTTAATTCCACGCACACATGCTTGATTAAATCGTGTTCCCGAGGCATACACTCATGCGGAGACACCCCTGCATGCGATACAATATTTTTACATGCGATGCGAGACGTGCAGAGAAGTGGATATGACACCTCTGACGTACGTTGTGACATGTGGGGGCATAACAGGCCGTAACTTGCGCACGCCATCTACTGTCCGATCCGGTCCAGTCCAGTCCAGCGTTCCTCGGTGCATCCACATCCTTTAGAGCTCTGTCATCTTCTTTCTCTGATTGCACTTAATGGCCAAACAACTCTTCAAAACTACGCACCGTCTTTTGTGTCAGTACATGTACAATGATATAAATAATTTTGGCTACTGTACATCTTTATATCATCTAATTTTATCTATTGTACATCTCCATGTCATCCATAGACAATATAAAAGGCAGCTCCTACAATAAGTTATTTTTTTATGTCTCTATAGACAACTCTTTCATGTACAATGTATCTTATTTATTGTGTTACCGTCGATTACTGCATGAGATACGATCCCATTCTCTATGTCCACTCTCTTATCCACATGTTACGTTCCTGCGTTACTCGGATGGGATTTAGTAGGAATTGGACTGTGAAATAGATGAACTTGACTGAGAAATAGAGAGAAATCAAAGGGATTGGAGGAAAAACAGCAGAGACCGGGATAGCAGCAAGAGAGCAGTCGAGAGGAAGAAGGCAAATGCCATTTCTATTATGTTTGATGCCTTCCCAGTTCCCAGCCATTGTGTCGATCCATAAACACTGCTTCACCATCGATGCTTACTCTTGTAGCCCAACCCTTGTCATTTGGCATGTGCGGTTGGCCCAGTTAGCCCATACGATAGCTCAATTCATGATATTCTCCTCTCTTTGAATTTCGGCTTGACCCTAAGCTGATACCACGCATATGAGGCCGACATGATCCCATAGCACTTGAAGAAGTCTTGAGAGAAGAAAATATGAACTCATCTTTGGTACTACTTTGGTTGCCTAGAGCTAGACCTGGGAACCTGTCCTATGCAGACCCCTGTGCTTGTCAATTCATATCCAGAACACCTCTTGCATTAGTTCCACTAGACTCTGCTAAACTGATGACCGTGCCACTTAGCCGAAGAAGAGTAGACCCACCTGGAACCCATGGCACAAGCAAATCCTTGTTGATGATCAGGTCAGATAAGGACATGAATCCAAATTATTGCTCTCGACCTTGACAATCATTAATAGTTGTGCTTCGTGATAATCCTAAATATTAATCTCTTCCACCCATGTAAAGGGTCCATTTGCTGGTCTTGTCTTGCCAAATGCATGGTTATCACTCCCTGAAAAACCAAACGGGCGCTCTGTAGTGGTTGCATCACAAGAACAATACCACTGACATCACTTCCATGTAGAGTTGCATTGCTAAGGCAAATAGTAGAATCCATGAAGATGATAATTTGTCCAAGTGCTTTGTGAACATGAACAGTCTGTGGATGTGCTCCAGAATTAATTTGTCACCTCATTTTACCAAATATCTACTTTGTGTACACCATTGGGAATGCCTTGCACACAGGAATACTGAGAATGATGGTGTTGCCAACAAGATGATCCCAATACTGGGGAAATGTGCCAGCATGATGAGCAATAGAAATGGGATTAGTGCCAACATGTAGATAACTCCCTTGATGGGCCAACACGCCGTGCTTTTCCTGCTTTTCAGGAGTGCAGCAATTAATCTTGGCTTCACCTGAACCCTCTTGTATAATATTCATCTCCACGAGGAAGGAAATGAACCCATAGGACCTCTCCTGATCAAAGTCGCAGCCCTCCACAACGTTCTTAAGCACCACTTTTCCTAGTCCATGAACATGGATAATAATTTTCCCCCATAACACACTGAGCAACTGGGTGTCCCACTGCAAAACCCTGGAAAAATTCCCAACACAACAACACAGACTTGTAAAAACTTCATGAATCCATATCTTGATAAGTCACACTGTCATCTTCTTGATCCTTAATTGGCTCTGTCTTGCATGAAAGTTAACCTCATTTTTCTTGGTGCTCCCAATAATAACCTGTCGGGACCCCGGGTAAACAACCCCGAGACCCTCTATGCAAACTGAACTAGTCCCATGATCAGTGACTAGCTCACACAGTCTCAACAAAGATGAAATCATATCCATACAACAAACCAAAGAACAAGCAGACAAATTAATATTACTATTAGTAAAAGACCTTATGGTCAGAGTTGTTACAGAGTTACCACGCAGGGCTCAACACCAAGAGGTTACAAACAGCGGAGAACAAAACATCTATGGAAGCCATCTGACATGCCCACAGGCAATCGAGTGAAGGACGCGACCTAGCTCACAAGGTCTTCGAAGTACTCCTCTTTCGTAGAACTTTGAGTTCCCTGGTTCTCCCTCATCTGCTGATCAAACAGAGGGCATAAAGTCGTGAGTACTTTGAATGTACTCAGCAAGCCGTGGGGAATTGTATGCAAATAATATTCATGCAGGGTTTGACAAAAATAGCTTTATAGTTAATTTGCAGAAAGTAGTATTGACTGGAAATACAATAAGTCGATTGCAAAGCATAGGTTGAAAGATTAATACATAAATAAGCAAGTTCTTTGAAACAGCTCGTGAACACCCTGTTCACTTCCCAAATCACTCCCACGACCACTCGTGAATGCCCACGACCACCTTTTTGAGAAAAACTACCCTTCGTGCGATATCATCAAGCACTGTCCATAACTGGGGACATGGCTATTCGAATAGTTTTACACTCTATAGAGGTTGTATAACTTTACCCACATAACACGACGTCTCTAGTTGGTTTGGCATCTGTCGATACCACCACTTACTATCTTAGGTGAGCAGTCTAGAGAACGTGTCAAGATCTTTACAAAATTCTGTTTTGACTCAGTTCTGCTCACTAAGGATTCGCCTTCTTGGCCCCCTCTTGCGCCATTCTCAACCAAAACAGAACCGACTCAAAGCATTGTTAATTAGTTAGCTTAGTCCACCCCATAAATAAACTTGTAGTTGCACGGTATTGCCCAGATCGATGGCCCACAAAGTTAAGTTCTTAAAGGCTACTCAGGCGAAACAACCGCATCTCAATGTGCTTCCTGCATCCCCTTTACTGCACGATCATTCGCCTAAGTAAGAAATCATTTTGGGTTCAATCCAGCTAAATGACAATCCTTGTCATGGCACAATATCTTTTAAAAGCAGTGGCTCCGCCACAATTCTATATATCATTTAGTCAAGTTTATCATTTTTTGAGTATGATCAAGAGTCCCTCGGATAATTAAAGCATGGCTAAGCATAATACGCACTCATGTTGGTATTATAACAATGTCCAACTAAAATTACCCATCCTATGGTGTCCAATAGTACATATCAACATGTCGTTTGTAATTTATCAAGGAGGCATACTGTCGAGTATAAAATAGGTTTAATATGATCAAATATCCACGGCTTGCCTTCGATGAAGAGTTGGGAAGCTTCTGTCGAGGTCGTCAGATCCACGAAGTCTTCCGAAACGCCGGAATCTACACGTGCGAACAAAGCCAAATAAGTAATTAAAACAACTCCAAATAAAGACCAAAGAACCTACCAAACTGTCGTTTGTAATTTATCAAGGAGGCATACTGTCGAGTATAAAATAGGTTTAATATGATCAAATATCCACGGCTTGCCTTCGATGAAGAGTTGGGAAGCTTCTGTCGAGGTCGTCAGATCCACGAAGTCTTCCGAAACGCCGGAATCTACACGTGCGAACAAAGCCAAATAAGTAATTAAAACAACTCCAAATAAAGACCAAAGAACCTACCAAACTAGAGCGAAAAGAAAGGTACATAATTTAGACGAGGTTAGGAATTTGTATCACTCTGATCGAAGCTCGAACGAAGGAGACCGAGTCCTCAGAAGGAGGTTCGACTAAGAGAGAGGTCTAAGCCGAGAGGAGGAGTGGAGGGAAAAACAAAGGAGGGCAAGAGGGCTCCCTGGTGCCTTATATAGGTGTGGGAAGGTCCGGAGTGGAGAGTGGGTGACTGCAACGGGTGCGACGGAGGACGCCGCGTTCAATGCGCGCGATGGAGGCAGGTGAGCTGGTGCGAAAGCACGCACGGCGCTGACCCGAGCGGAGGTGGAAGATGACCAAGACGGTGGAGCGGGATTCGCGGCGGTGTGACGGGCGCACTGTCGGCAAGTGAGGGAGGGAGACCCAAGAGGGAACGGTCACAGCGGAGGCGATTGCATTTGATGCACGAAGACTTTCGTGGCAGCAGTGACGTGACGAGAGGAAGAAGAAGGTGGCGGGTGCACGGTGGTCGATCGTGGCCAGAGAGTGTCGTGACCAAGGGTGGTCGTGACCAGGGAGTGGTTGTGACCAAGGGGTGCCAGGGGTGGTCGTGACCAAAGGGGGGTCCTGAGGAGGAGGTCCCGTGGAGAAGGTCCTTAGGGGAGGTAATAGAGACACGGAACTTCAAAAATCAAGAACTCCAGCAAACTCAAAACAAACCAAAATTTTGAATTAGTCGAAGTTTGATTTAATCATTTAAATCATTTTATTTCCCCCCAAAATCTAAAGTTAAGTTTTAAGACTTCAATAAAATCAAGTGGTTACTTTTATTTTGAAATTTTTTAAAAAGCTCATAAAAACTAGGATGTTACATAACCACAGCTTCACTTGCAATGTAGATGGAAAGAGCAAATTTCTGATCCATTTGGAAATCCTTGTAGATGAGATTTTTAGACCTCAACACCATCCTTTCAGGTAGTAACCCCGACATTTTGCCCACTGGTTGTGCCCTCTAGATGATATCGACAACATGATAGTAGTCTACACTATCACACACAAGGGGTGGCGGCCATGGGGGCTTTGACTGCACTCCACCTCGATAGCCCTTGAATAATTGTGCAAGTGGCAGCGATGGTTGTCACTCGACTCGTATGCTCACATTGTTGACTAGGAAAGGGGACGGCCAGAAAGTCCTCTCACCCTACCCCCTCGGTAGTGACCACATCACAACTAGACTCTCATTGAGGACGACGACGCTGGTGGTTTTGGTGATGATGTCATCAGCGTCCAGCACCACAATAGATGGAGGTGCCATGGGGTCGAGATGAGACCCAGTGGGAACAACGACAAGCGTCGGCCCGCGCTCAACCAAGGCTCAGCCTTAGAGTTAACCACGACGTGCGGAGGCATTTCGCCGAATAGCTTGTGCTCAGCAGAGTCCTTCGGGCAGTCACGCACCGAATTTACGGTGACCGGTGGCGCGGGGCTAGAGACGATGATGTTACTCAGCTTGACGATGGTGGTCCACGTCGATGAGGAAACCACGGAGTGGCCAGCATGCTCAACGGCATTGGAGGTAGTGTCAAGGTTTGCATCGCGGCTGCCCTTGATCCTGTGGTTCAGCGTGGCGAGTATCTTCTCACACAACTCCTGGACCATTTTCTTCGGCTCCTCCGATGTTTGCCTTGGGAGCTGGTTCCTTGAGCTCATCACGCAGGCCTTCCCAAGCTCCAGTGGCAAGGGAAGTCGTTGTCGCGGCCACCGAGGTGGTCAAGGTCGTGTCTGCCGCTGCTGCTAGGGTAGTCACGGCCATCGGCACATCGGTGTTGTGGCTCGGTACCAGCATCGAACACGTGGTGGGCGTTGGCATAGCGTTGTCACTGGGGGTCGGCTGCATCATGCACTGGACGTCCAACCAGTAGCAGTTGTTGTAGCTGCAGCTCCCATGGGTAACAACTCGAGCTTGCTCTCCGTCGCGGCCCGATTGGAACCGAACATGCCTTGATTTCGACTACGCGAGCACTTGAAGGTATTACCAAAAAACTTTGTGAAATACACTAAATTTTTATATTGAATTCTCTACACATAAATTTTAAAAATTAAATATAGAACCATTTCGTCATTCCAATAGGTTCTTGTCACCATTTGGAATGACAAAATTATCGTGTTGCCAAAACACAACCCTTATAACACTATTCTAATTGACGATAGGAATACTATCGCCAATTAGAATAGTGACAGAATAATTTTGTTATTTTAAATAGCGACAGTAGCCTATTTTTATAACTTTTTTTTGTAATTATCTTTTAAATTAATATTATTAAAAAAAACGTGATTTTTGTGTCCTAGCATTGTATCTAAAGAGGGGGTTGTTGCGGTATGGACGGCGACCACTTGGTTAATCTTTCAGCATTGCGCCATGTATGTACAGCCTACAATATTGTTCATCCAAATACCGCTGATTTTGTCGTGAACTTTACAGTCCTCAGCCCATGGCAGGCACAATTTGCAAGTCGTCCTGCACGTGCAAAGCTGTTTGCCTAGACTGGCTAGGCCCCAGAGAAAAGCCCAACTAACCGCAGCCCATCGCGCGGAGTCGCGGCGTGGCCTCTAGCCGTCCTTGCCGAGTCCCGGCCACCCCGACGAAACCTCGCCATTTCGGCCATTTTCTACTCGCCGGGCCGTCCGCGCTCAGTTTCCGACCTGGACCTGCCGCTCCCGCCAAACCGGTTGACCCCATGCTCGGCTTCCTATCTGCCGCGCCGAGGCCGAGCCGCCGGCCGAAGTTGGGGTCGCACGCGCGCCACTGATCTGCCCGCTCGGTGCCTTCCTCCTGCTTCATGGCGTGCCGCGGGTCCCGAGCCCGTTGATCCAGGTTTTGGATGCTCAGTTCGGTTTTCGTCCACGAACGTATACTCTTTTGCTTTGTACAGGACTATAGGTTAATTGCACTTGCACATCCAGTCTTCCATAAGATCTTTACATTTGCCTGATTGCCTCCACTCTCCAAACGATGCATACAAACCTCTACCGGTCTCCTGGTCAACTGGCCAGCTACTTTCTCAATATCACATTAACATCACATGCGATGTGGAGTACCTTTTCTAAACTCAAAGAGTGTCTATTTCGTAGGGGAGTTTGTATAGGTCAACCGTTTTTTTAGCCACGACCTAAAATATTTTTTTGTTTTTTAGCCACAACTTAAACATGCTCGCTAATAACAAATGAACTCCACTCCTTCCTCGGAGACGACGCAAGATCTGATCGGAGTTAAAGCACATGATACAAAAATAGTACTACTAGGATAGTGGAGGATTGGATCGAAATATGCATGAACTGCCTGCTGTGCAACCAAGCATGAAATGAAATGGAATCAGTGAGCGGTCAATCGAGCGTCTTCACGATCAAACAATTCGGGCTTGTCCGTCACATCATTCGGTTGGTCCACGCCTAATTATTGGAGTATATGTCTACAAGTACTCTATCTTATTAAGCCTGTACACATGGAACCCGATTAAAATACAGCTGAAAGACACGCAGAGGAATCAGATGCTGTTCTCCAGAACTCGATGACAAACGCATGCATAAGGCTTAACTATCCTTGTCCAAACGATGATGACTCGTTGACTCGGGAAGCTTCAAAACTACTTCACCGCCTCATTATATCGAACGATTTTAATTTGGAAGATTGATTGGAAATCTCCAAATTAGCATCATAGGATTGTAGACTACAAGGTCTGCTTCCTGGCCAATATAAAGCTGGGGACCGACAGATTAACAAAACTGTCTGCAGCAGCACACGTAGGTACGATGCGCAGATAAATCGAACACGTCAATTTCTAGCTAATTTGCTGAATAAAAAAAAACACGTCCCTTTTTTTTTGTGTGAAAATCTGTCAACGGAAGCTCAACCAGTAATATTATCTACCTCGAGTCCTTGACAAGGATTTTTTTTAAAAAAATAACTCTATAGACCAAACCTTGATATGACACGTTAACATTATCTTAGTTGGATTGTCAATTATTTATCTACCCTCAAACTCCAAGAGATTTTTTCCCCAATATCTTAAAGCCAGCACTTGCAACATTAATATCTCACCTTGTAAGCTCTGTTACTATTCTGTCTTGGTAAGTTGCTAAGGAGTACGGACCTAAATCACTAGACGCGAAATTGACAATTCCCTTTCTCGGTCATCTTAACCACTGGGTTCAAATCATAATGCTTATATTTTATATACAAGTGCATTTTTCGGTATGAATTTTGTAAGATCATAAATTTATTTTTGACCTCTGTTTTATAGATGCATACCGATAAGACACACTGACATATGTGTTCCCGTGATATGACCTTCCTTGTAATAAAAAAAAAGAAAAAAAATCAGAAATCAGTAGTGATCATGTTTCGTGTTGCCAGGAGGGTGGTTGGCGTGTCACCAGATTTGCCTAAAAGAAGTCCTGAAATGGACGGCACGTGGGACACAGCCTGTAACGGCGATCGTTCGTACGATGCAGCCAAATCCAATTTATAATTGTCCTATGAGTTGTTCTTTTTGAAAAATAGTCCTAATAGCTGTTCGGCTCGATCGCACGAAGGCACCTGGCCGGAGACAAGCGGCACATCTGATCTGACGACTAACTGCGGCGGCCGTGGCAGCGTCAGTGACGGGACAGCGGCGAACAACGTGGTGACGTGGTCAACCAGAAAGAAAAGCTCGTGCTGTTGAGATAAAAGTGTGCTCGTTAACGTGCATGGCAATTTGCCCCGCCCGTTCTGGCCCCGCACGCGGTATGCCGTCGGTGTTCAGACGGCGGTTTGCGACTGACAAATTGGGCGCCGGCCGCGCCGTCTTTTGGCGGGTCCAAACCCAAAAGTCCCAAACCACGTTATGCTGACGCATTGGTTTTTTCTGCAGTCAGGGTGCTACTTGCTAGTACTTGAGAGAACTCAAAACAAGATTTGCAGTGATGGTGGTCGACGAATGATATGTGCGTACCAAGGAAGAGGAGGAAAGAAATGGAAACGGAGAGCTGGAAACTTTCCAGCAAGGAAATGGTATATTAGTCATTTGATTGCTCGGACAGTGCCTGATCATTGCCACGTAGACGACACATGTTCTCCATCAGAGTATGTACAATACAAGGGTTTAGAGAGATACTTAGCAAATAAAAACTTACCACGTAGGATATATAAAGTGCTTATTTTGTAACATCGATGCTTACGTAAGCACCAGTGCTAAATGAGTGTTTATCCATATAATTATATCCAATTAATAGATACACAACATCTAACACCTATAAAAAAATGTTTGCACGTGAGAAAATAAATTTTGCATGAATGATTGATGATATAGATGTATTTTCTCTCTTTAAGCACTTATGCATATACATCTTACATTGTACGGGCTGAAAAGGTTGAGCTAAGATCACCAAATTTGTTGAGAGGTCGGACGTTGCGGCAAAAATGGTTAACTTTAACGAAACGAGGGAAAGTGCGCATCCGCTTAATTAGTGACAGCGCCTCTCTGATCTAATGACCGATGACTGATCTAAAACTACACATCTTCAGCAGATCAGACATCAGAGTACTTGACAATACGACGAGCTGAGCTGATCCACTTTATCATCACTTGGCCAAGCAACGCACGCAACCATGAATAAAAAAGAAAAGAAAAGCGATTGGATCCAACCACCACCATGTATCGATACCCACCAGCACAAATCCTACACCAAACCATGCTCAAATTTGCAATTTTTTTAGTGTAAATCTCTATTTGCATTTCTTTTATCGAGGCAATCATATCATCACGATTGTTACACTCTGTTACCACTTGTTACAATTATTGTCCAAAAAACAACAAACATATATGTAACAAAAGGAAGAAAATTTAACAAGTGAGGAGGGGGAAAATTAGCCAAGAAAAGTGAAGAGAAGGCTAGTAATTCCGTGACAATATTGACGATTACTTGCGCGTCTTCTCTTCCGATGTCCGGCTGTTGGCCGCCGTGCTCTCTTGACCGGCGCAGAAGGCGTCGCGCGGCCGCCCCGCGGATCACGAAGTGGCCTAGCGAGGGCGTGCCGCTGCCGGCGACCTGGTTCTCGTCGCACAGGAACTCCTTGCTGAGCACCTGCTCCACCTCGAACTGGAAGTCGTGCACCAGCACGTCCGTCAGGCCCTTGGCGGCTGTCGCGCCGGAGCGGGCGAGGACCGCGGTGGTGAAGATGGACGGCATCCGCCCCGGCGAGGTCGGGCTCCAGCCGGACGGCCCGTCGATGAGTACGACGTCCCAGGCGACGTCGTAGAGCTCGTTGGGCAGGTCGTTGATGGCAAGGCGGCACTCGGAGAAGAGGAGATTCTGCACGGGGCTGCACTCGGCGGCGCGGGAGGCCCGCGCGGCTTCGAGGAGGTTGCGGAAGTCGCGGACCTTGGTGGTGTAAGACACGTCGTAGGCCTCGAGGCCCGGGTGGCGCGGCTCGAGGTATTTGACGTAGAACTCGTTCTCGTCGAGGAAGACGGTGCGGCCGCCGTGGTTGAGCGCGAGCCAGAGCGGGGACTCAGCGCCGAGGCCGAAGACGAGGAGGTTGCAGGGCCCCCGGGCGCGGAGCACGGCGGCGATGGCGCGGATGTCGGTGTCCGTCATGCGGTGGGTGGCGTTGGAGAAGGAGGCGTAGTGGACGAGCGCGTCGAACACGGGGAGCGGGAGCGCGGAGCCGGAGCCGGAGGCGCCGTAGGAGGCCAAACCTGAGCCAGAGCCCAAGGCGGACGCGGAGGCGAAGTGGGAGGTGCTGTAGAGGAAGGTGAGGAACGTGGCGAAGGCGAAGCAGGATGCGAAGACGACGAGGAGGACGCGGCGGTGGCCCGACGACGCGGCCGCCTGCAGCTTGTCGCGGCTGCCCAGGGACTTCATCTCCGCGTGATTTTGGCTTTGATTTCACGGTGATTCGGATCGGAAGAGGGGTGGGTGGGCGTGGGCTGGAGAAGATGGGATCAATCAGCCAGGGATGGAGATGGAGGAGAAAGGTCAGGTCGTCTCAGCCCGCTTGGGAGTTGGATTTTTTGTCAAGTAGTAGAGCAGTGAGTGGAGAGTTGTTAGTCGTTGTTACACTGTCTTGTCAGTTCAAAATCTACCGCGTAAGGTCGGGGCACGTTGTTCGTGCGGACCAAGGGCCTTTTACTGGTAAATATTTTGGCGGGTGGGTGTCTGCTGTGTGCTCAGTCTTGGTGATGTTATGAGGTGTCAGAGGTCGCAGTTATAAATGAGCAAGTAAGCTCAATGTCATGCCGTCATCAATGGGACGTGGTGAATAAATAGACGGCTATAAATAGACAGGCTATCTTCGTAGAGGTTTTAACTACATACGAGCCAACAGCTATGCGAATAGTTACACCAACTGAGATGGTATATCTTGGTTTGCGAGGAATCCGTCCAGGATGAGATGATTTAAATATGATGTTTGGTTGATAAGATATGATGATATATAATTTTGTTTGGTTGGTGGGATAGGATGGTTCTAAATGGTTTAAGATGATGTTTGGTTGGTGGGATAGGATGATACATGAATAATATTTTTTACAGTAAAATATGACAAGAGTGGTCTTGTTTTGTTGATTAAATGACAAGGAACACAACGGTTCAATCGGATAGCAAATCGGATACTCGGTTTAGAAAATATGATCATTTGAAGCTCGTAAATCATGCCTTTTCCGTACGCGCCTTGGAATTCGAGTGAACGGTGTGGTTTGAGATTTTTTCCCGAACGGGATGATACAGCATAAATATGGAATATTCATATTTCTTGAATCATCTCATCCCGAACGGGTTGGTTCCATTCAACCAACCAAACACCTGAACGAGCTTATTTCCCGTACCAGACGGTTCAGGACCAAATGATTTGACGAACCAAACGCACCCTAAGTAGTCGGTAGTCAACGCAGAGTATCTACGGTGCAGCGTTATTAGGAACGATTTCCATCATTCAATCAAAAATTAAAGATTCAAATTAATTGTTACAGTGTCTTGCAACACTACAACTTGGCTATAGTTACTGCAGTGTGCTGTTCACACAGTGTGCCGCTGCAGTGATCTAGATGATCCGGATTCATTTTGGTTAGCTGAAACGTGAGGAGAGTAACATCAGAGCATATTTTTGCACATTGTACATGGGAGTACACTTCACATAATCACACCTGCTAATGAGGGTTAGTTTGGGACACGGGTTCTAGAATATTTCCAATGTTCCAGACAGAGCAGGAACCATTCCCAAGCTAGACTGATATAGGTAACGCTCTACTCTCTCACTTCTGCTGCAAAAAAATGGTCTAAATAAGAACATAAGGAAGAATCGATCTTCTTGAGGTATATCCGTTAGCAGTAGACATGGAATGCGTCACAGACTCGCGGTTTCTAACTACAAAAAATGGAATGATATGAGCATATCACAATTCACAAGGAGGAAAGATTTTTTGGCGAATACGGTCGGTTTGCAAACTGTATTTATATTTTTGATCGTATTTGCAGAAATGGCAACGCGCGCAGTCGGTCACCCGCCTAGCCGCTGCGTGCCGCTATCGTCGCTGTGGCGCACGCCCACCTCGCGCGCGCCACCCGGCCGCCACGTCGCGTGGGCGCCGCCCACCCCGCGCTTTTTTTTCAATTTTTTTTTCTTTTTTTTTTCAACGTAGAAATATTTTTTTAAAAAAAAAAAATTGCTACAGTGTGGGCGCACGCTCACCCTGCGCCCACACTGTAGCAACATTTTTGTTTTTTGTTTTTTTTTTTTAAAAAAAACATTTATGTTTATTTTTTTGTAAGAATTTTTAAATATAGTAAATAGGGTCCAAAAATTATGAAATTTTTTATGGAGCCTTCTGACACCGTGTACTTACTTGTGTAATATTTTCAAAATTTAATCCATTATGAATTTTTCTTGAAAATTCATTTAAGTATATTGTAAATAGGGTTTCATCATTTCATGTGACTTAGAATGTATAAAAAAAACGCTGCATAAAATACGCTGCATTTTAACTCCATTGGAGATATCTGAAGGAAGGAAGAATAATTGTCACTCTCGTACAACATCCCAGCGGCAATCCAATATCATCACTACATTGGATGATATTCTTTAATATTGTATCCAATATCATCACTGCATTGGATGATATTATTTAATAATGTATTGTACCATAGGCTAGATAAACTTATACATGAACCAACCGAAATCGTGGCATGCGAGATCATATAACGATGTACGTAACCTCCGACTCGTAAAGTTTGAAGGCTACGGTACATCGTTATATGATCTACACGCCACGATTTTGCCTATTTGGTTTATGTACAAGCCTATCGAGCACGTAGTGCGATGCGGTATTAAAGAATAGTATCTACATTAGGTTTCATCTTGCATCCCGAGTTTGTCGCTCTCTCTGCCGTGAAGTGGTAGGGTGCGTCTCCTCGTAGATGGCTCTTCGAGTAGACGGTGACCTTGACGCGCTACATTTTCTTGCCGTACTTGTTGATAGTGAAGCCATGATACTGCCTCGGTGGGCGAGCCCAAACCACAAGTATGCACCACAACTCTGCCGAAACCTCCCCTTCTCGTAGCAGTGTTCATGAAACACATCTAAAAATTTTGAAATTAAGAAAAGATAAGTATCCAATTTAAGCTATAACATTTTCTTACATGCGACTAAAAACGTTAATTACCACTAAACTAATTCATTATTACTAAACTAATTCATTACTAGTCAACTAACTAATTACGACTAATTAATTACCCTAAACTATCTAATTACGACTAGTCGACTAAGACCGACTAATTATAACTACGATAATAACGGCAAAGCATAGCACAAATTACCCGCCTTGGAGGAAGTAATCGATCACTCATTCAGTAAGTAATCAATCAAGGTCAGCGACGAGTGAGTGCGTAGTTCGTATTTATAATGAGCGGAGAATGAGCGCGCGTTGGCGCCGAATTCAGTAAGATTTGGTGCGAAATTTCGGGCGAGGCGACGATGTGCGGATAAGGAGGAGGGACGGTGGGATAATGGACAAATTTCATGAAATCATTCCAAGTCACATGAAATGATGAAATCCTATTTACAATATACTTAAATGAATTTTGAGAAAATTCATAATGGATAAAATTTTAAAAATATTACACAAGCAAGTACACGTGTCGAAGGCTCCATAAAAATTTCATAATTTTGGACCATATTTACTATATTTAAAAATTCTTACAAAAATAAACATAAATGATTTTAAAAAAACAAAAATTTTGCTACAGTATGGGCAGGGTGAGCGTGCGCCCACCACTGTAGTAATTTTTTTTTTTTTAAAAAATTGCGTCTAAAAAATGAAAAAAGAAAAATGAAAAAAAGCAAGACGCTCAGGCGGCGCGTGCGCCCATCTGCGACGTGGCGACACTGCAGCTGGGCGCGGTGACGCGCGCTCACGTTGCTATTTCTGCAAATACAGTTTGCGTATGGTAAAAAATGTAAATACGGTTTGAAAACCGACCGTATCCGCCTTCATATCAAGGAGGAAAGACATGTCCATGTTCGAGGTCGTTCAATATTTATATACTCCCACGTAACCAACCGACCGACCATGTTTCGATGGCCTGGTGGTTGGTACACACTCTGGCCTAGCTGAAGTCCGTTCCGTAAGCCCAAACGGCCCACTGCAGCCACCTACCTGGGCCCCCATATGATACGACTTATGACCTATGTCGCTCGTTTGATCTAGTCGTTTCTTGACCTGCTGCAGCTCTGCTGCTTCTGCACGCAACAGAGACCACATCAAACTAGTGCTCAATCACATCAATTCATCACTGGTTCACTGTTCCATCACATGCATTTAAGAGAGAGGGCTCTCCGAGTCTACCTGCAGGTGTTCCGACTTTAAGCACGCGTTGAGATCTCTTCGCCATAAAATTAAGCTATTAATTGATGATGGGAAACCTTTAGTTCGGTTTCTTGGCTGAAGTTGGGTACGTTATCACTTCTGAAAGTCCAGTTTATGCAAGCCTGTTCCAGCCGACCTGGAGTTTGGCTTGCTTGGGCAGATTCAAGCATCTTCGGTTAATTCAACAGTCGAGCAGCTTACTCAAGCCAGCCCCTAAAAGGTAAGATGCAGGCCAGTGATGTTTTACTTGCATGAGTTTTTTTAGGAGTACATGCAAGATACACACACATCATACTCACGTGAATACGTATTTAGCATACGTCTAATTTAAAGTAGAGACCTACACCTTATGGAACGTGAGCACTCGCTTTGAGTACTGAACACAGACGTGCACATGTACTAATCTACTAAGATTCAAACCCAGAGAAAATAATTGTGAGGCACGTGAGTTCGACACTTGAACCCGGATGGGCAGCTCGCTCAACGGCTAAACTTGCCGCGTCGCTCCTCTACTTGCCTGAGTTTTATGCATTGAACGGGCGGATCCTGTTTAGATTTGCCATACCTTAATTGCTCGAAGTAGTACAACGAAGGGATCGCTTCAAGCAACCGAGCAGCACCAACCAGGCGTATCAGATTCAGAGACGGATTGCGGCAACGGCGAAAGCTGGCTGTAATGTCCCCGGCCCCGGGTGCCAAAACATCCGCACACTCCGAGGGTGCAGAGTGGTCTCGTCGCGGCTTGAGCCAAAAAAAAAATCTATTTGCTGCCAACGTACGGCCGTGACATGTCTCTTGTCTTGCTACCGTCTGATCCTGTCTTAACTGTGATATTCCTACGGTAGGAAATTGGGAAATTCGACGATTCGCCACTAAAAGAATGAGTTCCAAGGAAACGCCATTTAAAAGGTTGGAATTTTCTTTTTAAAAAAGGTTGGAATTGATTATTTACCACTCAATTCGTTGTCTCACATGTATAAATGACATTTTCATCATTTTCCCTCCTTTTATAGCTTTTAAGCCCTTTTGCCCACTTGAGGTTACCATTTTACCCCTCTCCTTGAGCTAGACCACATCAAACCGAAAGACCGAACCAATTCACTTCTTCACTTCCAACAACACGCTGCGGGAGCAGAAGGGAGGAGGTCTGATTCACATTCGGTTTACTAGCTACGTACATGCATATACACAAGATTGCCTAGCTATATATGCTTGCAGCTGCTGCGATTTAATTTTCTCCGTGATGATTTGCTTGTTCGATCGGGCCTTATGAGCATGTATATATGCACGCAGTTGAAGGCGGTGGTGGAGGTGCAGGCGCTGGTGAAGAAGACGCTCCAGAGGGTGCAGCTGCGCCGTTCTTATGAGAAAAAACCGTGCGCTTAATTTGATCGCAGATCACGCATGATCACCAGCTTATTCGATCTTCTCGTGGCGTGCAACTGTGTGTGCATATGTACGTCCGAGCTTTTACAAGTAGAGAGATAGCAAGAATGGTGTAGTACTAGGCCTTCAGTTAGGTAGTATCGCCATGGATTCGGAGCATTGTGTGAATAGTTATCTATGAGAGTATAAACAGTACCTAGCAAGCGTACTGCTGCAATACCGAACTAATTTTATGATAGTGACACATAGCTATTGATCTGATCATTTTTTTTTTATCGGACGGTAGAAATCGCCTTCAACGTGTAGCTCTGTAGACACTCTGTATTGTGACCTTCAATATAAATGATTCATTTTCGTGGTAGTGAGTAGTAGTCATGGTCCCTGACTGAGAGGGTGCACTGCATGTCGTGTCCTAGCCCAAGGAGAGGGTAAAATGGTAACTTCAAGTGGGCAAAAGGGCTCGAAAAGCAAGAAATCCATGAAAAGGGTTGAAAGTGACATTACATAGATGAGGCTGGCAACTGATTAAGCGGCAAATCATCAATTCCAACTTTCAAGTGGCATTTCTTTTAACCCCAATCTTTTGGATGGCAAATCCTCTACATTATCGCAGAGATTAACTGTGTAAACAATGTTTTATGAGTATGTGAACAATACTTTGTAGTGGTACTACAACAACAGCGAAATGTTTACCACAGCAATTTACTGTAGCACAAAGGACACTTTTATCTATTACTTTTCTCTTTTGATTTTTGATCGAACGATGAAGATGTTTCCTAATGTTATGTGATGTAGATCACCTGCTTTGAATCCTTTAATACAGACTATCCATTTCCGGGATGTAAGCCCACGACCTGACAAAGCGGGACAAAAATTACTCTGTGGAGTGTGGACCTGTTGCAGTACTCCAAACAAACTTCAAAAGTTTAGATAGAAACGAAACGGCACGGCACCAGAATGCACGCAGGAGAGTGCTACACTCACTGACGACTGGGCCCGGTTGAACAATTGGACAACAGAAACAATAACTGGCAACGATTGTGTGTGTCCTCCTCGCACGTGAAGGGTCAGTCCTTTCCAAGGAGGCCACCGGGGCAACACTTTACAGTTCACGGTTGCCCGCGGCTCCTGCACCCTACGCAATTATTCTCCAATCCCGCCTGACACGTGGGCTCCGCGTGTCAGTACTAAGCTCAATAGCGGTACGGTACTGTGGAAGCGGTCGATGTGATGTGATGTGATGTCACTTGGTATTGTTCACCGAATTCATATGAAAAAAAAAATGAAATCTAGTAGGAGCTGCAGCCGCTGGTAAGGACAGGACGCCACGACAAACAATGTCGTCAGTTCGTAGCAGTGCTGTGTTTGGTTCAAACTAATCCGGGACCTACAGCATTGTGCTGCTAGCCTGCTACTACCGCGCAAAGAGTGGAAAACTGCGAAGTAACAGTAAGCGACCACCAACCTTGTCTAAAAAGTAAAAACGCTGGCAAAACCCTAGAAAGAAAAAGTCCCGTGGGTGCACTGGAGAGGACTGGCAGCTGAACCGTGAAATTAATCCTACGGTAGATGCAGCTGCCTGTATTTTCATGTTAGCTCGAAGACGTCACTCATCTTGCTTGGCTGTACACTGCATGAAGAGTTGTATGCTCCATCGGTTGTTTTACTTTCGTTTACGCGCACGGACGATCCAGGTTTGCGTGAATCCTCCAACACCGGCGACTCGGTTAGCTCTTACCCTCGTAGCTGCAGCCGCAACTGGCAAGGCGACGCGCAAAGAAAAGGCAGACCTCTCATCCTGCTAATAAGTACTACTCGGATTAACAGATGTAACCAGGCTAAGCGCCACTTAAAAGACTACGTACTGTTTAGTTTGGTGCTATTGCATTCATGGGCCATCGCATCGCGTTTTGCGTGTATCATTGGAAGTAGCCACACGGTGGACATCGCCGATTTCGTCACTTCTTTTTTTACCTTTATTTTTAGAGGAGGCCTTCTTTACTTAATTAGGTGGAATGCTGCTAGTGCGTTTTGGAGGGCCACTTCGGCCCTCCTATTTATGACTCACTGGTTGACGGTTGTACATATTTGGCTTAGTACAACGTTATCTTTACTACTTAAAAGAATCTATCGGTGAATGACGGTAGTTTATCAGCCTCTCACCTCACCTCACCCGGATCTTTCCCTTCCTCCAGTCGCCTGGCGTCTGAGCACCGAGGCCTAACAAAACTGCCAAAAACTTCGCAAAAACCAGTATTTATTATCTACTCGAGTGCGGGAGAATCACATTCCCTCCTCCTCTCAAGTTTGGGGATTGTCAAAGTGAGAAACACAGAATCCGCTGGTTGATGCGGCGAGGGCGTGGTTTTTATTTGACATTCTTCATTCACGCCGTACAAGTCAGACGTTGTTGCTCTGCTGATGATGACGGTGTTCGGAATCTTGGATCAGAGTCACGGCGAGCTTCATGAGAGGCTTGTGTCGGACTACGTTTATGCTGCAACCTCTACACGTGCTTCCCTCGCATGCTCGCTTGCACGATCACAACTGCATGCCTCCAACTCCTCCAATTGGTTCTCGTTCACTTGTATTTTTATCTTCAATGCCAAGCATTTGTTTGTGTGCAGTAATCATCTCTTTAGCTAAGCATGATAGGCCCCTAGAATGTGCCCCTAGAAGGCTAGAACGACAAACCGATAACACTAAGCGTGTTCGCTGGCGGCGAGGTGGTTGCTGTAGTCATGAACTTGTTCAATCGATCACAAGTGAGTGATCGGTTCTTCCCTCTCTTGTTTTTGTGGCTTGTTCGAAATGTACGCAAACTGATCTCAGTGGGAAAACACGGGTAAAAGATGGATATATATAGATAATTTAAGATTTCTGAGGCCTACTTGCATACATAAAGAATCTCAACTGTTTTTTTTAACATGAATCTCGTTGGATTGGAGATGCAGTTTTTAGGCCGCTCTTGGTTATTTTCATAACAAATTCAAATGCAAAAACAAAAAGGTTATGTAATTCCTATTCTTTCAATTGGCAGCTATAACCTAGACATTCTAGAGCAACTATAGACTATAGTGATATGCTATTTGATTGCAAATTAAGAGGTTGATCCAGCAAGATTGATTTGGTTGCAAGCATGGCGATGCATACTACATGTGGCAGGGATGAGGTGCGATGCAAGCCAGGCGTCACGGCGGAGATGCGACGCGTCTCCCAACGTAGCCCGTCTGGCCGTATTGCCGGAACCGTGGGCGCAATGTACCAACACTGTTCCACGTGTGCCGAGCGATGATTTTTTTTTCCACAAATAAACAAAGATGAATTAGGCCGGAGAGTCCTCCTCTTCTGTCTTCCAAATGGACCGTTCGTACTAGGCGGGATCCCGGACGGGATTGGGACTCCTAGACAAGCCCTGAAGAGGAACATATACCAATCAATTATACATTTTTCTAGACCATTTTGTGTGCTCAAAACTAGTTATTTTAGGCGTCAGTGTATCTATTCTAGTTTAAGTGACCAATGTAGGAACATTATAGCCCTCCGATCAATCTGGCTATTTTTTTAGTTGGAAATGAAGTCATGGTACAACCAAGGAGCAATACGAGTATCTTTGATGATAATGAGAACGTCACAGGTCCAAAATATTTTTGGAACTAGTAATATCAGCACACACATACATATGCTAGCATGCACTTCAAATCGCCTGCACAGCTTCGATTAATCACCCGGAGTCACCTTTTTTTAAAAAAGAGTCCCGGAATCGCCTGTTGGCATTGTGTTTTTTTACAAAACTTGTTTGGGCCTTGCGGAGAACAACCATGCAGACCTATCACTGTGAAGTGGGCTTCGCGCAGCGTGCTTGAGGCCCAAGTGGTGCTTTGCCTCGGACCTCAGTGATCATGCGTGGCGCTAGAAGACACCAGCCCACAGGACAGTAGAAACGAAACACTTGCGATTTGCCGTCAGAAGTATACTGATGGTTTTA